>JAHLJT010009436.1:4421296-4469914 GCA_031308135.1 Acheta domesticus | reverse complement strand
GTCTCTCGCCGACGTCAGAGATGCCGCTCCGAGCTGCCACTCCCTCGCGCAAACGCTGCCCCTACCACCTCCACCCCCACCCCCACCTCCATCGCTGCCCCTTCCACCTCCACCCGCATCCCCACCCCCACCTCCATCGCTGCCCCTTCCACCTCGCCGCTGCCCTCACCCGCCGTGGGCCGCCCACTCCACACCTACCACCGCCGACGTCGCCACTGGCTGGCTGGTTGGTTGTTAGTGATTCCGGACGCGTCAACTTTTAAAGTCGTTAGTCCCGTGAGTGTAGTGCATGTTTTTGCTTGAGAGGTGGCAGTGATCTTTGCATGCTGGATGGTGATATCCGGAGCCGACCTACCGTCGGCTAGCGGTGTTTCTCCCCAACCAGGTATCTCCCACCAGTGGGGCACCGCCCCAGCCGCGACAAACTTTAAGTTCCCGACCGGTCTCCCCGTGTGGTAGTGTAGTGCATGTTAGTGTCAATGTGTCTTAGTAAGGGATGAGAACAAGGCTAGAAAGAGGAAGGAAAGGTCGCATGCGGTCCGTGGCCCGTTTTTTAGGGTACTGCTCCGGCATTCGCCTTCGCTACTGGCTCTCCTACCCCTCCCCGTCAGTGCCGCATCTGCGACATATCGCCACGTTTATGACCAAGAGCACCCCCATCTCCACCACTGCTTGTCCGCCCCCTCCATCATTCACCCTCCCCGCCTCCACTCCATTTCGCGACCTCATACGCCTCCGCCTTCGTCTCCACCTCTGCCGTTGCCTTCGTCTTCATCGTCGTATCCACCCGTTTTCTCGTCCGTTTCCATCGGCCGCCCCCGCTTCTTCTTCTCTCCGCCGAGTGGGTCGTCGGGGGCGGAGGGCCATCGCGGTGGTCGAGGAGGACTTGCGGCCGACGGCGTCAAGGGCGCGCGTTCAGACGAGTGGCTGCGAGCGGCCCCGATAAAGATCACCGAGCCTCCCCGCCGCCATCACTCTCACCTCTGGCCCTGCCCCCGGCCCCCGTCTCCGCCCTCGCCATCGCTCTCGCCCTCGCCCTTGCCTTCGCCCTCGCCCTTGCTTTCGTCCTCGCCCCCGCCCCCGCCCCGCCCCTGCCCCCGCCCCTACCCTCGCCCTCACCCTCGCCCTCCCCCTCGCCCCCGCCCCCGCCCTCGCCATCACCATCACCCTCACCTTCGCCCCCACTCCCGCCCTCGCCATCACCCTCGCCCCCGCCCCCACCTTCGCCCTCGCCCTCGCTCTCGCCTTTACCTTCGCCCTCGCCCTCGCCCTCACCCCCGCCTCCGCCTCCGCTTCCGCCTCCACCCCCAACCCACCATCAAATCGCGGTCGCCCCTTCCCTTCCCCGCCCCCATCTCCGCCCGGGCCTGCGGCGGCGGCGGCGGCTCCACCGTCCAATTAAAGTGGAGAGACTGGAAATGCGCGCGCAAAAAGCAAGGAGTTGACTGTGAGCTCCTTGAGTGCTCGCAGTTCGACTCCAGTGGACGCCTGCAGCCGAAGCGCCCAAAGCGCCCCGCCCCCCGCGGTTGCTCACAGCGCCCCGGGCGGCCACAAAGCGCACCTGCTCCAACTCTTCCATCTGTGTATTTTCTCGATAACAACTGAACATAGAAATACTCCTATTGTCAGCACGTAATTAGTACAGGGAGAGATAGCTAAGTGCATCAACTGATGTCACTGCAGTTCCTCTGACCCGGAGGTCCTGTGTTTGTGTCCCGACAGCGGCAGTATTTTCGTCACTAGCTTCTCAGCGAGATCGAATTCAGTCGCTGTGTGGAGGAGAATTCTAGCGGCCGGCTGCTCTGATCGCTAATTTTCCATGGTTTCTCTGATCATCATCCGGAGCAATACCGAACAAACGGACACGATCTTTCCTACCTCCTCCTTGTCCTATCCTCTCCCCTTACATACACACAGACACACACACAAACATGCACTACACTACCACACATGTCGGGAGACCGGTCGGAATCTTAGAGCTTGTCCCGGTTGGGCGGTGCCCCGCTTGTGGGAGATACCTGGTTGAAGAATAACCCCACTAGTCGACGGTAGGTCGGTGCCGTATCTCGCCATCCAGCGGGGAAAGATCACCGCCACCTCCCGATAAAAAAACACGCACTACACTTACGGGACCAATGACGTCAGTAGTTGACACGCCCGGAATTACGAACAATCAATCAATCCACGTAATTTGTAGATGGGAGAAGGAACCAAGTAGAATAAAATAATCTAGATTATTTTATAATAATCTATAAGATTATTATTTAATCTAATTATTATTTAATAATCTATAAGATTATTGAATAATAATATAATCTTGTAAATACGCCAAACACAGTATTTATTAATGTTACTTTTTTGCAGTCAATCAGTGATGAATCGGTCGATCTGCTTGTCTTTAATTTATGAGGCTCGAATTTGATACAATCCGTTCTTTGTGGAACTTAATAATGGATGCAGCGCGTTTGTGGTAAGTTTCCTCGAGTATAATTCTGTTTGCCCTTCCGCGCCTAGCATCACCTTCTCCATCTTTTTTCTCATTTATTAAAATTATCGTTTTTATCATTATTTCTCTCGACTCTAATGCCTTACTGAGGAGACCTGGCGACCGCCAAGTTGAAATTCTGGCTTTAGAACTAGGCCGTTGTGCCACCTCCGGAATATTTTTACCGTACGGTATATAAATAGATAAATATTTCAAACTGAATTAGAAGCTTTTTTTATGTAAAAAATTAACATTTTGATATAGATAAGGAATATAAAAAATCGAGTAGAGTTAACCTTCCAGCGGGCGCGCTGTCGTAAATTGTACAATAGCAGATTTTTGTTTTGTTTTGCTATCAACTCATTGTTGTCAAAGACTTCTGCGTTCTTGGTATTCCTTGCAGGTATCTTTAGTGATGCATTCCTGCAGCCACTGTTTAGTTTGCACGCTATATTCAGTTTTGGTAAACTTCACGCTGCGCGCCGGCTGTTGTTCTAAAATATTGTATAATATTTTGGCCTAATTTTCTGTAAAATGTCCAGATAAAGAATTCATGGGAACGCAAAGCAGAATATTCTTCAAGAGCTGTCTGATAGGAGGAAGATCATGAATTGGATAGTGACAGTGACAGTAAACGAAAAATTGAAAATATAGACGAGCATCAGAACGATACTGGATCGGAACAATATCTTTTTGATATTAAATACGAACGTTTATCAACGGATATGTTTTTTGGAAGTAAGTATCATTCTTAGATATTATGATGCGACTCCATTGTTGCGATTCCATTGTTCTACAATTGCTTTGGTTTTGTCAAGTCATTGAATGTCGTAAAATTTACGACACGCGCCTGCTGGCGTGAACATTTTGCGCGCGCCCGCTGAAAGGTTAATCAAATTAAAAACTAATCACAATGGGAAGAAAAATTCAAGTCAATTCCAATTGAATTTTAATGATTTAATTGAACAATTAACCTCGAACTCCAAAATTGTACAGACATTTCGTTATCAGTGGTTCTCAACAGCGTAAGGACTATTGCTTAAGAAGCATTCTTCAAAAAACCAAGAATGAATGTAGATTCCAAGTCGACGCTGTCTTTTGTTCACCCAAAATATATTTACAGGTTATTCCTTTTAAAAATTATTACAACTTAATTATTGGTTAGATTCTTTTATTCAATTCTGCAATGGATAACCAAAATTCTGGTGTCACTGAGTTATAAAAATCGAATTTTTGAAAGAGGGTTTGGCTTCGGGTCCACCATTCCCCCTCTTGTTAAATCCAGTAGCCGGAACGGCTGGAGAGAAGAAGATAGATGCTCTATGATAAATGTGCGTAGTTAGAACTCCCGCTAACCCAAAAGAAGAATCTGAAAATTTGTGACTAATGACACCTAAATTTCATTCCACTTAAAAACTCCAGGTATTGTGTGGAGTGCAATAGTGCTCCAGGTGTTCCGTTTTGATAGACGGTAACTGGGAAAGCTTAAGAATCGGACATTTTACTTACTTCCTCTTCACAGCAGTGTATGGAGAACTTCAGTTTCTTCTCATTTACCCGATAGTTTATAGCCCAGTTTTAAAGAATGTTTATTGTACGTTTCCAGCACAATTGCCCTTTACTCTATTTCTTCCTTTTTGAATTGGTTTGACGGATAAATGCCTTTTTGTACAGTTTAGTGTGATATACTTGTGAATCAATTATCAGTAATTTATCTATTTATTAAGAAACTTTGTCTTGCAATTTTATTAAGTGGGAAAAACATACTCGAATCATACTCGAAAACACTGGAGAGTATAAAATATTTTTTATTGTCACACGCATTGTCACCATTTCAGTTCGGCAAATACGTCGGAAATATCTCCCGTACAGTATATGTCACCCTTAAAATGAAATTGTTGCTACAAAATGTGTGTTTAATGATTCAAATTGTTCAAAGTATTAATTACTTTTCTCTCCTCACTGATAGACTAACCTCACCCACCCGAGAGTGTAATCCGGGCCTCCTGGTTCTTTCCCTGTTTCACCGAGCTACGCAGAGAATAAACGCATTCAACAGTTTGGGCACCGCGTATTTCTAGTACAGAGATTTAATTGTCACCACACTATCTGTGAATGCCATACGTATGCAACTGAGTGGATGACTAGTGAAAGAGAGTACACAAACAAAATACATCATGTAGCTGATGTTGAAAGTCTTCAAACATAAATCCTAGAACTTCTCAGTCCACAAAGTTTCCGTTAAGAACTTAACACAACAATGCACAAGGTTGTGTCCATCGCACTTTGCAGCAAAAAATCGATAAAATCTGTAAATATTTTAACAAAATATGATCGAGACTTTCTTCCAATGAGAGTATTTTAATATATGTTCAATATCTTCATGTAAATCCTTTTTTACATTAATTTATTTTCGCTATTACGTACGCTACTCACCTAATTACCTAAAAATCAAGAATTAAGACAATCAATTAACAAAGTTATTAAATGATCACTGCTCATAATACACGTATAGTCTTATTTGGTTCACAAGACTATAGACAATTGCATTAATAATATTTCGTTAATTGTTTAAATAAAGGCAACAAAAATGTATAACCCAAATTCAAATGTATATAATTTTGAATTCCTTTTCCCCACCATTTACGTACCATTCTTCTTGAAGTGTCATAACTTAAAATAGCTAAAAAACTGAATTGGGAACTCATCATTCAAGTTGATACCTAGTGAGTTTGATGACTCGTTGATAAGTGGGTGTTTGGTATCATTCACCATCAAATGCTTGTTGCGATGAAATAATCGATGTGGTGTTTCATTGCATAGCTGGTCGGATTTATCTCTTGAATCGTGAGCAGTATTATTCATTTCTATCAATGATATATAACTTGATCATGTGGTTTTACGTTGCATTGATTCCGCATGCAATTAATTATTCTCGTATCCCCTTTCTGCCTGTCCGTCTTTCTGAAGTGAGGTCTGAAATAGCTTTTCACTTTCTCGTATACGTACGTATATACAGAGTAATATACGTAGTACACAGATAGGTATGTAATGCTGTAGAAAATCGATTTCGACATTTCAAAGGAAATTCCCTTTTTGGAATCCCCTGATAGAAGAAAAGTGTTTTTTTCAAAACGTAACATCCGTCCGTTTATCCGTCTTGTGTATGTGAACAACTGAACTAATACGTAAAAATTGTTTCCAAACTTTGAATAAACCCCTGCCAATCTGGGCTGAGTCGAAGCTCTGCGATTTTTGAAAAACATTCATTAATTTTTGGGGGTACTTTACATGAAGCCCTTGGAACATTTTCAAGATTATTTTGTTTAATTTTCTTGTTTCACATTTTCAAAATTTGCTAATTTAATCGATTTTAACATTATTTTAATGATACCTGCTTCAAATAATATTTTCAAGATGCAACAAATTCTTCTCAGGACTCCTGGGTAGCCTGTTTGATTCCTTCGCTCAGAAATTGTAATGTCAGACTTAGCAAGTATTTAATGTAATGTTTCTATGACGCGTATCAGCGCCACTGTCAGTTTGCCTATTTCGCGATATGTATGTAAAGTCAGATATTTTCTGAAAAAGAATGTTCCAAACCAAAAGTTTGCATAGTGAGTTCATTTGAACGAAAGGAAGAAGCCGCGATCACATCAGTAACATATCCAACAGCTTACGTTGTTCATCTAAACTGGTTTTGATAAAATATTTCCGTCATTTTCCTTTTCTTTTAAGGCATTTTAAACAGTTTAGAAGAATTTGGTTGATAAGTTTTGGCGATGTTTTAGGTCATTAAAACCCGCCCCTCAGTTATTACGTACATCATAATAGGAATATGCAAGACAAATTCCATGTTTCTAGCTTCAGCATTTGTGGCTCTGTTTTGGTAAGTCAGTCTGTCAGTCAGTTTTCACTTTCATACGAGGAAAAATATACTAACAATTTCTATAATTTTCAGCTGCCTGGCACCTCGATGATCATCAGAGATCCAAGGGGCCCCCGATTGACGACAATTGGCGTAATCCATCAATCCTCTTTTCCCCCTTTCGCCCGCGCAAACCTTACGTACTCGTAGCTACAAACCGGGAGAGATGGCTCAGTGCATCAACCTGATGTTACTGCAGTTCCTCTGACCGGGAGGTCCTAGGTTCGAGTCCCGACGGCGGCAGGATTTTCGACACTAGCTTGTCAGTTAGGTCGAATTCAGTCGCTGTCTGGAGGAGAATTCTAGCGGCCGGCTGCTCTGATCGGTAGTTTTCCGTGGTTTCTCCGATCAACACCAGGCGAATGCCGGAGCAGTACCCTAACAAACGGGCCACGGACCGCGCGCGATATTTCCTTCCGCATCCTTGTCCTATCCTCTCCCTCTTACACACACACTTACACTAACATGCACTACACAACCACACATGCCGGGAGACCGGTCGGGAGCTTACAACTTGTCCCGGCTGGGGCGGTGCCCCGCTGGTGGGAGATACTTGGTTGGGGAAAACCCCGCTAGTCGACGGTAGGTCGGCGCCAGATCTCGCCATCCGGCGGGGAAAAGATCATCGCCACCTCCCGGGGAAAACACGCACTACACTTACGGGACTAATGACCTGAGCAGTTGACGCGCCCGGAAACACGAATCAATCAATCAATCAATCGTAGCTACAAAGGCTGCAAACGAAAGCACGCGAAATAATTAACTCGGTGCGCACCTGAAACCGCATTAGTGCCACTGCGCGCGCCCGGCGTGACATGGGCGCTCGCCGGTGGATTATTAATTTCCTCGCGGAGGCTGCGCGGAGGCCGGCAGCGCCACGATTGCCAACTTCACAGAAAGCGATCGTCACACCTAGTTGGCTCCGGCAAATCACATAAAAAGCAATTCCACTGTTTGAGCCCGGCGCGCCGCGCGGTTTTAAAGCGGCGCGTTGACAAAGCAAACACTTGTTTTCGCGGGCGACGGAAACAATTCGGCCGGGCGGGTTGGCGGACGCGGCAACAAATATCGCGAAAAAGTAAATTGCTTTCGTAATTACTCTTGGTGGTCGCGGGTCCTCTTTGTGGGCGCGGAGGAAGCGTTCCGTGCCTATGTGACTTCGTGCGGGCGCTTTGGTCAGTGGACCGGAAGACGGTGAAATATTTTTAAGCTAAAATTAGAAGTTGTGGATTTCGCGACGCAGTCATGAACCCTGAGGGATGCCTAATATTCCATTTGTGAAAGTCTCTTTGTGCTGCTTGAAGAGTGCAATTGAATTTTTTGCTTTGGGCGAAAGTAAATGAAGTAAATTTGATTTCTTTTCAATATTTACTAATCGCAGATTTTTATTTTTATTTGCTTCATTAACCCTGGAGAGGTGGCGGTTGCCGGAGTAAACGTTAGGGGTGGCGCGGGGTCATTTCTGACCCAGTTATTTCTTTATAAAATTATATTTAGCAAGAAATAAGTGCAAAATTAGTTATTTTAAATAATAATCATTTTAAGGTCGTATAAACATAATGCACTATTATAAACAAACATGCAAATAAGGAATTGAAACAAATAAAAGGGCAAAATTATCATTTATCTTTCATTTTATGTAGTGACTCCTTTTAAATTTTCCTGAATATTCAACGACAAAGGTATCAGAAAATTCAGTAAGTTTCATTTTCTAATATTGTCTCACATAAAAACCAATAATTTATTGAAAATGCTTCAAAGCCAATGATCACAACTTAGAAAAAGTACGAAATTTAAGATGTTTGTATTGGTTCCACAAATATTTATAAATGAATTATTACATAAAATTTTGAAAATCTTTCAGACAAAAGCTAAAGAATGTAGTGAAAGATACGTGAAATGTAAAGCTTCTGACTCGGAAATTTAGGCAACTGCAGCTAAGCAAAGATACGTGGGGTCACAAGAGACCCCGCACCACCTCTCTCGGGTTAAGTATTTGTAAGAAAGGCAGGTAGTTTTTATTTTTCACCGCTTTGCAAAAAATGATTTTCAAGAAGATAACTTTTCATATTAAACACGACGTGATTACCATGTCAGTTTATAAAAGTATTGTTATTTTGTTATGCACCAGTGAATAACTAATGAAATTATTATTGTTTTTATTTAAAACATCTAAAAATATACAGAGTATTAATAAAATGAAAATAGATCTAGAAAATAAATCTGACAGGTTGGAACACAACTTTGTTATTTGCACAGAAGTGTATACAGTCTTTATTGTACCCTTTTTCCACGGACGACGTAAGGTACGTTCAAATA
Organism: Acheta domesticus; assembly: GCA_031308135.1. Classification (NCBI taxonomy): domain Eukaryota; kingdom Metazoa; phylum Arthropoda; class Insecta; order Orthoptera; family Gryllidae; genus Acheta; species Acheta domesticus. The sequence goes on along the minus strand of JAHLJT010009436.1, from coordinate 4,461,182 downwards.
CGAAAACAAATTGTAGTAAATAGATCACGCCCCTCATTAATTTCACGTAAAGGTACGCAAAGCCTTCATTTACTACTAGTGTATTTCACTTCATAAGAAGTCAACTCACGTGACATGTGCATACGTGATCAGAATCACGAACTGACTGATTAAGCGAGATTGATATTTTGAGACAGGAATCCGAAGAAAGAGTTACGGTTATGGCTAGCTCATGTGACAGGAGAAATGGTTCGTTCAATTGTCTCGTAACGCGAGCACTAAAACTGAAGTCCCGTGAAACGCATAATCGCCTGCTCATTCGCAAGCGGAAATTAATTTTGTGCTCCTCAAATATCACATTAAGCAGACAAATTAATTACATGATTGTACTGATGATATTTATGTACTCCCCTAACTCGCAGTAACTGAGAAAGATCGATAGCATGCAGCATGTCGTCATTAACTATGAAGAGTTAATTAGTATTTTCTGTACGCTGTGGAAGAGCACAGACATGTATGCTTTTAAACAGGCTAAATACCGTACTTATTACATGTAACGTGAGATGATTTGTATTGGATTCTTGTTAACTGGGATTATTATCTCATAGTAATAGTTATGAGTCTAATAATATCATCACAAAGTTACCACAGTAACTTTGATGTAATATTTTAATAGTAATGTTTCAAACGTAACTTCTTCGAAGTGTGCTTGTAACATTTTATAATTACAACAAAATAACAAGAATATAAATTGGAAATAACCAAGGCATACAACAGAAACTAAACTAAGAGAAATTCGGGATTTCTTTATTGTTTCTTGTTATGTTCGTTATTTACAGTTCATGGCGATAGAAAAATATGTAGTTTTACTCCCAGTGACAAGAAGGATTTTATTTCCGCAGTTGTACCGTGATGTGAGTGTATTGTGAGCACTGCGGTCTGATTAGTGAAGAAACTGCTTATTTCTCCTCTAATGTTTTAATAAGCGTTGTTTACAATATCCCAAATTGAACACAATTATGTTCCTCTAACCATTTTTGACGATAGTGTATAAATGACGTTAGTATCAATACACTGTTTATTAATAAATACGTTCAAACCCACAATTTTAGGGTTCCATATACTGGTATATGCAATCGTTTTCTTGCGTAAAAGAGTATTTTTCGTAATGTTTTTTTCTTGCTACACGACTACATTTCAGTCATCCAAATGTTCTTGTATATTTTGGGAATTGACGAAAGAAGTAGAAATTGAAAGCTTGTCTCATTGCCAACGAATTGTAAAGGGCTCTGTCCTTCCTGATTCAATAGAATTCGTACCTTACGTCTCTTTCACAACTGGATGTTGATCCCTTTTCCCGGAAAATGGTGAAGTAGCTCATATTTGATCGTTCTTCGGTTTAGGATCTCAGGAATATCGTCGGGTACCAGTGAATTTAATTGAATTCTTGAGCACTTTTTGAATGTTTCCAGCAAATAACTCGTAGCTTCGTTTGAAAAGTATTTGCCAAGTACCCATTACTCCGAATATCGGAGAAAAGATATTTTTTAATATACTGGTGGATGGATATTCCACAAAAGAGGAATTTTTTATCATTTGCATTTTAAAAGATTTTGCAATAATTTTTTCTCAAATGTAACTATATTTACTTTTAACTTCTTGTTCACATAAGTATAAACGTGGTGTGGAGAAAGTTGTGCAATGGTAAGGCCCAAAGGACTGTTGTTTCGAAAGAAAACTCGTTTTGAGGCTTCATGATACCGTAAAATATAATTTTTCTTACACCTACATGTGGTAACTTACTTTCTCTAATAGCTAGCGTAGTAAGAATCAACTTTTTATGGTTCCTTAATACCGAAAAACTGTTTTTTATCAAAAGGACTGTACATTTCCCCGTCTGTCTGTGAACAACACTAATGCCTATAATATTCGTAGGCGTTTTGCCAAAATGAATATTCACCGATCAATCTCACCTGCCTTGAAGCCAGCCAAGACAGAATGCATTGTTCACCCAGAGTCCCAGCGGACCCAGGAGAAAGAGGGTTGAGAGACCAACTCCCCTTTCCCTCTTATTGGAGGTATTTTTGCTGTAATCCCTACGAAACAATAGTTGGTAACATTTAATGTCAATCCGAATACCCAGCACAGTGAGTGTTGCAGTAAGGAGAGATAGAGAGTCAGGAATTATTTGAAGGTAATGGAATTTATAAACGAAGGATAGAGGAAAAGGTACCAACAATCACTGGTTTGTAAAAAGGTCTAAAACAGTACATATAAAAATATAACCTGGGGTCCAAATTCTTTCATTAGACCTCTCCCAACCTAATTTATTTAGCCCTTCAACATATAAATAAGGATATAACGTTTCTTGCCCAATGCAAAAAAATTCACGTTCGTTTCGTTTCTTTACTGAAACAACGATATTTTATTTCACCGACGAGTGCGCTGATTTTCGTTTCGTTACTTCGAATGAAACTAAATTCACAAGGAAATAATTTTTCTTACAGTGCCAAGGATGGCTGGTTCGTTTCTGTTGCTGTTGTTGGTAATAACACGAACTGTTTTATTATATAATTAAAATTTGATTCGATTTCAATGACACATTGTATTCATTTTATTTAATGTATGTGTAAAAAACACCATTCTGAGAAATAATATACATATATTACGTTTGTCTTAAATCAATATTCACGTACAAAATAAAAACGATCAGTTGAAATGTTCGGTTTCTTCGACATTTGATGTAAACTTTTGATGTAATACTTCATGTAATGTTTTAATTAAACTTGTTTCATTAAGTAATTGCTGTGTATGTTCTCTTACTCGTCCCATCATGCGTATGTCAGAAATCGTGCACTTTCGGACCTTAAAACAATTTCCGAGAACCTTGGGTTATGTTCCTTAGACTATAATCTATAAAATAGGACCTTTGAAGATCTTATATTACATTTAGAAGAGTTAAGCTCTTCTGAGTAAACAGCCTTACGTGGTTAAGGACATCAACTCTCACTGCAGTGCTTCTGACAGGAAGTTCTTGGGTTCAGATCTCCGACGGTGGCATGATTTTGAACATTAGCTAGACAGCTAGGTCAAATGCAGGCTCTGTCTGGAGGAGAATTCTAGCGGCTGCCTGCTCGCAATCGTTCTTTTCTCTTCATTGTCGTATCCTCATCCCCTACTTACGTATACTTAGACTTACATGCACTACGCAACCACATGCAGGGAGACCAGCCTGTAGTTTAGAGTTTGTCTCGGATGAGGCGGTGCTCCGCTGCTTGGGAATCAGGATGGGGGAAATCCCGCAAAACGCCATGTAGGCCAGCGCTCAGTCAATCAATCAATCGATCAATCGGTCTTCTGAGTAAGTTTACTTCAAAGCACGGGTTCTAAGAAATATGTATAATCGTGTATTCCATGTAAAATTAAAATTGGCATCTTTACATTATGTGTGATTTAATAGACGTGTTTAAGCATCTTTGTTTCTAAGCGATTAGCAATGTAGGTAGCTGACGCTCAGAAGAGAGCATATGATGAAATTTATACATCAGTGTCTGTCCCTTCAAAGTTATGTTCCAAAATAAATCTATTTTTACGATTAACAAAATGAACGACAAATTGCGCGAGTATACTGTTCGAGAACACTATCTTTATTAGCTCATATTATGATTTGATTGATTAGTTTTCATAATTGAATTATGTTTGTCTGCAAGAAGCTTTTCGTTTGATCGTAATGTGAAGAACAACGACAAAATTAACTCACATTGCCAAAGATCATACGATATTTTCCGGCCTGACAGGTAATTTTGGAAAACCTATACCTGAAGTAGGTTATGTATCTATTTGTATCAAAGTGCCATTACTTTACAACCTGAAAATGTAAAAAAAGGGGCCAAAAATTTGTAGAAAAATGATTTATATCTTATTTTAAGAAGTTTGCTTTTACGCGTAGATAGTTAAACACTTAAATATGTTCCAAAATGACTATGTAAGAAAGTACGTATCTATTTAATGTAGTAATCTTTGAAGAATGAGAACTGAAAACTCAGAAGTTTAGTTAATTAACTTGTTAGAGATGTCTAATAAATTTTTTACGTTCATATCGAGATAATAAAATCCACTTGTTATTTTCGACTTATAATACTCTAAAGCGAAGTGATAGAATACACAACGCATTCCTTCCAGTTACTAGAGTTTAGATGGGAGAATGGAGCAATGTCAATAGGATCAGCGGCTACATTGTAGAAAAGGAATTATTACTGTGGCTTTTTTCAAGTCTTCAATTACTGAAGAAAATCACGAAAATGAAACAGTTTTAAAACATTACCGATCTCCTCGAACACGGGTAACACGAAAGTCACTTGACCGTGATTAAACGAAATTCACAGAAACGTGGTAACGACGTGGTTTTGAAAAGGGAACGGAAGCATAACATGACCGATAAAGCATTCAAGCACCATTACTGCGGGCAACTTGTACTTCCTTCAGGACGCAGTCTCATTCTTTTAACGAGCCATGAAATTTCTATAGGCGTCCGCGGCCCAACAGCCCGGTCCGTGCCGAGCGGTTTCTTGGCGGTGGCGTGGTGGGGTGGGGGGGGCGGAATCACGCCACGATGAGCGCTCGCTGGGACCGCCGGCGCAATCCGCCACGTGAAAAGACGGCCGCGCGCGCAGACACACAAACAAACGGGCAATTAGGGCGCCACGCGGGGCTTTAATTAGGAGCCACCGCCGCCCGACCCTCCCCTTCGCCTTCTTCGTCCCCTCCCTTTGCCTCTACGCACTTCTCTCCCCGCCACACACGTCTCCGCCTTCTCCCTCTAGGTTCTTCCATCTTCGCCACACCCCTCAACGTTCTTCCATCTTCACCACACACATCTCCGCCTTTTATGCCTCTACGTTCTTTCGTCTCCGCCCCTTCCCTCTGCGTACTTCTCCCTTCGCCACACACGTCTCTGCCTTCTCCCTCTACGTTCTTCCTTCTCCGCCTTCTCCCTCTAGGTTCTTCCATCTTCGCCAAACCCCTCAACGTTCTTCCATCTTCATCACACACCTCTCCGCCTTTTATGCCTCTACGTTCTTCCATCTCTGCCTTCTCCCTCTACATTCTTTCGTCTCCGCCCCTTCCCTCTACGTACTTCTCTCCCCGCCACACACGTCTTCGCCTTCTCCCTCTACGTTCTTCCATCATCGCCACACCCCTCAACATTCTTCCATCTTCACCACACACATCTCCGCCTTATTTCCTCTACGTTCTTCCATCCCCGCCGCGCATGTATTCAAGCCTCTGTCCACTACATTCATCCATCGCCGCCCCCACATCAACCCATCTCACCCCGTTGCATTCTCCTATCCTCATTATTCACGTCATCGCCCTTTCCCTCTGCGTTATTCCTTCCCCGCCACACACGTCCCCACGTCATGTGGTTGCATTCGTCCAACCTCGTCGCTTACGTTCCCGCCGTTTCTCTGGAAACTTTTCCTCGTCGCGCACCACGTTGTTCCTAGGCATTCCAATCCCACCATTTCCATGCTATTGGCCACGTATTTACTTCACACCGCTTTCCTCTATCACTTCACTTTCCCCCCTTATCCCTCCCCATCTCTAACAGTAAAATTTATTCACCAATATGCCCTTTCACCACGTATTTCTTCTTTACTTTCATTCCCTTCCATTTTTCCATTCAGCATTTTGTCCCTTTTAATCCCTCATCCTGACATTCCCACGCTTTCCCTTGCAGTCTAAACCCTCTCCTCTTCACGTCATTCCCTTCCCCTTCTGCGCGTTGTACGCTCCATATCTATCCACCCCGTTATTCCCGACCCTTCGTTCCAATCTTCCTACCCGCTCCCTTCCACCACTCTTTCCTTCCCCACTTTTTCTCTCTTCACGCTTTTACTCCTTCGATTTCTCCCTCCTACATTCTCTCTTCCGTCAAGCGTCTTCACTGTCTTCTGTGTATTTTCCCTCCTCACCTCCGCCGCTTTCTCCCTCGTCCCGCGGAGTTTGCTCCTCTGTTCACGCTAACCCCTCCCGCCCCCACCCACCTCCTCCCCGCCTCGTCTCCCCGCCACCTACGTCTCACTTCCCTCACCCCTCTCCACGTCTGCCTTCCCCTGTCTTTTCCTTCCCCGCCGCCACCGCTCCCTCGCTCGAGTCCAGCCCCCGCTCTTCACGCTAACCCCTCCCCCGCCCCCACCCCCACCCCCCCGCCCCCCCCTCCCCGCCCCCCCCCCCCCCTCCCCCCTCGGCGCGGCGGCAGTTAATAAGCGCCGGTCCATAAGGCAAAGAGGAGCCCCGCGCCGCATAATGGCGGCCCTCCCTCCCCACTCCCCTCCCCTCCCCGCCGCCGAGCACCGCTCTCGAGATCTCTTTGGCTTCGGGGAAGCACAAAATATTTACTCCTTAATGACGCCTCTCGGAAGAACGCTAAGAGCCGGAATATCGAAATGCGAAGATGTTCTTTTTTCATTCATCCTTTGCACGTGTGGAAACAAAAAGGGTGGGATCCGAGCGTCACAGTGGCTGCTGGGGACGATTAAAAGGTATTCTGTTAATCATAAAGTGTTTGCAAGCATTGAAGATTTTCAATTGAATTTTCTAAACTTTTCTCAAAGCAACTGTACTGTAAGTAACGGCCACAGGAAGGTACTTAAACGGTGCTACTCCTTTTGATTACATTGAAGAGTTTTCTCTGGTTTTGAAATACTAATCCAATCTCTCATGCAGATTTGTGTAGTAAAATTGAGAAAATATCCACAGAGCCGCTATGAGCACAAGCTACAGTAAACATTCTCAAATATTTATTTAACAAATGAAAATCAAAAGCTTTTGTTGTCAAACGTTGTGTAATTGTATTCGTTCTCTTTTTAGGAACCATGCTAATCAAATGTTGAACAATAGTTGTTCCTTCTAAATTGTCATTTTTCATTGTTATAGTTCAGTTAAACAAAAATTTAAAACATGCCAATTGTTGTGTAAAAATGTACACACTTACATGTGGACTGCAGCACCAAAAATGTTGCGGTCAAGTATGTGCAAAATTGCAAGTACGTGCATTACAAATTATCTTATCTACAACGGCACACATGAAAACTGATCTTACCTTTTTTTCCCTTGTACCATGGTGTACGTGGTCACGTATACAGTGTGAGAATTTAGATGTAGAATCAGATATGAGAAATTGCGGATTGACATAATCAAATATTTGCAAATGAATTAAAATTGAGTCTTCCTGGCTACAGTGCAAATTATAGACACTTTTCATTTGCTCGGTGGCTGCATAGTTTTCTGTCAGTTCATGCTCGTGTGCTAAACTAGTAATACGTATGTACTGCATCCTATAATAGGACTTTTAAAAACATTTTGACTCTATATACCTGTACATCAATGACGCTGGGATACCGTACGCTACACATTGTATATGGTCAGTTTGGTAACTGTACTATATTGTATTCTCCTTAACGGCAAATCAAAAAGATTATATACAATACATATGTTTACGAAATAATTTAGTACTAAAGTCAATAATACAATATTATGTATTATATTATAAATTACAATATAATATAAAGTTATGAATTGTAATATTATATGTTATATTACGTTAATACGTAATATTATATGGTATATTATATTAAAACATAATATTGTATATGATAATATTGATAATAATGAATACTCTCGGTAATGTGTCTTTTTGGCGAAAACCTTGGTTCAACGATTTCTTCAACAATTATTCTCAGAAACAAACTTCAATAAAACTTATCATAGGAATGATATTTTTTAATATTTCGTACAACAAATCTTTGAAATCGCATTGAAAAGAATTCTTGAAAAAATTTGTGTTAATCGTATTTGAAAATAATTAAACTCAACAATTTCTCACACAAATTCATGAATACAATGCATTGCTATTAGATATTTCAAAAGAAAAGTAATGTTCAATCATCGTTAATGTAATGGTAACATAAAACCGTAATGTTAATTAGTCGTTTTCGTAAAATGGAATTGTTTTGATTACGAGGTCTCATGAGACGAAAGTTTAAAATATGAAGTATTAAAGAACGACTCCTTCGCATGAGCCTGATCTGGACCAAGAAACCCGATGATTAGATGTATCTCTAGACATCGGATGTTTAGGCACTAAAAAGTCATCTTTTAGGCGCCTAAAAAGACACTAAAAATGTCAAGAAGAAGGAGAAAAAATCACTGTCGTAAATTACATTCACAATAAAATTAAAATTATTTGTAAAACTCCATACATATTTGCAACTACTCTACATTTTATTCGTAATAGTTTCCATTGCAATATATGACCAGTTACTTTTCAAGGATCGTAATTTCAAATCTGCAACGATTGGGAGACAAAATCAGTTTGAATACAGAGAAGGATTTCTGAACACCTACTGATGTGTCTGGTATATATTTTAGAAGTCCAAGACTAGCAACACTGAACCTTCGGAGAATTTACATTTATTTCCACTCAAAAGTTGCCCTCGGTGTATTGTCAGTTGACCATTTTCTCAGAACATTGCTAGTATTTCTGAAATAGCGAAATGGAGAAAAAATATTTTGTATACTTTAAGGAATTCTCTCATGTTTCAAAATACAAATACGTGAATTGAAGGTTTCGTAATGAATGGTCAGAATGGACCATGGCCGATTTTCTGATATCTTAGCATTGTATATAAAAATAATACACAAAAGGTAAGAACGTGCAATAATTCTAAGAAAAAGCATTTGTGCTAAATAAGCAAAAATAAGCAATATAAAACTTGGTCATAAGTCATCATTCGTCATGATTCGTGCACATATATTATTAGTGTTTAAATAAGTTCGCTAGAAAAAAATCGGCATTTCCCTAAACATCCGATGTCTAGTTATCTCCCTTTGGAGCTCGGGGAAGCGCACTATGAAGCACGGTCTCCGGCTTCTCACCCTGTCAAAGCCGAGTGTGAGCTCCCGCGCGGGGACTGCGCGTGGACTGTTCCTGTTGATTGGCCGCGCAGCGTGACTGGCTGGCGAGAAGGTGTCAGGAGAAGGTGGCTGTTATGACTCACAATATTATGCTTCGCGAGACGACAGGACCGCATGGAGACTGCGAGTGACGTCGACCAATGGCAACGGGCGCTGCAGGGCGCTGCGGTCGCAGAGGGACCGAAAGGCTCAGAAATGTAGGACGAACGGGCAGGTTTGACACACTCGTGTACGACACAGACGGGCATGTACCCTTTTGTGAAGAACTGCAGAGGCAAAAGACTTTCACGTCTAACCTGTCTTTTGGATTTATGGACTATAACAAATGTACCATCTGACTTTAGACATCACTCAAGTTATAGAAGGTATCAAGAACTCGGAGCAATGAAACGCTATCCCACTGTACGTGAGTTTTGATAAAAAGGCAAGTAAAGGTTTAGACATTGCATTCTTTGTATTGGGGTAAAGAACATTCATTCGTGAATTACATTGCCGTCTTGTGGCGAATTTTTAAAATAAAAACCCACCTCTAGATACATTCATGGGGTGACATACACTAATATATCAATTTTATCACAAATGTGTCATAACATGTTATTGCCTCCGAGGTCTTCATATTATTCAAAACTCCAGTGTAATATTTACGTGTGAAACAATTGTAGTAAGTGTGATGTACTGAGTAGAAACTCGTTAACCCTAGAATACTAATTTAACTTTTTTTCTCACCATAATCTTTTGATTTGTACTCCCGAACCCAGCTTCTTGAATTCAAACGCTAGCATTGTGATCCTTACTGAGGTTGGGATAAGCCTCTTGAAGAGACACTTGCTTTCAAGCCATTTGTCAATTGCTCTGCTTCAGTGGCGATTTTTCTAGGATACTGAGATATGTTATCATTTTTGTGTTACTGACTGTTGAGTGCGAGAAAAATTTGCTTCTCGTTATTATTGCATGATGTTTGTGAACTAGTTAGAGCAGTAATATTTAACAACAAAACAAGCTGAACTGTATCCAAAATGCGTGATAAAGTTTCTTTTGAACAATTCTCCAAATAACTTACGAAATACTGAAATGCAAACCAACGAAAAGCGCATTAGATATATGCGATATAATGTGCTTCCAATTAACTGATTCTTGCGTTTGGAAATCAATAATTCCCTAAAGTTACCAAATATCACTTACTTGTATTATATTTTTCTTGGGATCACAGGTATTCACAATTTCCACTTTAGAAGGTTATAGCAAAAGTTCTTCGGCTTGTTTCAGTGCACGTACAAGAGACATTCTATAACATTTTGTACTTCTTGCTAAACGTTTGTTTGTGCTGACATCAAAAGAACCAATTTCTTACTGTTTCTCCACATGATTTCTCGTATATTGCTTCGTGTTTTGCACTTGAAGTTCCTTTCTCTCGCGTTTTTCTTTAATCTACATAGAAGCACGTTTTGGAAATATAAATATATTATTTTGTTTATATTATAATATTTTATTAATTATATGTAATAAATAATTAAAAATACATAGCGTAGTCCGGGCATTTATTCATCATCATAATCATCTACTAAACAGTCTTATCTGCTCCGCACAATTCTCCCGTCTCATTGCGTATATCCGGTCTGTGGAGACTGCCCTACGAACGCTTCCTGTCCTACTATACATCTATCCTCCTCCGCTCTATCTGCTTCTCGAACTCATTACACTCCACCCGCTTACAGTGTGTTATCATGATTGATTGATTGTTAGTGATTCCAGGAGCGTCAAGTACTGAGGGTGTTAGTCCACTAAGTGTAGTGCGTCTTTTTTTTCATCGGGATGGTGATCTACCTGCGCTGAATAATGAGATTCGGCACCGACCTACCGTCGACTAGCGGGTTTTCCCCAACCAGGTGTCTCCCACTAGCGGGGCACTGTCCCAGCCGGGACAAGCTCAGTCTCCGACCGGTCTCCCGGCATGTGGAACAGTGTAGTGCTTGTTAGTGTGTGTGTGTGTCTAAGGGGTGAGGATAGGACAAGGAAAAGGAAGGAAAGAACGCGCGCGGTCCGTGACCCGTTGTCAGGGTATTGCTCCGGCATTCGCCTCCGGTGTCGGTCGTAGAAACCACGGAAAACTCCCGATCAGAGCAGCCGACCGCAAGAATAGTCCTCCAGACAGCGAGTGAATTCCACCTAGCTGACAAGCTAGTGTCGAAAATCCTGCTGCCGTCGGGACTGGAACGTATAACCTCCCGTACAGAGGCACTGCAGTGACATGAGTTGATGCACTGAACCATTTCTTCCTGTTTCTATTGCGTCCATCTTATATATTATTTCTCAAAGGGCTGTTTGGTCTTTTCAATAAATTGGGCGACATACGAAACCGATCTGTATAAAGTAGCAATGGATTGAAAAATCGTGTTTCTTTTCACCTGCACATGGGACATTCGTATTGAAAAAGGGCGTTAAAAATACCTAAATATTAAAAAAAGTAGTAATTCGGGATCTGTAATATCTGATTGCCGCGCGATCTATCGGAAGAAAATTACACTCGGACGGTGGCAGGAAATGCAATCTCAAGCATTTTTGTTTGTTTCAATTTAATGTAGGTTGTGTAAGCACGTGAACGTGATTTTCTACATTGAATAGAAATCTTGAAATGTGAGAGGTTAGTGATCTTAGTGAGGTTAGGTCGTTTATAATGCTGGAATACAAAAAAAGAATTTAAGCAGAAAACAGTTCGGTTATTTGACTAACCGTGCGATTTAATCGCACGGGTTCTCACTAGTTCCTTTTAATCGACCTACTTTCTCGCTCCGCGTCCTTCCGCTCCTCTCACTATTTCTGTCTGTTCGCTGCTTCTCCAGCTCCATTTGTATTTTCCTCTTTTTCCTGACGAACCGTGCTGTCCTTCCGTTCAGCTTGCTCTTTCCGTCCATTTCGCCACTCGCCTCTTCGCCTCAGTTTTCGTTCAACACGGACCCGCTCCGCCCCGCCACACGTCACCCGACAACATACCCGACCTGGATACGTCGAAACCTTAACTGGTGACGTGCGGTCTCTCAGACCGCTGAGGGCAAATAAACGCGTAGCGCTTCTTTCTGGTACCTCGCAATAAGTGTTTCTTTACAGTACCTTCCTGTCTCTTTCTAAACTAAACTCGTGGCAAAAGTCGGGTGGGTAGGGACCAAATCAGGGGGAGCACGACTCGCTAATGAGAGGGGGGATCACTGCAACCAAGGTGAAGGAGCCCTGGACTCGGTATTCATTGAGAAGCACTTGCTTAATTTAACATATTGTGACATACAAAACATGGCGGGTTGGATAGTTGACGGCGAACGTCAAGAAGTGGACGTGAAGCTTGAATATGCGCGGTTGTTGGGGCGTTGCTATGGTGCGCGCTCAGCTGGTTTATAACAATTGAGCGCATATTGCATGAAAATTTACTAGAACTATATACTAAACTAGCGTACCCGTGCGAGAACTCTCGCATGTTAAACCCCATCTTTTCCCTATCCCTTTGCCTATACTTTCTATTAAGAAGGACCGTTGTTATTTCAACATGTTTATTTCTCTAAAAATGTATAAACGTAACTTCTAATGAACATACAGAATATCAAACAAAAAGAATAATACAATTATGTTAGGAACAAATTATCAATAAAGGTTTATTCAGCATTATAGAGAGACGTTTTTGGAAAAATTCATACTTCTTTAAAAACAACATTTGAAGAAATTATTTAATCTTCCTCGAGAGTTTGCTTTTCACTTTCTTTGATTAACACAAAAATATTAGAAAAGGTTTTTACTCTCGAGAAGGCCAAGTAATATTTTTGATTAACACAAAAATATTAGAAAAGGTTTTTACTCCGGAGAAGGCCAGTGCGAAAATACTATATCGGGCAAGTACAACCCTACTCTTTGCAATATTATTTAACTTTCCTTGATTTGTTATGTGGAACAGAAGGGGTTTTGGAGAAGCAGGGTACCAGCTTGCTGGGCTGCGAATATTGAAAAATTATTTCTATACTAAAAAGTATTGGATTATCATCTGCGTTGTAATGTACCTCACGAAAAGCAATTCCGAGCCAAAAAATAAACACAGTAATATTTTCACCTTTGAGTATATACTAAATACCATTTGTTACAATTAGAAACAATTTAGTAGACTTAGACGTCACTTCGGTACATAGAAATGTTGTTCAAACGATGTTTACATATTGAATATCTTAACGAACCGACACTGAGTTTAATATCAAGCGTTGTATTATTTACAATATGAATTTGCAGCTGGGCGCTGATGAACATGCAGATACCGCCAATATTTAAATCGTTGCGACGTTGGCAGTGTCGAGTGACTTACTCTTGGGTTTTTATTTGTTGGCGTGTGGGAGTTTCTCTTCACGATGGAATATCACACGACTTTTCGTATCGTTCCCCGTCGTGTCGTTAGAAGTCGCATGATCGCCAGCCCGACTTGATGCAGTTGCGATGAGGCGACTCCCAGCGGCACGACCGAGAACGATGCGAAATACCGTGAGATATTCCATCGTGAAGACAGGCCCTTACACGCCAATAAATACAAACCCAAGTATAAGCTATTCTTTCTATTATTTTAAATTTAGTTGCTTTTTTAAATTAATTCACATAGTATTAGAGGCTAGTGCGTTTTGATTTTTGTTTTTCTTTTATAAAAAGATAATTCACTTTAGTTAATTTAAAAAGTTTGTTCTTTGTGTTGTTCCATAGCACAAATTTTCCCCTACTACCTCCACGTACCCGTGCGAGAACTCTCGCATGTTAACCCTACATTCATCCTTCTATTTCCATTCTAAGAGGGAAATTTGTTAATGAAACGTGTTTATTTGTTTGAAAATGTATAAAGGTAACTTCAAATGTACTAACTATCAAATAAAAAAACAATGCAATAGACCCTTAAAAGAAAGTTTCAACTATTCAAAGTTTCAGTATTATTGAGAGTTTTCTTGAAACAATTCACAACACTTCCTTAAAGACAACATTTGAAGTAATTATTCAACATTTTTTGGCAGTTAGCTTTTAGCTTTTCGTGACAGTCACAAAAATATTAGCTTTTGGATTTTGAGAATGCTACGTGTCTGAAAAGTTGACTCGAAAATTTCAATGAATCATTGCTGATATCGAAAATACTGGTAAAGGTAAAACACAAACACAGTCTTCACTCTTCAATGTACACCCACATCACTCCACAATTAGGCATACAGCACTTCCAGACCACGGCAAAATATTAATTGAATGGTTTCACTACACGCGTAAGACTTCTTCATAGGTATCAAGCAATTATAATAATACTTGTAGTTGTTGCTGGAGAACAAATTTTGAATTAATTATCATGCAAATAAACCTCGTCAGACTGCACAAACCATGGTATATACAGAGAGCGTAAAATAATATAATATTGAGGAATCTAAGCATTCTAAGCATGTCGTCACAAAAATGGATACCAGTAATAAGGGCTGAAATATTTAGGTGGCGTTGATAAAATTGAAACGCCGAACCAAAAGTTCAATTGAATGTCTAAAAATGTCTCATCTTGTAGATTATGATGTAAAAAACGATTCTTTGAGGCATTTAACCTCAAAATTTTACTTTTTAAAGCTCTAAAACGCTTTGTTTAGAAGCTATTCGCCGATATAAATTGGCATGTGCTGCGGGTTGCATTTCACATGAATATTTCGATGCGTTTTTTTTAACAAATCCTTCATATTTTTAAAGTCAAAGTGCAATTAGTCAAGTCTCCATGAAATTCTCTTTCTTTAGAGACCTCATTTATAAAGATTGGTTGCGTGTGAGAGCCGCAACGGAAAGGTATACTACTGAAGTAATACAGGAGACGATGAATGATGAAAAGCAAATCAGGAGCAAATATTGGTCCCTCTGTTATGGTCAGTGCCTCACCCAACTTCCATATTTCCAAGTTCTACTGACCCACTTTTGCCCACCAGAGCCTTCTCCGCAAACCAAAAAGCAGCAGACAGGTGGAAGGAAGCGTGCTTGCAGGGGCTGTTGCATTAAAACGAATTGGGGCTGAAGCATTAAATGTTTCACGATGACGAATATGATCCATTCACTTGAAAATATCGATACCTAATCAAACAAGCTCTCTCATTACCTACTCCGGCCTAGTTTCTCAACGAGTTCCCAACGTCCCCACATCTCAACGAGGCATACGCGGATGTGTCCCGAAGGCTATTCAACAGAATTGAACAGAAGCTCAACCAGTGTTTGACGGACGATGGCGATCGTGATTATGGACATTCTTCTGTACATTCCTTGGGAACATATCCGCCTTCCGGAAGTCTGTCGCATTGCCTCCGTGCCCTACTTCCGCCCAGGGTCCCGTCCTCGCGGGGACAAAAGAGCAGCGCGAGGCATGGGCGCGGCGCGCCGCGGCGGTCGGAGGGGGCGTGGTCTCCGAGGAGGAGGGGGCGGCGGCCGGGGCGGCGGTGGCGGGGGCGGCGGCGGCGGCGGAGACCGGAGCGGCGGCGGGGACAGGGACGGCGGCGTTGGCGGGGGCGGCGGCGGCGGCGCAAACGGCGCGGCGGGCGACCCGCGCGTCGGCTTATTTATAGATGCAAATGCGCGCGGGCGTGCTCGCACACGGTAATCCGGGCGCTGCACAGTCCGTAAACCGCCCGCGCCCGCGCCTCGCCCCGCCCCCGCCCGCGCCTCGCCCCGCGGTCGCCTCGCAGCCTCCGGGCCGGCGCCCTGCTAATTTATTCGGTGACCGTAAGTACGCGCGCACTGGCGCCCGAGCCGACGCGGCGCTCTCGCTCGCCTTAAGAGTGCTAAAGACACAGGATTATTCCTCGTCATAACCAACTCGGCAGAGAAACTTCGGTTCGCGTGGCGCGGGGGTGGGAGCTGGGCGGGAGTGGGGCGGAATCGCGGGGCGAAGTTGGTGCGAAGTGGCGCGAAGAGGGCGGGAGCGGGACAAGTGAGCTACGTCGCGGATGAGAACAGGAGAAGCGCGGAGAAGTCAGCTAAAACGGAGTAAGGTGAGCTGTGAGGAGACTTGGAAGGGGAACATTGGGTTGAAGGGAGAGATCAGAGAGAAAACTTACGAAGCTAAGAGCAAGCGGGCAGGCGAGTGGACAGGCGAGCGGGGGATTCTATTGGATTGGCTAGCGGGGAGGCGAACGGAGTTGCGAACGTGGCTGGAGGGTGGCAGGAGCGGGGCCGGCGTGAGGCCCAAGTGAGGCCGGAGCGAGTCCGGAGCGAGTCCGGAGCGAGTCCGGAGCGAGTCCGGAGCGAGTCCGGAGCGAGACCGAAGCGAGACCGGAGCGAGACCGGAGCGAGTCCGGAGCGAGTCCGGAGCGAGTCCGGAGCGAGTCCGGAGCGAGGCCGGAGCGAGGCCGGAGCGAGGCCGGAGCGAGGCCGGAGAGAGGCCGGAGCGAGGCCGGAGCGATGACTGGAGCGAAGACTGGAGCGAAGCCGGCGTGTGGCCCGCAAGGGGCCGGCGTGTGGCCGGCGAGAGGCAGGCGTAAGGCCTGCGTGAGGCCAGAGTAATGCCGGAGCGGAGCAGGAGCGGACCAAGACGGCACCAGCGCGGGCCCGGAGCGGGGACTGTGCTACAGCGAGGGGGAGCGGCCCGGAAGTGAAGCGGTGCAGCGTTGGGGAGTGAAGCCGGGGCGGCAAAGGGAGGAATTAGGGAGGGTTTAGACGCGGAAGCCGGCTAATTTCTGCCTCTGCATTAGCGCCGATATCCGAGCCGCGCCGCTGGCGCCGCCGCCGGCGCCCGGGCGAAGCAGGGCTCCCCGCGGGGCGGGCGTGGGCCGCCGCCGCCGCAGATTCGCCGCTCAAAGTGTTTCTCCAATTTATTGAGTACCTAAGCTGCCGCAAGGGTGGTTTAACCAACGTATCCGGCCAACGAAAAGGACGCGCTGCACGAGACGGTAATTGTAAACAAAGGACGGGTCGTTGCTCTTTGATAGTGGGTCAGGTGTATTCACTTGCTCTGTTACCACGAGACCCAAAGTGAATAAGTATTTTTGGTACTTGTATTGTAGTTTACCTCTAATTATACTAGATCGCCTTTTTACAACATTTTTCGTCAGTCTTATTATTGTTACTCGCTGACGTGTAATCAGTTAGTTTTGTCCATCAATTTAAAGAAGGGAACGCACATAAAACATGCAATTCATATTTAATTTTTTTTAAAATTAAGCTTCCCCCTCCATTACTTTCTACATAACATTGAGTTAACTATTTTTATACTTGAAAAATCTCAGTGAACCTTGTAGAAAATAGAAAAATCGACGTTAAAACGGCACATATTCTTCTGGGTGAGGCACGTCTCATTATTTGCACGTGAGTCAATCCATGCAGAACATGATTGCTCCAAGTGTACTAACCGGCTGCGTCGGAAGAAGATAATTAATTACGCCGAAGCATCTGCCCGGCGCGGAAGTGGGGCGTCGAGAACGGCTCAACAATCAGAAGCACCTCTGCTCTCCTGCGCTCATGGCAGCACAACACGAAATTGATGCAGCGGTGCACTTAGCAATACGGAAAATGTGTGTAGAAATTATAGTACATCTTAACGCACAATATACGACTGTCACCTCTCAATTCAACATTGACTTACTTAGGATTAAAAATTAAAGCTTTGATGTGATAGCTGCCAGTGGCGTAGCTTCAGTTGGTGTCACCCGGGGCAAAACTAATGGTATCACCCCCCCATTAATGAAATATAAAAAACTATTAATAGTTTATACAATATTTAATAAAAATATTTTGCACATGACATTTATTTATAATATACTACAACACTGCATTAATTCAGAATAATTGAAATTTAATTTTTAAGAAAATAATCTAAGACGAAGTGTAGATAATTAACAAGTGCGTGTTTTTATAAAAATATGATTTTTAAATAAATCATTAAAATTATATAATTCCAATTATAAAATTTTGTAATTGGTGTCACCCCTAAAATGGTGTTACCCGGGGCGGACCGCCCCCCCCCGTGCCCCCACCTAGCTACGCCACTGATTGCAGCGAATTCGCAGTAGTATTGTAATCTTCCTTGATCGTTCGGCTCGAGTCGTTTGTGAATACGTAAGCAGCTTATCGCCCGGACCTAGTGCTGAGTATTAGAGATCAGTTTAGTCTTGGCAGCGACTACGAGTAGACGTACCTGCCGCTTCCAGGATAGCTAGGGCTTCTCGCAAAGTGCCAACATAAGGCCCGGGCAGGCGGTGCCAGATTGATGGTAGCGAAAGTGTACCTCAAAACGTCTTCGCTCAGATTTATAGTTATTATTATTATTATTATTATTATTATTATTCCATTACATCACGACTAAAGATCTTATGAGTCGGCTGAATATAAAATCTACTCCAGGTTGCAACCAGTTACCTAAGGAGCAGATTCGGTGACTATCAGTGCCTCTACAATACTTTACGCAAAATGTGGGCTGTTCCAAATAAAGCAATTTCTTGCACTTCCCAGTCTTTTGAATTACCTGGGAGTTTAGACAAGTTCTTACTCAAATTTTGCGGAACAAATCCCAGAGCTCCGATAACTATCGGGACGACCTGTGCTTTTACGCCCCACATTCGGCTGATCTCGATTTCCAAACTCTTGTATTTAAGACGTTTCTCTGCCTCCTTGGTAACGACGTTTTGATCGCAAGGTACAGCAACATCGATAAGTAAACACGATTTTTTGGCCAAATCCCGGATAACTATATCCGGTTTGTTTGCCGCTATCGTGCGATCAGTTTGAATTTGTTGGTCGTACAATATCGTACACAATCCAACAGACGTCACCGGTTTCGGTGAGTGTTCGTACCACTTGGGGCATGTGTTTGGAACTTCGAGGGCGGTACAGATCTGCCAGTGGAGGTAGCTACACACCCTGTCATGTCTTTTAAGGTATTCGGTCTTTGCTAGGATTGGACAAGCTGAGACAATATGATCAATGGTTTCTACTTGCTCCAGGCAAATGCGGCATTTGTCATCTTGGGAAATTTTGAGAACCGCTTTATCATAATGTCGTGTTCTCAAGGCCTGATCTTGGGCAGCTATTACAAGTGCTTCCGATTCTGGCTTCATCCTTCCCCTTTTAAGCCACATAAATGATTGATCTTTATTGATCTGCACCTTGTCCATTCTTTTTAGGTATTGACCGTGGAGTGGTTTGTCTCTCCACGATTTCTTTAACATTTTTTGTGTCTCACACTTCATGTTTAGCAGCATCAGAAGTTCAGTGTCTGTGTTATTCGACGTGTCTTGCCTAGTTTTCTTCGCAATGTTTCTTGCTACACTAACAATGCCTCTGTTTCCCATTCTTCGGTCAGATTTCATGACCTGCCTCATTAGAGGGTCGTCTTGATGGCTGACTACATACTTACCCAACCCGACTATTGCGTTGTGCCAGGAGGCCTCAATTTGTCTGAGGCCTCTTCCTCCTTCCTTACGTGCCACATAAAGTCTATGTATATCAGCTCGAGGGTGGGAAACATGATGCATTGTCAGCAGTTTTCTGGTTTTTCGATCCATGGTGCGAATTTCTTGCTCAGTCCAGTCCACTAGTCCAAAACTGTATTCGGCTACAGGTACCGCCAAACTACCTATTGCAGATATTTTATTCCTGGAATTCAGAGCGGAGTGCAGGACCAATCTCACTCTTCTATAATACTCCCTACGAATTCTCTCTTTCATTCTGTCATTCGAGATAGTTTCACATTCTTCAATGCCCAGATATTTGTAAGTTTTACCTGGCTCAAGATCTTGAATCACAGTGTGCGTATCAATTTCAATGTTCTCAGACGTTGTGAGTTTCCCTCTTTTTAAATTGATTTTTGCACACTTGTCAAGACCAAACTTCATGCAGATGTCATTGCTAAAGTCATTCACGACAGACAGCATTTGGGAGAGAATCGCTTCATTCTTGGCAAACACTTTCAGATCATCCATGTAAAACAAATGTGATACTGGCCTTTCATCACCATGGAGCTTAAAACCAAAGTCAGCTTGCGACAACTGTCTCGATAGTGGGATCAAACTAATGCAAAACAGCAGAGGGGATAGTGAATCTCCTTGAAAAATACCCCTGTTAATCTGAATACTTCTGGTTTCTACTGCTTCCTTTCCGCTGTGGATTAGTAACCTGGTACTCCACGACTTCATACTAGCCTTGCAAAACTCAACAAGTCTAGGATGAAATCGATAGATCTCCAGGGTCTTCAAAATCCAATCGTGTGGTACACTATCAAAGGCCTTTTGGTAGTCAATCCAAGCCATGCTCAAATTACGTTTGCGTTTCTTTACATCATTCAAGATGACTTTATTCAGTAGCAAGATTTCCTTACACCCATAAGAGCCTTTACGACATCCTTTTTGTTCAGCTGGCATTAGATGATTCTTATCTAGATGTCTATACATTTTGTCAGCTATAGCTGAAGTTATAACTTTGTACAGTACTGGCAGACAAGTAATTGGCCTGTAGTTCTTCGCCAAAGAGCTGTCTCCCGCTTTGGGTAGCAAATACGTGATGCCGCGTGTGAGCCATTCCGGGATTTCCTTTGGGTTTTCAAAAATTTTATTAACAGCCTTTGCTAGATGAGAATGTATTGCTGTTAATTTCTTAATCCAATAAATCTGGATCTTATCAATCCCGGGGGACTTCCAGTTTCCCATGTTCTTAATTGCTTGGAAGAGGTCCTCTTCCGAGAATTGGTGAACATCTTCCACTGTTTCTACAAGTTCATCGGCAGCATCAACTTCAGATTGAAGCCAAGATGCGTCTTTGTTGTAGGATCTGCTCTCTTCCCAGATTCCTGCCCAAAATGCTTCGACGTCATCTTTTGAAGGAGTAACAGCTTTGCCATTCGGTTTTTGAGTCAGATTGCGATAGAATCTCTTCGCGTCTGTTTCAAACAACCGGTTCTGTACACGGAAATCTATTCTACGTTTGTACCTTCTTATTCGTTGAGCCCATGCTTGAATTTTCTCTTTTAGCTTCTCAACTACCATTAGCCTGCTGGTGTCATTTTCAATTGGTATTTTTGTTCAACATTGAATATTTTTCGTTGAACTTTAGAGGTGTGCGTTGATTTAGAAGATGCCTCAGCTAAGAATGATATTTCACGCCGGGTGTCGGCTATCCGTTTCATAATTCTGTTCATCCATGGGGGTACAGAGCTGTTTACTCTGTTTTGCTGTCGGCCGTCGGTGTTCTTGGCTGGCCCCAAAATTATCTGAGATACTAGATATCCAGTTGCATATATGATGTGATTGATTTCAGTAATATCTAAATCTCTGCCTGGGGTCTCCACCACCTCATTTAAGATAGAATTCACTGTTTCTATCACTCTTTTAGCTTTGGCATTTTCGTATATTCTCCTCAACGGTTCGCGAGATTCAAACGGAAGTTGACTAACTCTTTCTATCTCGCGCCGAAGGAGATTTCGCATCATGTCCTTATCGTGTAATTCATTGCCAGATGAGTTTTCACCACTGACGTGTGTTTCACTGGAAAGCGATGAACCTTCCACGGGATCATCATTTTCAAGTTCTACATGTTCGTCATGTGGATTGTTCGAGCGAAGTACATATTCCGCATTTCTCTCAATGTCAGCAAGTTGATCTGCTGTGAATTTTCCACTGCTGAGTATGTATCGTCGTTGACTGGCAAGCTTCTTTGAGTCTAGGGTAGGTCTCATATCTGGGTTCCGCTCTCTCCATACCTTGAAAACTTCTATTTCAGAGCCCCCATTTTTCGCTTTTGCGTAGTAAAAGCACCACATCACCTCCTTTAATTCATCCCGGGTCCATCTCTGACGATGGCTTCGAGCTACTGCCGGCTCTGGGTCCCTGGGACTAGCATCCGTGGGATGGCCAGACGTCGACAAGGTGACATTAGCTCGGTTTCTGAGCAGGTATGGGACATTGGTAGAACAAGGCACGTTAAGATTCATTACATTGCTTGTTCTATCCATTTTGCTCATTGGTTTGAATTGAAGATTCGCAGGACGCAAGTTTGAGTTCACAGATCACACTTAACCCTCGGGTTGTTTCCTGCCATCCGTTACTGCGACCCACAGTGGCCTCGGGGCATCCCCCCGCAGGGCCCAGCAAGGGGTCCCTCCGATCGCCAGTCGGCATTACTAAACCCTACGGGATTTTCACTGACTGCTGAAGGCAGCCTCCTTCGCTGGCTAATGCAAGGTTCGGGCCTCCACTCTAATCAGTGGCCTGGTGTGCCAAACCAGTTTCTCTCCTGTACCCTCTATGGGCCGACAACAGGAAGTCCAAAGGTTCATGACCCTTCCCTCTCTACTTACTTCCCACTCTCCTCAAAATGGAGTACTTCTTCGTCTGACCCCTCACCTTCAACCCATTCAGCAAGGGAGGCCCCACCGGTAGCTAGGCTACCACTGACATAGCTTTAAGGCTCATGGGGGTACTCAAGCTCCACCACCAACTGCAAGGTCGTGTACTCCCTAGGTGGAGTTATTATTATTATTATTATTATTATTATTATTATACAACATTGTTTTTCTCGGTATTCGCCGGATATCTAATTGACTTTGTGTCGGGTCAGTCACCAAGACACAGGCCAATTCATGTTTCATGGTAATTGAGGAATTTTCGCACAATCCTGCAAGTGTTTAAGATTATTGACTTTTGCATTATTTTGAAAGTATATTTTGGCATTTGAATAAGTTCCAGATTATTATGGATGTTATTTGGTGCATCCCCTGTGCACGAAATGACCAGAGGAATAATATGGACTTTTTGGAGATGCCATAGTGCCTTGACTTCTGCTGCTAGTTCTGTGTACTTCGTTACTTTTTCTGCGTGTGCTATTTGAAGATTTGCTGTTTGTGGAATAGTGATGTCAATTATTATTATTATTATGATTATTATTATTATTATTATTACTACTACTACTACTACTACTACTACTACTACTACTACTACTACTACTACTACTACTACTACTACTACTACTACTATTAACCCTTTCACTGCTACGCATTAGGCGCGCTCGCCGCTCCGCAGTGCTGAATATTTTTTCGTGCGGTCTTCTCTCGCGCGCGCTCTCAGTTGTTATTATATATTTACTAAGATGCATATTTACTTTCCGTCATTATTTTAGATCCAGGCTTACTGGCACTGACGAAGTTGAAAGTATTCCATGCCTTCCACAACACCCGAAAGAACCCGAACCTGAAAGAGCAGCGCGACGCACCGGTGCGTCGTTAGCAGTGGTGACACGGCGAAGTCTGACGCACCGGTGCGTCGTTAGCAGTGAAAGGGTTAAAGCCATAACACCCCTATCCAGGGCAAAAGCCTCCCACTCTCTGGTGGGGTAGCTCACAAACAAAAACTTACCAGGTAAGATAAAACCTGGGGAAGTAGAATTGTTTTCCTATTAAATCATTTATCATTCTGTAATTTATATAGTTCACAAGTTCTTAACAATACCTGTGCTTTTCTTGTAGCTCTATTTTCACAGTTAAACAATGGTTTTGTTAGACACATTGTTATAGTTAGAGTTACAGTGAAACTAAAATTACTAGTGAAGTGAACCACATGTTGAACCGCGATGTCCCGCTAGGGGGACACATCACCAGGTTAGTGCAAATATTAAACCATGATTATGCGGAAGAAATGTGCGTAAATAGAACCAAAAAGTGCTCCCGCAAAAATGAATTTAGAATTCGCAAAAATTCACCAACAATATCTGCAACTGTTACAAGAACATGAAGTGACGCAAAATCAGCTAGAGGAACAAAAACAGCAAAACCAAATGCTGCTTTTTCAACTCCAGCAACGCAAGCATCTTAATTCCATGCAACCAGTGAATCAACCAGAGTGTGTTAACCTTTAAGAACCGAGTGCGTCAAATATGGAAGATTATATTAAAGAACGTGCTTCAAACCAATGTGAATTTACTGATAACAAACAAAAAATGGGATAGATGTAGCACATGATCATCCAGTGCAGGCAAATTACAACGTTCTTACGAAAAACAGGTATGAAACATTAGGAAATGTGCCAAAATAGACTTAGACATACCCAAAATTTCCTAAATAAACAGAATAGAAAATGCAAATAATGTTCCGAATTTTGCTACATTAATTTCGGACATTTAAAATATAGTTACAAACGACTTTACCTCGAAAATTAAACAAAATCATATTGTAATATTTTTTAGAACAATAGATGATTTTAGAAAATTCCGTAAATGCTGTGATAAAATAGCAATTCAACATTTTACCTATCGTGAACCAACAAGGGAAACTCTCAGCCACAATTTATGACTTACCACCTTAATCTCTTATGAACAACTCATATTTAATTCTCTATTCCCTCAAATACAACAATTACTGGAACAAATTCTGCCAACAATAATAAATCATAGCCCATAACACCTATTTAAGGATCCTGAAAAATCATATCCAGTAATCTCAGTTTACATAATATTCAATAAAAAATAGAACAATTAGAAATATGTCGAATTTAATTGTTAGACCAAGGACGTGAAATAATGCATCTGAATGGACTATTCACTAGCGTTGTCAAAGTGACATTTAAAAACAAATCAATCGTACCTGTTCAATGTAAAAACAGCCAAAATATAATCGAAACAAAAATAAATTGTAAGTTAGAATCTGCTGTGTCCGATGTTTAGATAAACATCATTATTCAAAATGTCCAAAGCCTAAAGGTTATCCACCAAAGTATGTTAACTACTTTCAAAATTATACTGCTAATTACAGAGAATGTAAATATTCAAAACAAAAATGGCCTATAATAATTCTTCTCTAATTTCTCAAACCAATTTCAAAACGTACCAAAATCCAAACATATAAGTTACCCTCCCAATATTAGTAATATAAGTGACTTCCTGAAACTCCCCACAGTATCCCCAGAACCACATAAGAACCTTACAAATAATTACGCTCCAGTGACAAACTTAAACACCTTAATCTCTTATGAACAACTCATATTTAATGCTCTATTCCCTCGAATACAACAATTACTGGAACAAATTCTGCCAACAATAATAAATCATAGACCATAACACCTATTTAAGAATCCTGAACTGTAATGCCAACAACCTTCAAAGGAAATTCTATGAGTTGAAACACTTTCTCAGCGACCGAAAAATATATATTGTCTCTCTAACTGTAACTCACCTCAATAATAATAATAATAATAATAGTAATAGTAATAGTAATCATAATAAAATGAATATTCCTCTTACGTAATCTATAGAACAGACAGAAACGCAATCCACATAGGTGGTGGAGTACCTATCATAATCAAATGTAAAATAAAGCATAACCATGTAATAATTCCACAAAATAATAATCTAGAAACGGTATCTCTTGCAGTAGGTACCATTACGTTAATTAGAGAATACAAACCACCAAATAAAACACTACCAATATATATTATGGAAACTATTCAGTTTTAGTAATAAAATAATACAATTAGGAGATGTCAATGGAAAAGGTCACGCATTCACCCCTCATGAAAAAAATCATCATTAGAAATTGCCATAAGAACATTTGGATAATATCTGCAACCCACTTATTAACTTTATAATAAAAACATTAAATCAGATTTACAGGACATAGTATTAACGCAAAAGGTTAACGGGTCTATGTATCAGTACGAACGTTGCACAAGCAAATATTAATATTATTCAGCCAAACTATTCCAACAATTTCTTCTTACAATCCGCTAACAAATGTTAAAATAAATTGGAACTTATTTCAGATGAAAATAATGCAAGTGGATAATTATCCTAAAAGCCTAAATACAAGAAATGATATCGATCAATCTGTAGAAACCTTTGAAAATAACATAAAAACGCAATACAATCGTAACCATTAGACAAAGCAACTCGAACAAAATAAAAATAATAATCTTACTAAGGGAAATAACAAATATAATTGCCTATAAACATGGAACACACATACCGTGGCAAATCATCCGAAGTTCCTTGATTAAATCTATATTAAACTCTCTAACAAATAAAGTTCAAAGCAAACTAGAATAGTGTAGATTTTCCCAATTTGATAAGTACTGTTCCCAGCTTCATCCAATTTCTTCATCGCTTTTGACATCAATAGAAATAATAACCAATGAAAAACACAAAATCTAATACTTACATCAAACAACATAACAGCCACTACTGATGCTAAATAAGCTGAACTCATCATTTTAAAGACACCTTTACAAATTATGTGACCGGTAATGTCATATTTACGAACAAAATTAATTCAGAGCTTTGTTAACTCTATTACACAATTCCAGAAAGAATTAAATTAATTTCCCCAACAGAAACACAATTCTTGATCAAAAACCTAAAAAACAAAAACTCGCCAGAGATGATAAAATCGTAAATATTATCATTAAAAACATGTGAAACAAGCAATTAGTTCAACAGGAATATACAATTTCTGCCTCAGATGAAATTATTTCCTCAAATCCTGTAAAATACCCGCTCCTGTTTCCACTTCCACTCCCAGTCCCGCTCCCTACGCCACTCCAGTTCCCCATCTCGCCCCGCTCCAATTTCGCTTCAGCTACTCACTCGCTTCCCACTCACTCCCACTCTCGCACTCACTCCCGCACGACTCCCATCTACCGCTCCCTACCCACTCCCTTCCCGCTCCCTTTCCCGCTCTCGCAACCACTCCTGCTATCTTTACCACTCACAATCCCACTCCCTTCCCGCTTCCATTCCCATTCCCGCTCACAAAACGCCACTCCAGCTCCTCATCTCACCCCACTCCAATTTCGCTTCAGCTTTTACTCCCACTCCCTTCCCGCTCCAACTTCTTCTCCCGCTCTCGCCCCCCACTCTTCTTACCTTTACCGCTTACACTCCCACTCCTTTCCCGCCCTCATTTCTGGTCTCACACTACTCCTATCTCTACCGCTCCCACACACACTAGTTACCCCTCATTCCCTAACATTTTTGTCCCCCCAAGCCGCCTCCGGACTCCAACAGCTTTCGCCCGATAGTATTCGTACTTTTGGTACGCCCCCGCGAAAGTACGAGCCGCACTCGTTCGCCCTCCCGCATCGTCTCTCATTTTTTCCCACCTGTGACATCTCGATCGCCTTCTCTATTGCTCTCTTCAACCCTTGTGCACTATTTTCCGTCCATCCTAGCCCGTCCGGTCACGCCCGCCTTCTCCTATAAGGTCTTGCCCTGTTTTCCACTTTCATGATCCCTTTGTGCACTTTTTTTCACAGTGCTTCTTCCAGCCGACAGCCGGTTATCCTTTAAGACCCAGTAGGACGCGTGTTCGACCACACGCTAGACACTAACACACTTGCGGGTTCCTCTGCTCTGGGGTCAACAGAACTCGAGGCCCTTCGCGACAACTCGTACATGAGAGATCAACAAACAACCACGCCCAAGGGGGAGTCGAACCCACAGCCCTTCGGACCGAATCGCTAAGTCGGTACACACTCTTAGCCACCTCGGCCTTCCAGGTCGACTCTTGCACTCTTTTGTTCATCCTCTTCGGACTTGTCCATCACCCTACCATCTCCTTTTACCTGTCGTCCACATTCGCCCTCTTCCTCTGTCTTCAACTGTTGTGCACTTTTCCCCATCCCGTTCAATCATTCATGCTTACACCCGCTGTATTTCATGTTCTCTTGTTCTCTTCCGCCCTTTTCCGCTTTCTTCTTCTCCTGTGGTCTTTCCAAGGTCATCTTTAGGGACGTCATCTCAAGCCCTCCATCCCCTATCATCTCCATCTCTCTCTCTCTCTAAACAGAATCTGCAATAAAAAATTCGTTATTTAAAAAATATCATGCAATTTTTTTTGAAAAAAACGAGTAGTTTTCGAATACTTTGAGCTGGAAATTAATGCAATTTATAAAACGCACATTGTTTCAAAAAACTCTATTTTTTTTCTTTACATTTGTCCTCAAGTAAAACAAGGAGTGCTTATAGGAATGGCACAAAAACTAATTTTTGTTGATTCTTCTTTGCATTTTCGAAAATTGTCTATTGGAAACAAATTCGAAAAAGTATGTGATGTAGCAGCACTAGTTATCGATGCCTGGGGATAATAGAGACAAGCAGCCATCGTGACGTACTCTATATACCGTACGGATTGCAAGAGATTTCTTTCGTCAGCGCTATATAAACTAAGACGATTTTTATTAGGAAGCTTCAGTTTCATTTTTGCCTTGGCCGGAAATCGAACCCGGAACACTGTCTCGGAAAACTAGTAGACTGTTCATGTTTCACCTGAGGTGCTTGCTTGCGAGGGGGGTATCATGAGTCAATTTTTTCAATTATTGTATTTTTGGGTTCTCGTGCTATTTGCACATACATTGAACATCCATATCAAAAGAATATAAATGCAACTGAAAATACATGTGATAGATTCTAGAAAATTTCCATTCTGGTAGATCTATGGGAGTGAAGTCTCAGGGACGTGAGGACGGCTAAAGGGCGAGGCGGTGGGAGTGGGGAGGTGCGGGAGGTGGGAAGTTCCGAACACAGCTCCCCATCGCCAGGCGCCCTCTTGGAGAGTTGAGAAGCCTAATTCACAGGCTCACGTGGCTCAAGCGCTTAGGCGAGGACGAATGGTTGGTACACTTGCTACTGAGCCTCTTGACAAAGATACCAACAATCTTGTTGCACCCCTCTCATGCTTAGTTTAGAACATTGCCAGCCCTGCCGCTGCCTCTGCAGTGACTCTGGCCCGGAGAGCCTGGAGTTTGAGTTCGCCGGATTCTCGACACTAGCTATGTACAGGGTGTCCGGGGAGGAAACGTCAAAACTTCGAAAATAAGCTCTTAAGACAATTCTAGGCATATTTTGTCTAATAAACGACGAGGATATTCCGATTGGTTGAGCCGCTATAAGCACTTAAAAGTTTGTTTGAAAAATTGATTTGTAGGCAAAAATTTGCATTATTGAAGCATATTAACATTCCAGAAACATGTAAATTGTTATTATTTACAAAAGAAATTAGTATATTTGCTCAGACAGAAAAATCAAGCGAGAAATAAAAAGGAGTCGAATTGTGTAAATTAGGTACTTTTTTATTTCTCACTTAATTTTTCTTTCTGAACAAATATATTCATTTCTTTTGTAAATAATAAACAATTCATATGTTTCTGCAGTGTTTCCATGCTTCTATAATGCAAATTTTTGCCTGTAAATCAATGTTGCAAACCAAATTTTGAGTGCTTATTGCGGCTCAACCATTCGGAATACCCTCGTAGTTTATTAGATAAAACATGCTTAGAATTGTCTTAAGAGTTTATTTTCCAAGTATCGACGTTTCCTCTCCGGACACCTGTATATAGCTATGTTGATCTAGCTTTGTAGCTAACCTGGACATAATGTTGCTGAAAGATTGTAAATTTGCATAATTATTTATTAAGCCCGAAAGATGGAATAAAAATATTCCGAAACGTCGGCAAACTGTTTGGTTTAACGCACTTGTATCAAGTCCCGTAAACTACACTCCTAACAAGCTACGTACGAGTAACTAGGTCGAATTCAGCCACTGCATGATGACAAGTTGTAGCTGTCGGCTGTTCTGATCGGTAGTTTTCCGTGGTTTCTCGAATCAAATATAACCCGAATGCTGGAGAAGTAACCTAACGAACGGGGCGCGTGCGGAATTTCCTTCCTTTTCGTTCTCTTGTCCTCTTCCCTTCCCCCACACAGGTATGTCACGTTCGCTACACTATCCCATATGTAGGGAGTCTAAAGCTTGTCACGGATGGGGCGGCGCCCCGCTGGGGGAGAGTTATGAAGAGGGCAATCCTCAGCAGGCCGACATGCAGGCCAGTGTCCGATCTCACCATCCATTGGGGAAGGAATCGTCGCCACTTCCCTGGGTAAAACATTCACTACACTAAGAGGACTTCCGGAGTTGGCATGCAAGGAAACATCAATCTATCAGCTTTTTACGTAATTAAGTCGGCTAAATATAACTATTTCCACAATACAAGCTTTTTAGAAACAAACTTTTATTAAATTTTCCTCGCTGATACATAATTTTAAGTGGGTTGTCGGTGACACTTAGGAGCGACGTGATAACCTGAGTCATTCGTTCAATAATGTCGTAGTTTTACAATATCTTAGTTATTAAAAGGTACGTAACAAAAATGTAATATTCGTAGAATAAGTTAGTTTTTGAAAATGTATATTCGAAAACTATTATTGTGCAAAGAACATGTTCTTACTATTTGTGCTGCAAAACAATGTGTGTTTTAGGAGAATGCAAAGTAAGCAAATCATGTTTTATTACATATATTCAAATGACAACAATCGATTTCATTTTTACTGCTGTTGGTGGAGGCACGTGGAGTGAAGTTTATCGCTTATCTTCCATCTCTGGGGGCCCCGAGTTTCATTCTCGGCCAATCCATGTGAAATTGATAAACAAAGCGGAACCTCGGCCATTTTAAAGGGATTTTCTCGTTTCTCTTGCTGTTCAACTCACTACATTATAATTACATATCATAATTCATGGACCTCAATTATCACAGCAATTAAAATTCCCTTAACCTGAAAGAAAAAATTAATTTCATCTCCCCCAAAAATTGACTTGAAATTGATTGAAACCCAATGGAAATTGTGATCAAAGTAGATGACTTAAAGAATAAATAAAATAAGAAAAAGAAGGTGTTGTCTGTATCAAATACGGTATATTTAGGCTAAAGATCTTTTCGATAGCATAGCTGTCATCATCAGAGCTATCTGAAACTTACATAAAAACATAAAAATATGAAATTAGATTATATGAATCATTTACAAAATTGTATGTACAATGATGAGCCTTTGATTCTTATATCGATGAATTTGGGGGTTACACCCCTCACAATTGTGTGATGAACCATATATGTAAGTTTGCCAGCCAAATTTCAAAGAAGTCTTGTAAAGGTTGGAGACCAAGGAGGCTTGACTTGCCGACGTTATTAATATAATGCCTTAGAATGCTAAAGAATGTTTACCTAAGATGTGATCAGGTCGCCCTAGTTGGTCGAATGTACGTCAAGGCAACTCCAGACATTCGAAGAGCAACTTGAGTCCATCACTGAATCTCGAGTAGAGGGGATGGGGTTACTTCGAATTTGCTGAGCGACAAACATTAGGTGCTTACCCCTGTATTGGTCTTTCGGACACATCGAAGAAAGCAAACATTTTCCGAGTCTGCTCGAGAATGTGTGAGCAGTCGCTCGCTACATGTCGAGGTGAGCAGCCGCCCTCATGTATGTCTTGAAATATACGATCTCCCGTTCTAGAATCTTCAGTTGCAAACTGTCAACTACAAGCGCTTACATAGAGTGGAAACGAATTCATTTTCCATTTAAGGATCAAAGCCAGTTATCCCTCTGAATGTAATGTGTTTTATTACCACACACTAGATACTAACCCACTTGCACACATACTCATCATATCAGCGGACAGCTCTAGACAGCTTGTGACACAACATACGCATGCAAGCTTAAGGGGACATTCCCATGTCTAGGTGGAGATTCGAAACCAACGATCCTTGACACCAAGAAGTTGAATATGTACGCGCATTAGCCACCTTGCCAGCGGGATACAAACGCATCGTATCGTACGCAGTTAAAGACAGCGACATGAAATCTACGCAAAAATGCAGTATACGTGTTTATTATATAACTTAAAGTGTACATGGCCGAAGCGTCGGCCTAGCCGTAGTAGGAAGAGCGGTACCCGGGGCGCTAGCCCCTATGCCAGTCTGGACCACTACTTAACAAATTCGCTTTGAGAGAAGAAAAGAAGTGTTGTACAAAAAAGTCTTCATACAAACAGAAAAGCTAAAATAAACGACAAATATAATTGTTAATATTGAAATACGGCTCTTAAGTTACACTCAATGAAAATTTTACATTTAATTTTACCCAACTAACATTTTACATTTACACAAATTTTACATACAATTTTACATTACTATTTACAAGTATTTACAAATTTTGGCATAAACGTAGACGGGACACTGCATGTTGCGGCCTCTGGCACGAGGAGCCAAGTGAGATTCTGCCATCTGAAGGAAGATGGTGATTAAGTGAGAGCTACGCAGTTAAAGACAGCAACAGGAAATCCACGCCAAAGCGCAAATGGCGGCGCGCGTGTCGGCGCGCGTGGGCGGGACGAGCGCGCCCCGTGCAAAGCGGCCAGTCGTTCCCCGGGGCGTGCGGAATCCCGCGGACGCGATAAAGGGCGCGTGCGCGGACAGGGGGCCAAAGCGCTATTAACAAGCGAGCCCCGGCGGGATGCGCGTCCCTGGGGAACCCCCGGCGACGCCCAATCAGCGGCCGCCGCTCCCAGGGGCGCGGGGCAGGGAAGGGCGGGGCGAACGCGACGGCGCGGGAGCGGGGCGGGTGGGAGGAGGGCCGGGAGGGGACGGGACGGGATGAGGGCGGGCGGGACGAGAGAGAGCGGGAAGGGAGGGGACGGGAGAGGGCGTGAAGGGAGGGTCGGGAGGGGACGGGACGGGAGCGGGGCGGGACGAGAGAGAGCGGGAAGGGAGGGGACGGGAGAGGGCGTGAAGGGAGGGCCGGGAGGGGACGGGACGGGATGAGGGCGGGCGGGACGAGAGAGAGCGGGAAGGGAGGGGACGGGAGAGGGCGTGAAGGGAGGGTCGGGGAGGGGACGGGACGGGAGCGGGCGGGACGAGAGAGAGCGGGAAGGGAGGGGACTGGAGAGGCGTGAAGGGAGGGTCGGGAGGGGACGGGACGGGAGCGGGCGGGTGGGAGGGTGGGTGTGGAAGGAGGGCCGGGAGGGGACGGGACGAGAGAGAGCGGGAAGGGAGGGGACGGGAGGGGCGTGAAGGGAGGGTCGGGGACGGGACGGGACGGGAGCGGGCGGGACGAGAGAGAGCGGGAAGGGAGGGGACGAGAGGGGGCAGGAGGGGACGGGACGAAGGTGGGCGAGACGAGAGCAAGCGGGAAGGGAGATGCCGGGAGGGGAGAGGAAGAGGGCGGACAGGACGGAAGGGGGCGAGAAGGGAGGGGCGGGATGGAACTGGAGAGGACTGGAGGGGCGGGGACGGGATTGGAGGGACGGGAAAGGGCGAGATGGGAGATGGTGGGCCACGGAGAGGGTGGGCCACGGAGAGGGTGGGCCACGGAGAGGGTGGGCCACGGAGAGGGTGGGCCACGGAGAGGGTGGGCCACGGAGAGGGTGGGGCCACGGAGAGGGTGGGCCACGGAGAGGGTGGGCCACGGAGAGGGTGGGCCACGGAAGAGGGTGGGACACGGAGAGGTGGGATACGGAAGGGCGGGACACGGAGGGGGCGGGACACGGAGAGGGTGGGACACGGAGGGTGGGACACAGAGGGGCGGGATACGGAGGGGGCAGGACACGGAGAGGGTGGGACAGTGCTAGGGCGAGGTGGGATTGAAGTGAGTGAGAAGAGAGAGCATGTGACTGAGAAGGACGTAGTGGATCGGAGCCGGTGGGAGGAAGACGAACACAAGCGAAGTGAAAGAGATCTGGATGAATGGAAGTGGGAAGACAGTGAGTAGGTACGTGTCGGGGCGGAGATCGCAGAGTAGCAAAGGTAGAGGGTTGGTGGGGCTGAGAGTAGCAGTGCGGGCGGGAGCGGGCAAGAGCGGGGCGGGCGGGGACCGGCAGAGAAAGGCGCGACGCGGTGTGAGGTGAAGTGGCTGAAGAGCGACGTTGTGGGACGGAGCGGGACGGAATGGGACGAGGCGTTGCGCGCGTGCCGAAGGACGATAGCGACCCCACCGCCGCCGCTGTCACCGCTAGGCTGGAGTTGTGGACAATGTGGAAAGGTTCTGCGAATTATTTCCAGTATTAAAACTGTCGCGAGCAACGAAATCATCCGGGTTCTTTGCATAATATGTTGACTTGAGAATTTGCTAGGTTGGCACTTGACATGCAGCTTAAAAACGAGCTGTGACTTACCTCAATAAATGCTGAATTTATTATAATAGTAAAGTATGATGGTGAATGAGGCATGTTAGAGATCAATTCGTTAGCTTAGGGCAAGACTGACATTATTTCTCACACGAAATGTTTAGTGACAGACAATATGACACTATTTACGTGCATTTCAATCTAATAAGATGTATAATTTTGTAAATACCTCAATCCTTGACTTCTATACTTACATACCTAGCGATTTGTTTTGCTCCTAGGATGTAGAAAGAAGTTCTGATTCTGTTAATGGTTATGAATCAAAATTGCAAAAATTGTAGTTACGTCAGTTTGACTCTAAGGTAGCAAATTATACACTGAAATGATTGAAAATGTCAAGAAATATTATTCTTAAATAATTTTCTCTTTATTGAATGTAATACATTTTCTTCCAAGATATATAATTGTACTTAATTGTTGACTTTTTATTCAATAATTCCGTTATATTTTATTTTGTTTTCGGCTTCGGTTTAACTATTTTCGAAAATATTTCCACATTCTTCTTCTCCGTCACTATTTACAAAATAAAATATAAACTCTTCAAAGTGTCAAAGCTGTTTACAAAAACGTATTGCAATTCCGGTGCTGCGGTGCTTGAAACAATGTAAACTTTCACCCAAGCGGAGTATTTTACTCGCTCAATGTGTGACGATTCAATGTTACCGCACTGCGACAAATATTTATTGGAACTAGCATTCTGTAATGAAATATAGGCAAGTGGATTACATTTGTCGTACTGGCATACAGAGAGGACGCATTTAGTTTACGGAGAAAACACTACGTCGCGGTGGCGGGAGGCATTGTGGATGTAATGAAGTAAACATTGTCTCCCACGTAATTTATGAAGCTCCGATGTGTTGAATGATTGAACACACAAACGCATGATTCATCAGAGGAAGTAAAAAGGTTTTTCGCGTGGAAAAGGGTATCAAAATCTCTAGGTTAAATATATTTTATTTGAGGGTGAATATACTGTAAACGAGTAATGTTTTCGAAAATTTGAACTTTGTCCGAAGTGATTGCATAAAAATGTAAAATTGCGAACCCCATTTGCAGCGCGTACGGCGTGTGTTCCTCTCGGAAACCCATGTGTACCCACCTCGTGAATATGCGAACAAAGTGAACCGAATTTTCGCATTATTCTGTGTCAGTAAACTCATCTGTATTTATGTGCCGGCCGTCCTGCCTTCCAAATACGCAATACAATACCCCATACTTTACGATGTCCTGGAAATATTTTCCGCTTGGGCATTGTCACAAGTGAATTTTCGCCAATAATGCTGTCTACAATTTCGTTTCCTAAACAAAATCGTAGTCACGATACAAAAACCTGGGAAGGTGATATTGAAATAAGCCAAATTATCGGAGTACGATTTACCGGGAAGTCGGACAGTAACGTGGAGAGGGCTTTGACACGAGCTTCGTGGAACACTAGCCGTAAAAAGCCACGAACCGAGAACTGACCGCGAACAGTTCCACGAGGACATCGCGGACACACAAAGCGCGGGGCGAAGCAGGGGCGAACATGGGGATCAAGGGTGGGAGGGGAAGCGTTGGAAGGGGGCGGGGTGAACTGGGTGGGTTGGGAATGGGGGCGGGGAGGGGACAAATGGAGTTGGGGCGGGGCGGTGAGGGGAGACCCGGAGGCGAAAGAGGTGACGTGGGGCGGAGCGGGCAACAAGGGTGGGAGGGGCAGCGTGGAAAGGGGGCAGGGTGAACTGGGATGGGTTGGGAATGGGAGCGGGGAGGGGACAAATGGAGTTGGGGGGCGGGGCGGTGAGAGGAGACCCGGAGGCGAAAGAGGTGACGTGGAGCGGGGCGGGAACAAGAGTGGGAGGGGCAGCGTGGAAAGGGGGCAGGGTGAACTGGGGTGGGTTGGAAATGGGGGCGGGGAGGGGACAAATGGAGTCGGGTGGGGCGTGGCGGCGAGGGGAGACCCGCAGGCGAAAGAGGTGACGTACCGGAGAGGGGGACGAGTCGGGGTAGCGGCCGTTGTTAAATTCGAGTTTTGATGTCACAAATTGCGTGATTACTCTTTAAACCAATCCGGTTCACAGCGTTATCGACTGCGCCGGGGGCGTCCGTGCAGCTGCAAAGGGCGAGCGGCCCCGCCCCCGCCCCCGCCGACGCCGCTCCGTCACAAGTGGCCTTTTTGGAGAGAGGCGCTCGCCGAAGCCCCTCGGTCGCCCGCTCGCTCTCCGCCCTCGCCGCGCCCGAGCCTCGTCACTGGGCCGCTTAGGCCTCCAAGAATACCCAGCCAGTCTTCTTAAACCGAAAACTAATTACCAGGAGAGATGGCTCAGTGCATCAACCTGATATCTGAACCCTCTGACCGGGAGGTCCAAGGTTCGAGTCCCGACGGCAGCAGGATTTTCGACACGAGCTCGTCAGCCAGGTCGAATTCAGTTGCTGTCTGGAGGAGAATTCTAGCGGCCGGCTGCACTGATCGGTACTTTTCCGTGGTTTCTCCGATCAACACCACGCGAATGCCGTAGCAGTACCCTAACAAACCTTCGGCGCGCGATCTTTCCTTCCTCGTCCTTGTCCTATCCTCACCCCTTACACACATACTTACACTAACATGCACTACACTAACACACATGCCGGGAGACCGGTCGAGAGCTTACAGCTTGTCTCGGCTGGGGCGGTTCCCCGCCGGTGGGAGATACCTGGTTGAGGAGGAAGCTCCGCTAGTCGACGGTAGGTCGACGCCAGATCTCGCCATCCAGCGGGGAAAAGATCATCGCCACCTCCTGAGAAAAAAC
The DNA here is from genome assembly GCA_031308135.1 of Acheta domesticus. Classification (NCBI taxonomy): domain Eukaryota; kingdom Metazoa; phylum Arthropoda; class Insecta; order Orthoptera; family Gryllidae; genus Acheta; species Acheta domesticus. The sequence goes on along the minus strand of JAHLJT010009436.1, from coordinate 4,424,517 downwards.
ACACACTACACTTACGGGACTAATGACCAAAGTAGTTGACGCGCGCGGAAACACGAATCAATCAATCAATCAATCAATCAACCAAATACTTATTGGGTTTCAGTTCTCGGTGGACCAAATCGACCAGCTGGAAATCTCCTCTCCTCTAATATCTCATTTTTTATATAAATGTCTAGTCTTTTCAAAAATATTTGTTTTGACTAATTAAACCACACTAAACAACATCAGTGTGCTTTTTGACTGTGACAAAAAATGAGCTTGCATTCTTACGTGCCAGAAAACAAAACGAATTACAAATCAACAACTTTTAACATGATATGACTCCGATAGTCACTTTTTCGTTGCCATGCAATTGAAGCGCCACACACCAGCATACAATTTTTAATACAGTAATTGAATGGTAACAGCACCGCATTAAAAATAATTTTATTTAATGGATTGGTGTCCAACAGCCCGTATTCACAACGCAGACATAAACGTAAACGTAACGTAGCCGCAAAACATAGAAGTGAGCTACTAATGCTACGGTCAGAGTGTATCCGTATTCGGCCGAATTCGCGTTCGGCTGAACACAGCGGTTGATGGCCGAGTATTTCAAACTCTCACTAGAGCGCAGTCACGATCACATTGCATCCGCCAAGTTCTGGCGAACACGGCCGAACTTTAAAATCGGCAGACTGATGTCAAATTAACTTGATTTATTTGGCCAATCTGAGCTGTTGGAGATGGATGTTGAAAAGTTGGTTCCACATGTGCACGAACTGGATGCTCTGTGGAAGACATCGGATTCCAGATATCACAACAGGGACAAGAGCAGGAAATTATGGAATGAAATCGCCGAAGAAATGAGCGAAACTAGTACAAAACGTAATGTAAACATGTGACACAACTTCACATATCTTATGGTTATGAACAGTCGTTCCTCTGTAGTAATATATTTTCTAAAATTCGACCTTTTTGATTTTCAAGCAAAAGAAAGCAGATCTCTCAGCAAGGAGTTATAATCTTCTCGCTTCCATTACATGGATTATGCCCACTAATTCACAATAGGTGTCCATTGCAGTCAGATGAAGTGTGACCACTCAGGTCGGCAGAGTCAGTGCGCGCGAACTTTTCTTCGGCCCAAAACAGATCCATTCTGATGTACCCTAAGCGAGACCATTCACAATGCCTTGCCGTAACCGCAGACGTCAGTCCATAAACTTAAAAGAGTTCACAAGCACCAAGCTTTTACGTTAAGTTAACGTCAGAACTTTACCGAAGACCAATCAGAGAGCAGCATGAAAAAACAAATACACAACAAAATCAGCGAGAGGCAAATGAAAGGTTGTTTTTCTTGGGACTTTAATTTGACATGGCAAGTAAAAGAATTACGTTCGACGAATTACTCGTGAATTTGGTACAAGAAAACCGTTGTTTATAAAATGAAAGGAATGTGAGCACTAATACAACAGCTACTCGCATTTACATATAAAGACAAATCGATAGGAAAATTGAAGAAATCATGGTGAAAAGATCTTTCCACCATTCTAGAAACAAATTGATCAAGCTTTAGTACCTTGGAATCTGATTGGTTCGGGTGAACTCAACTCAACGTCACCACAATCGCTGTGAACGAGCAACTACGCCACTACGCGCTTACACTCTGCCTCGTATAAAGTCCTCTTGCCCTTTTCCAGACGCTTCTTCTAGTAACATCCTTTCGTCTTCAGTTCCCTGTCCGCTCGTTCTCCCAGGTATTTCCTCTTATACATTTTTTACCTGTTCACTCGCCACTCGCCCAAAAGCACGTTATCTAACTATCACCCGGCATCTTATTCTAATAATTTAATAGGAGTTTATGCAATTAGTTTATAATGTTAAGATAATAACTAAAAATGATAATAACTAAGGATGATAACTAAAAAATTATTCCTAAAGTACGTGTCCAACCCCAAGTTTCTTTGCTGCTAGTTTGAATATAATGGAACTAAATAATACGATCCATCTTCGAGGTAGGAGAATAATTTTCAACATTAATTGAGAATACTTAAAGAAGAGATGAATTCTTATTTTCTAAATTAAGATTCTCTGATTAGTTAAAGGTCGGAGAAATAATTAATTAAAGAACATATAAGCTGAAATTACTTTAGAAAAAAAGACATTTGACTGTACGAGTACATTCTGACTGTTATTAGCTTCACTCAGAAAAATACTATTTCTCACATTTGCAAAATTATTGAATATTAACGGACGCTATTATGCAAAAGATGTCTCTTAGATATGATCAAAGTTTCATTACAGAAAATTCTGACGTTATGACTTTAACATACATTGGACTTATTCCTTTTTATTAGGAATGTAAGATCTCTTTTGCAATCGTTGGGCGAAGTTCCCCGTTGACGTCCCCATTATCAGCTGTTCGAGGGGCAGAAACATTCCGCCCGCCCAGCGAACCGAACCGGAGTTTCGCCTTCTTCAAGAAGCTCCTCGGTGCGCCGCGTCGCTGGCGAAATTCGCTTCTGCGCACCGCTGCTTCGTTTCACAAGCCCGCCCCCTCCCCCCCAGCACCCCACCCCGCGACACAGACGCCCCTCCCCGCTCCGCGCCGCCCCTTGCTGCCCGTGCGTCTCCGCCACGCTCCGCTCCGCCCCGCGCTGCCCCGCTCCGCCCCGCTCCGCCCCGCTCCGCCCCGCTCCGCCCCGCTCCGCCCCCGCTCCGCCCCGCTCCGCCCCGCTCCGCCCCGCTCCGCCCCCGCTCCGCCCCGCTCCGCCCCGCTCCGCCCCGCTCCGCCCCGCTCCGCCCCGCTCCGCCCCGCTCCGCCCCGCTCCGCCCCGCTCCGCCCCGCTCCGCCCCGCTCCGCCCCGCTCCGCCCCGCTCCGCCCCGCTCCGCCCCGCTCCGCCCCGCTCCGCCCCGCTCCGCCCCGCTCCGCCCCGCTCCGCCCCGCTCCGCCCCGCTCCGCCCCGCTCCGCCTCACCCCGCTCCGCGTAGAGCAGGAATGTCCAACGTAGAAGGGCTGATGGGCACATATCAAAATCTAGTTCAGCCGCAGACACCACTGTAATTCAAAGATGTATTTTACCCTAACTACTGAGGTTATACTGAAAGAGATGTATATTAAATACGATTTTATTCAACATATTTTATGATTAATGTACATACAAGAAAATCAATATAACATTAAATAAAAATAAGATGAATTGTGCAATTGTATTGTATTTGTTTGATATAATACAAGTTT
>JAHLJT010009436.1:4268025-4420296 GCA_031308135.1 Acheta domesticus | reverse complement strand
TTCACTGCACAACGGGAATAAGGTCCGTAGAAGTTCCGTACCTTCAAACATCAATGATTTGACTCTTCGACTCGATAACCCGCTACGGGCCTTGGCCTGACCAGGGCCCAGCCTCTCAACCGTGATGATAAGGGGTTCGCACGCGATTAGCACAAAGGCAACCGTTCACCGTACACTGGCCTTCATAACATTTATGGTGAGCTTTCTCATCGTCACCCAGCAACAGATCCTGGACGTTTGTAAGGAAAGAGCACAGGTATAATTTGCCCCGGCCGGGAATCGAACCCGGGGTTGCGCCGTGGAAAGCGAGCGCCCTAACCAAAGAGGTACCGAGGAGGCAATCAATTACCCAACCGGTCTCAATATGTGACTGATGACATGTCAATTCATTTGCATGCGGCAAAAATGTGTCCTCTTCATTAAAAACCCTCTTCGACCTTTTAATCATGGACGTATCCTTTTACCTACCTTTATACTCTGGCAATAATAAACGTCACTCATCGCGCAGTTTTTCAACAAAACCGTTCCGTTTGTATCAAACAGACATGAATGTGTTCTTTATGTAAAGTTACGGAGAAAATGCCAAAAATCTATTATTATGCTTTCTTCATTTTGTGGAAAGTCTACGTGTATCGTTTCTTCTTTTAATGGACATAATATAGATAGATATTTATTATTTCCGCAGGTAGGTTTACGCAACCTGGTGGCGGAACACTAAAATTTACATATTATATTTACATATTATAATTAGGAATTAAATACAGTGTAACGTAAAATTATTTTAAGACAATAATAATAAGATAACAAGGTTAACAATAAAGGCATTAATAACAATAACTGCATTTATTCTACATTTATGGTGGTCCTGTACAGATAATTTATACTAACAATATACGACTTTTTACACTGCATTCCACTTCATCACACTTGCACTTCACTTCTCTTTGTTCTATATTGCACTACACTTCACAACACGTCACCACACTTCAATATGAATACTGTAAGTCAATGCATCTAATAATTATTACAATACTAATAATTGTAACAAAACTTAATAATAATAATAATAATAATAATAATAACCATTCTAATAAACCTAACTTACTAACTAATAAAATTTACAATATATCATTTGTTATTAGTTAAATATCATTAGTTAATATGCCATCATATATGTCATTCCCAATATCAAATTGACTGCATGCTCATCTGAAAGCCACGAGTTTAATTATGTAAACGCCGGCATCAGATCCTCCAAGCAGAAGGCAAAAATTCGTCTTCCACGTTAGAATCCCCGGTCTCTGTGTGTGTGGGGTTTAGGGCTCGCCTTGCGCAGTCCGCATCTGTCCGTCCGCGCGTCCGCCCGCCAGAGCACCTGCCCGCCGACAATGGGAGCGGCGGATTACGGCATTGTGCGCACGATCCGTCACGCGCATGCGCTGTGCGCCGCCGCTGAATTGATAGCGCGATCCATTTTTAAAACAACGCGCCGCGCCCACCAGCGCCGCGCTGTATACATTGTATTGGTATTGTAGACTTAAGCCCTTTGATACGCAATACATCTGCCGTAAATGACATTAGCCCGTTAATCCTATCAATAGGCTCTCCGCCGCTGAATGCCAGACCGGCCCCGCCCTCCCTCTCCACCGCCGCCCGTCCTTCCACCCCCGCCGCCCCCGGCCGGCAGTCCACCACTGGTGCCCGCCCGGTTCCTGCCTCACCCCCGGTGTGCTCCCCCACCCTCCCCCCTACTGCTACATCGTACCCATACGCCCAGACTCCAGACCGCCCCCGCCCCCGCCCCTGGTTCCTGCCACCCCCGCCCTCTCACTTCACTGTCGTCCGTCTTCCACCCCCCACCGCCCCGGCCCGCAGTAGTCCACCCCCAGGGCCCGTGTGCCGATTCCTCCCCCGCCCCGGGTGTGTTCCGACCCCCCACCCCTACTTTTACAGCCTACCTACCCACCCTCCCCCGCCCTGCAGACTGTCACCGCCCCTGCTTCCTGCCACCCTCCTTAGTTATCGACCTGCTTCCTCTCACCCTCCTTAACTACCTACCTGCTTCCTGACACTCTCCTTAGTTACCCGACCTGTTTCCTACCACCCTCCTTAGTTACCGACCTGCTTCCTGCCGCCCTCCTTACCGACCTGCTTCCTGTCACCCTCCTTAGTTACCGACCTGCTTCCCGCCAACCCTCCTTAGTTACCGACCTGTTACCTACCACCCTCCTTAGTTACCGACAGCCTTCTACCCCAGCCCCCACATTCCCCACTCACCGTCCCGTCTTTCCCATCTAAGCCTTATCTGCCCCCAAATCCATCCGCCAACATCCCTACCCTTCTCTCGCGACCAATCCTACCAACCTCCCCGCCCCCTCCCTTTGCCGCCATCTCCATCGGCCCCTCCCCTCGACACCTGCGAATCGCGTCCTGCCTTCTCACCCCCCTCCGCTCCACCCCCACCCTCTGTCCTCTTCCCACCGCGGGGCCTCCCCCGTCCAGCGTCCGCCCCTTCTCCGCCCTTCCCTTCCCCCCACGCCCCGTCGCGCACGTTGATGTATAGCATCGCAATAACATACATCATTTATTATCATTATCATGACGGTCATTATCGGGGAATTTGTAACCGGCATTACGCGAACTGGAGTAGCGATGGACCGGAAGCGGGGCTTCGTCGGGCATCAGGCGCCTTCGAACTCGCTGGGCAGGGGGTTCTGCTTCTGGCTGCAGCTCGTGCTCGCTTTTTTGCGTTTAGAGGTTTTTTCCTGTTCCAAAGTTACAAACTCCCAAAATACTAAAGTAATAAAAAACTTCTAATCGCGACCGGGAGAGGGGACTCAGAGCGTGAACTGAAGTCAATGCAGTGGTCTCTGACCGAAAGTCCTAGGTTTGAGTCCCGACGGTAGCAGGATTTTCGACACTAACTAAATAGCTGGATCGAGTAAAGTCGCTGTCAGGAAGGTAATTCTAGCGGCCGGCAGCCCTCATCGGTAGTTTTCCGTGGTTTCTCCGATCAATACCAAGGGAAGTCTGGAGCAGTACCCTAACAATGGGCCACGGACCGCGCGTGATCTTTCTTTTCTCTTCCTTGTCCTATTCACACTACTTACTTACTCTGACTTACACTGAAAATTCACTACACTACCTTACATGCCGGGACTCCAGTCGAGAGCTTGGAGCTTGTCCCGGCTGGGGCGGTGCTCCACTGCTGGGAGATATGTGGTTGGGAACCCCCCGTTAGCCTACGTTAGGAGACATCGGATCTTACCATTCACCGGGGAAATATCTCCGCCAACTCGTGAGGAAAATGCACTATTCGTAAGGGACTGACGACTTTACCAGTTGACGCGCTCGAGCCACTAATAAATCCATCAAAAAGAATTCTAGTCGGAAAAGCTGGATGCGGCTGACGCTCAAAATCAACTCGAAGCAATCGCGGTCAAAGTAAATTTTAGAAATTTTAATGCCCAGGTTTTTCAGAGTCTAGATTCCTTAAACAGAAGCAGAGGCCGGATTTATCACTTCATCATCTCTCAGTATTAACAAGCAGAAGGAAATGAGAGAAAGAAGAAGCAAATTTAGAATTTCCACATTGAAAATTTACTCTTTCGTAGACTTAATATTCTTTTCAAAAATATATTAGGAGGCAATATCGAGAGGGACGAACAGGAGGAACGAATGAGATTATTTGCTTCACATACTTCACAAGTGAAATTTAAATAAAATTATCTTCACTAATTCGATAATATCATTCATGATAGAAATATTTGTCCTTTCCCCTATAGATGTCAACATGAATTTAGATATCGAGATGTTATAACTGGATTTGTATTGGCGATTAAATAAAAGAAGTATACAGAACATAAGTCTCACGGGTACTTTTTCTTCATTTTAAAAGTTGTTTGAATCTTAAATTATTTACAAATTAAACTTTACTAAAGAAGTCACCAGCAAACAAAAATCGTGTCACATATCCTGTGCAACTGACGCTGCGAAAACTCAAGCCACAATATCAAAATTTTTGTTACGTCGCTTTTGTGGTAAAGTCATTTTTTCTATCACTTTCCTTGCGAATTATAAAAAAATGATGTAAATTTGCGGTTGTGAAAAATTGAGCTTAATCAAGTTGTTATTTTTCATTAAACTATACAGACTAAATGGTTTAATTACTCTCAACTACGAAAACAAAACAATGGCACTTCACAAAATTGAACAAAACAAAACAATGGCACTTAATTTAAGGTTATCGTTTAGAGAGAAATGAGAATAGAAGCGTAAATCAAAACTAGACTTTTAGAATTTTTGTTTATTTTTGCTGTTATAAATATTCAGTTATTCAATACAATTAGGTAAACTTTCGATAATAGTGTACCCAATACTCTATTGCAATAATTTCGATCTTCGTTATTTTAAACTTCAATTATGAAAGAACTGAACACTCGTCGGCAACTACTCTGTAAAGTATGTTTTTAATTTTATCACTGTGTTATTACACTGTAATCATTATTCATCGATTGCGCTATATCTGAATGCAATGATTAAACATTCAGGCATCTATGTTTCCATTTGTAGTTGTTACTGCAAACCCATCAAATTGTTTATACTGTAATTCTCAGTGCTCAACTTTTGTAACATTTAATACGAATTATTGAGTTCAAATTTTTCGATTCTACACGGAAATATATTTTGAATATTTGAGTAAGACTTTCAGCAGTGTTTCTCTGATATTTATTGGCAATGGTATTTATATTGACTTCTTTTTTTTACTACAAAAATGCAATAATTATTTTATTATTAGTTTCAAATTAAACACAACTTCAAAGCGCTTGCATTTCTCACTCTAATAATTCCCAACAAATATTCCCCTTCTCTGGGCTTTAGAAACGACTTTGAAGACAATCTCTGGCCGCATGTCTAGTGTGCGCTCTTGTTTACCACATTCATCAATCTTTAATTACTACCTTTCGCTTTCTCGCCTTCATAATAGCCTACGCGGTTTGTCCTCTCTCCTATTTACCCATTTAATGACTACCCTTTCTCTTCTCCGTATTTGGTCGTAGGACGCTCCCGAATGGCTAAACTCTAGGGATGCCATCACGCGACAAGGAGAGTCCAGTTTTTATTAGAAGAGTGCCGTAATTATTTCTGAGCTTAAACAATGGCAGAAACTATGGCTTTCAGTTTTCCTCTTTCCTTGACAGATGGTCATAATTGTAGTTTACGTTTATTTTCTACTGTGCGAACGAAAGTAATATGTTGATTGAATGGGATGGTGGTTTTATAAGGGACGTGCGTTGATATGAGAAGCCAACGCCACAATTGCTGGCCTTTGTCGTCGCAATTATTAAGATCGTGGCCTATATGGACCTACGTGGTGTTCCAGTGACTAATGTACCCCCACAGATATTAAAACAGGGTAATTAGTCGAGAAGGGATAACGGGATATCCTTGAAAACAAAGGCGGGGAGATAGAAACAAAAATGTCTTCAACAACAATGGTCAAAACGCACATATCGCACGTGGGACTCAAATCAACAGGTCTGCTCCACGTATGACAGTGTACTATAAAAATGAAGGTTGGCAAGAGAGTATATTTCAAGAATCCAAAATGGGTAATGAAGAAATGTGCCAATGGGCAATGGGGCCAAGAGGTTACATCAACCTAAAACAAGGGGGAAAATGGAGAAAAAACACGTGCTACAACAACATGATAAGGATCTCTATGCCTTATTCAGGACTCTACTTCCCATGCTGTCACTTTGCTTTCGACAAGGAACTGTAAAAATTAGTAATGGGTATGATTCACGACCCTGGAATTGGTAAAGAAAGGAAAGTCGGGATGGGAGATGGTCAACCGAGAGGGTACAGCGACTAAAAAGAACAACGAAAAAAACAACAACAACAGAAAACACAACTTGGATAAGTACTTGCATTTGGATAAGCACTTACTTGGGTAAGTACAATAATTAATTAGTTTTCAAGCTGAATAGTTTTATGTACATTTGTAATTCACATTTTTCTAACTTGTTTACTGAATTTTTGTATCTTAGTGTCACTGATGATGGGAAAAAACACTCCCGAAACATATGTATGACGAAATTTTCTAAATATTAAAAAAAAATTCTTTATTGTGGTTGATATCTCATTATCCTTGGAACTATAATATACTCATTAATATATATATATATATATATATATATATATATATATAATATACTCATATACTCATAATATACTCATTCTCCTTGGAACTATAATCATGGATTACCACTCGCGCGCAGCTCGAATTGGCTCCTTGAGCTTCGCGTGCCGCCACCGCTACGCCAAGTTCCTGCGCCACCGAAGCCGGCAAGAACCTGCGTAAGTTGTTGCAGATTGAGCGGAACGAATCGCGCAACTGCGGGGAGAATTATGCAAGCAAGCGAGCGAGACAGAGAGCAAGAGTGAGAGAGAGAGGGGGAGAGAGAGAGAGAGGGAGCACCGCTAGACCAGGACAAGAAGAGAGCAAAAGCGATGAACAGCCAAGTTTCCCAATTCTCGGCAAGTTAGATGACCAGAGGGAAATCCCAGCTCTCGAATCTCGCGTCGAACACTCTCTTGATAACATGACCGAATCTTCTGAGCTTTAACCCATATATTCCCAACTTTTTTTTTTTTAGAATTTTATGATGACACTAAGTTTCCCTTTTTGTTTTGGTCTAATTTACATGAATTTTTTCTATTTTCACTAATTTGACATCTCATATTGTGTAGGAGCCCCGCCCCAAAAATGGGGCAATGGGAACAGGAGGGTACAGTGTTTTTAGGAGCAGGAAAACCCTATTTTCAAGAGCAAATGTTTATTTTTTTGCACTAAGTAATGAAGAAATATATGTAAGCTATAAAATAGAAATTATTTAATGATAATAAACGTGTTAACAATTTTTTTAGCATTTCATGTTTGAGAAATGTTCGATAGACACTGATTGAAACGAAGTAACTTATGTTCTGGTCTACATGTGCTTATGAATGAAATTTCTTAAAGCAATTTGCATGGCAGCCGACATTACACTTTTTACATTTCTTCATGGTGTTTTTATGGCATTCGCCACATCTGACTTGTGTTTCACTTTTGACAATTATATGATCACGACCATCCAGTCTCACTTTTTCTGGTATCCTCTTTTTTACCACCTTTGGCGATCTGCCGATTTTTCGCTCTAAGCTTTGTCCTAAGTATGTCTGAACTATTATCCTGATAAACTGTAGGTAATCTAAATGATTAACGCTTTTTCCAGAAGGTGTGAGACGGTATAACTGAAATGCATTATTCATGGATGCATTCAAGGGAAACATCAAAAGTTGCCAATACCACTTTTTCATTCTGATGGCTGTTCTGTAACATGAGACATTTTGATCAAGCCGATCCACCCCTCCCATATACAAATTGTAGGCAGAAATGCAAGCAGGTTGTAGAATTTCAATTTTCTTCTTCTCAGATAAACTCCAGCGTTTAGCTTTTCCTAGAGGAGATACTCCTACTTTGTTGGAGGCAACAGTTACGATATTGTTATCGTTGTAGCGGACAACACTGATCTGTGTTTCTTGGTCTGTCACTTGATCATACGCACCTCTTTGCATCTTTTTCATTTTAGAAGGCTCTATGAGAGGGGCTTTTTCGACTCTATTGTTCCTGATAGTACCAGTTGCATCATGTCCCATGTTACCTAGTTTTTCTAGAAGACGAATGGAAGTAAAATAATTGTCCATATATAAGCTGTACTTTTTCTTCTCGGGTAGTTCTTGGAGCAAGTCCATAACTACTGATCCACCCACACCAAGATCTGGCATTTCGTTCCCAGTAGAAGCTCCCTGGTACGGTTCCGCTTGTACAAGGTAGCCCAATCGAGTGCAAAGGGACCATACCTTGAAACCAAAACGTATTGGTTTCCCATGTAGGTGTTGTTTCGTGGAGTGACGACCATAGTACGGAACCATGGTTTCATCGATGCACAAGTTCGCATCTTGGGGAAAGAAAGTGAGCCATCTTTCGTTTATCATTGCCCACAAAGGTCGAACTTTCGAGAATTTATCACTTTTAATTAGGTTATTATTGTCAGAGACATGAAAATACCTTAAAATTTCTTCAAATCTATTTCTAGATATTGCCCTTGCTACTCCTTGGTGATGTGTGTCAATTCCAGTGTCCCAGTACAGACGGTACCTTGCATTACCACAATATCCACTGAGCAACAAAATAGCAATAAAAGTTTTCATTTCACATAGCGACACATGAAATTTAGTGTTTCCTTTGAAAACAGCGTATTTCATACTCGTTTCAACCAGCAAATCAAATACTTCACTGTCATAAAATAATTCAAACAGATCAACAGGAGACCACTCTTTTTTATTCAGCCAATCTGGTTCCCAAGTACGTTCTGGGACAGGTATAATGTCCGATTTTATCCAGTTTCGAACCTTCTTCTTCCTTGAATCTGTGGTCAATTCAGCCGCGGTCCTCTGGTTCATAACATCGAGTGTTACTTCTTGTGATGGTAAAATAATTTCTTCTATTCCGGAGGAAGTAATTTTTGTTGCCTGCAGTTCTCCTAGGCCTCGGAGCTGGTTTCCAGTTAGATGGTTTACATCACCATCTTCTATTTCATCTTCTCCACTGTCTTCATCACTTAGAAGATGGTTCTCAGGAGCAGAGATATAAATAGAAGCTTCTGTGAAATCATCACTTTCTAATAAACTTATTATTTCGTTAACGGATAATCTGAAATGAATAATAAGAGAATCAAATGAAATTCAAATAAAAAAAAATATTTAAACATTCGAATATAATATATAATCACGCCCTGAAATATTGATATTTACTCAAAAGTCAAAAATATACTTGCTAACAATAGATATAAAACCCTGTACCCTCCCGTTCCCATTGCCCCAATAAAGGGGCGTCACTATTTTATTGTAATTTGCCGCTAAAATAAAAGCTATAATCTTTTGTATGTAAAATATATTTCAAATATAAGTTTCACCAAATTGTGTTATAACAAAATAAACGATAAAAATAATCATTAATTTAAGTAATGTACTTACGATTCGTGAAGCGACATGATGCTCAAATGCAGGCACTATACGAAGGTCTCTCACAACAATGGAAAACGCTATAGAGTAATCCAGTGAACTTTATCTTATTCATTGTTGCCAACACAACAACATAGGGTATATAACACATCTTCATTCCTTTCAAGAAATGAACTATTAATAGGAAAATACACTGCCCCATTTTTGGGGCAATGGGAATATATGGGTTAAGCGCCGTCTTTTGCACTTTTTGTGTAACAGAGAACTCGACTCTCGCTATGAACTGTATCGCATGGAAAGGAAACCTTCACCGTGCCTCTGAAAATATGTAGCGTGGTTACTGCATCAATACTGACTCTAGAAAACGATCTAAGAATTCAGATTCTCTGTACGCAACACTAATGTTAACAAAGTTTTTCGCATAAATACTTTTCAGTTGTTATAATCAACATCCAAGATACCAAAAATGACGAGGTTATTGAATTAAAAACATACTACCAATTTGAATTTCCAGTAAGGAACTAAAATTATGTGACGAGTCGTGGAAGCTGATTAATAATTTTATATGACTATTATATAAACAAGGAATTTATGTATAAAACCACATAATAATACAATGGAAAAGGAACTAACATAAAAATGTACAATTTAATTACTTTTTTATAAAAATATATCAAAATCTATCAAATAAAAAAAATTGTATATAAACCGGATTAGTGGTTTCTTCGTTCAGGACACCGAGTTTCACGTGAGTAAAACTATGTTTTGGTATACCAACATTATAAACAACCTTTCTTGTTCGAAGAAATCGTTCATAATTGGACGTTTTACGACACAAATGACGACGTATTAACATTTTACGGCACGCATGATTGCGTCATCACACGTTCAGCCAATGGCAGCGAGAGAGTAGTGGTGTCGTAAAGGTAAACGGAACAGCCGACCAGCATTTTCTCGCACAGCTGTCAAGTACCCGAGACATCACAAGAATGTCGTTTGGCAAAATTAAGTTTGATTCTCTTATAAATTTATAAGGCTATTATACAAAAACAGTAGCGTATGCAACTCGTTTACAGTGTTGCTTTATTGCATTCCCACAAATTTGGAAACTCGCTCTTCATGTCGCTCGTTTTCAAAACATGCACTCATGCAATGAATATTAACATTATAAACTAATTGCCTAAAGTATTATTAATCTCATTTTGTGTAACTCACTCCTGTACATTTTGCAGGGGTGTTGCAAACGTACCGTAGCCCTAGGGTTGCCGGATGTTCAGTATTTGAGTGAACTGTTCACTATTTCTATTTCTGATTCGCTAACTTAAAAAATGGAAATAGTGAATATCTAAAAATATGTTATCCAATTACGAAAAAAACAACTTATTGTAAGAGTAAGCAAGTGTTGGTAGAGCTTTTAGTGTTTATTATGGCAAGTTTTTAATGTCGATTAGAGCTGACGCCAATCCTGGCTCTTGCGGTGGTCCATGTCGTCGTAGTTTGGTAACTATTTGTATTACGTGTGTCTTAATTCTAGTGCACAGCACAGCAAACATAGGCTAAAAGTGCGATTCACAAATGCCTTTTATGCTTATACTACTTTAACGAATAACTGATGAGTGCTGGTCCTAACACAGACAATTTTATTTGAAGCTTTAAACTAATGTATAAATAGTAGTTAATGCAATTAGTTTCTAACGTTAAGCTTTATTGCATGAGTACATGTTTTGAAAACGAGCGACATTGGGTGCGAGTTTTCGAATATGTATGAATGCAATAAAACAACATTATAAACGAGTTTCATACGCAATTTTTTTGTTTGACAGCATTATAAATTTACAAGAGAATGAAACTTAAATTTGCGAACAACTTTCCTGTGATGTCTCGGGTATTTGACATCTGTGCGAGAAAACTGTGGTCGGCTTTTCTGTTTACCTGTACCTCCCCCTAATTCTCTCGCTGCGATTGGCTGAATGTGTAATGACGCAATCATTCGAGCCGTAAAATCCAATACGTCATCATTTGTGCCATAAAACATCTGATTATGAACGATTTCTTGCAACAGAAAAGGTCCTTTATAATGCTGGAATACAAAAAAAAAAACAAAAAAAAAACATTATACCATGTTATGCAAATGCAAAGCAAAACTTCACACTTTTCTGTATTTTAAATAATTAAGAGCTATTAATAATAAATAGCTATTAAATAAATGCTTGTATATTAATAAATATATATTATTCCCCTCGTTAATAAATTGCTTGTTATCAATTAAAGCATAATAGGCATATAGGTTTTTATTCCCCTCGTTAATAAATTGCTTTCTATCAATTAAAGCGTAATAGGTAGGCATATAGTTTTTTTTATTTTTTACGTTACCATTTTTACTCCGAGAACTCTTTGTCCCACCCGAAATCGCTTCTGGCAAGGCAGCCCCCCTTTGGCGCCCCAGGCCGTGGAGTGGCGTCGCGACGCGACGCGGCCGCGCCCGCCGCCGCCTGCACGCGACGCCGCGATCGGCGGCGCGCGATAATTGCCAGGAAATTATGGGATATTGCTCGTAATGGGAGCGAGAACGAGCGAAGTGTCACCGCGAATTTATGAAACGCAACGCGCCGATCCGACGCGAAGATTCCGCGCGAACTTCGCCTACTTACAATCCAGGCCGCATCGCCACCACGTGTACGACGCGGTTTGGAGTACTCCAAGATGAATTGAGTTGTAAAAGAGGAAAAGGATATAAATGCTAATTTACGATTGCTTTATGGCGTATGCTAAATTTTATTTTCAAACATGTTACTTCGGGTTGTAACATTGCCTCCACTGCTAAGTGAGTACAACGCTGTTTTCACGAATTGGAAGTAGGGCAGCGGATCTGGGCAAATGAATTTTCACGCTCCCAATCACGACCCTTTTCCATACGCGTGTTTCAAGTTGTTTGTTGCTTCCTTGTAAAACGTTTCGGAAAATGTAGAAATCTTAATTGGTAAGAATTATGGTGTTACAATAAAATGTATTACTATTGAGTAAAATTGAAAGAAACATTTCAATGAAACATTTTATCGTCTACTACAGGTAATAATGCAATTCAAAGGTTTCATAGAATAATAATATGTAAAATTATCTTATATGTACTATTTTCAAGTATACAATATTCCAAAAATATTGTTTTTGTGGCAGTTAATTGAAAATCCGTTTTCAAAAGACGACATTAGAATACTTACGCGAGTAGAAAAATCTTTGACAGATGCAGAATATATAACGAACATACAGGAAACAAAGAATTAATATGGATTATCTCGTTCGAATCTATAAATGAATATGGAAAAACATGTTAACAAAAATCGTTATCAACGCAAAATCAAAACGAGGCACGCATAGAAAGCGGTCTCCACATTGGAAAATAGTCTGCATGAGGTCGTTGAGAAGTGTGAAAGAGAGAACTGCAACAGCAAAGACAAAAATTGGGAGATCAGGAAACAGCCTGGTGCTATATACTGTCCATCGTTTAGTAAAGTGCAGCAAAGCAAATGTGCAAATTCTCACATGTACTCGTAAGCTTCCGCGGCTCGAGCCCATGGCTGCTTGGCTGTCCGGGTGACGCAGCGTCGTTGGCTGAGAGGCCGACGACGTTTCGCCTGTCTTATCGCAGCCTTCCTCGGGACAGTGACCAAAGGATCTGTTCACTGCCCTGAGGAAGCCTGCGACATGTCAGGCGAAACGTCGGCCTCTCAGCCAAGGACGCGGCGTCACACGGACAGCTGAGAAGTTATGTAAATTCTCCTCACACAGAATGTATTTTCTCTGCGGCTACTTCAGTGTTGATACATTTCTGCACGTTATCAGTTGCAGTAATGATGCCGATTCCACAAGCCGTGCGAGAATAATATTCTCGCACGGCTGTCGACCAATCACATTCGTCTTCGTTCATTATATACGACAGAGGGTTCTCGTAGTCGCCTTCAGAGGCGCTGCGTGCTCTGCCGCGGCAGGTTGCAACTGACAGAGGAGAGGTGAAGCACGAAACAGTATGAGCGTTGATGTATATTAAGGTCAGAGAACACGAGTGTTCTGTAGCCGTTCTCTAAGGTTAAGACGCCCAGTTAGTATTTTCAAAATATCAATTTCAAGAGAAAGTATAACTTCTACTCGCGTAGAATGGCTATTATTCACTCGCAGAAATTCCGACACTCGGTTACGACACGAGCGACGTAGGACTATCAACTCGTGAATAAATAACTATCGTTCTACGCTCGTTGAAGAATATACTATTTTATTAGAAGCGGCGGTCGCTAATTAGGCAGTGGCTGAAGGCTGAAGACCCCCCCCCTAGAAAACACGCTTGTATTTTGTGCTTTGGCTGAGGCAGACCGCTAAAGGTGCGTGCGACGTGCCCGGGCCAAGTTGCACGGGGCAGCGACGAATAGCTATCATTCTACGCTCGTTGCAAGAGTATACTATTCTTTCGCTACTTGCACCGCAGCGCCAAGTCCCCGCCTCCTTCGCCGCGTGCGCGGTGCTGGTCCGGGCGCGCCGGCGAGCGTCGCGTGCGCGGAGGCGAGAGCACGCGCGTGCGGCCGCCCTGCAGCGGAGGCACGGGGCGCGAGGCGTGCGGCGGACGCTTGGCGTGCAAACACCCGGCCTCCGCCCACGCCACCGCCACCGCGGCCGCGCGCCCGCGCTGCTCCCGCTGCCCGTGGCGCCTAATAAAACGCCGTTTACGACGCCGATAAAAGGCACGCCCGCCGCCGGAGCCACGCCCACCTCCCGCCCGCCGACGCTAACGAACGCCACGCGACGCCGCGCCCCGCAAACCTCCGCCCGCCCCTCCGCTGGAGCCTCTGCTCTATCCTTCGTCCTGCCACTCTATTATGTGCCATGCCTCTCTATCCTCTGTCCCACCACCCTAACATCTGTCCACTGACTCGCCAATCTATCCTTCGTCCTGCCACTCTGTTATCTGCCACACTATTGTACCCTGTGTTCCGCCTTTCTGTCTTTCGTCCCACCACTTTATGATCTGCCACACCACTGTATCGTGTGTTCCGCCGTTCTATCCTTCGTCTTGCCACTCTTTTATCTGCTACACCACTGTATCCTGTGTTCTGCCGTTCTATCCTTCGTTCTGCCACTCTATTATCTGCCACGTCACTCTATTCTCTATCTCGCCACTCTTCGGTCCTCCCGCTATCGTTGGTCACGCCCCTTCTATCTGCCCAGTCAGTCAATTCTCCCCCCGCTCCTCTATCTTCTCCCGGGCCACTGTAACCTCTGTCCTGCCACTCTATCATCTGTCCCTCCACTCTACCCTCCATCCTGCCACTCTATCTGCTTCGCTTCTCTAACCTCCGCTCCCCCCGCTATTCTCTGCCACGCCTCTACTCTCTACTCTGACAGTCAATCCTCCGCCCGCCCCTCCACTCTCTGGCCCACGCTCTAACCATTCTCTATCTCAACACTATCCACTGTCACTCCATTTTAACCTCTGCCCTGCCACTCTGACTCGCCTCTCTATGCTCCTCTCCTCCCGCTATCTTCTGTCACGTGCCTGCAAACTGCCACTTACGCCAATCCTCCCTCCTGCGACTCTATCCTCTGTCCCATTACTCTATTCTCCGTCCTGTCACTATCCTTTACTCTATTCTACCCGTTACTCTATCCTCTGCCACACCCTACAAACATTGCCGTACGTCAATCTTCCGTCCTGCCACTCTATCCTCTGACCCGCCGCTCTGTTCTTCGCCCCCAGTCTGTCCTCCGTCCAGCCATCTATTCTGCGCCACACCATTCTGTGTCTCGTCCATGACTCCTCTGCCCCACCCGTCTTTCCTCCTCTCTGCTACTCTATCTTGCGTCTCACCGTTTATCCTCCGCGACGCCCATCCATTCTTTTCCACGCTTCTCTTTCTCTACTCCGCCCATTTACCTTCCGGCCATCTATCGTGCCCTCTGTCCTCCGCCCCGAAGTCTATCATCCGCCATGCACCTTTATTCTCTGCCCTTTCGTCTACCTCCGTTCCGTCTCTTTATCCTTCACTCTGTCCAATTAATAGCCCCTTCATCCTTCGCTCCGCTCGTAGATCCTCCTCCCCGCCTCTACATTATTTTCTACACTCCTTCATATTCCTCTCTGTTCCATTCCTCTTCTCAGTCCCCCCATACTTGTCCCTGCCCCTCTCCATTCCACCACCTGCGCCTATTGTCTCATATCCTCCGCCACAAAATCCGTCCCACCTCTTCCCCTCCACTCATCCTCTTCGCTTTCCACCCCTCCTCTCTTTTTTCTCCTCTTTATCCCATTCCTTGATTTCTTCTCTTCCATTCCCACTTAGGCTTATTTTCTACATCTCTTCTTATACTTTCCATTCAAATGCTTGCCTGCCGAATTCTGCTGTTTCTTTCTTCTCCCTTTCTGGTTTTCTCTCTCTGTCTCGTCTTTCTCATTTCTCATTTTTACTTTTCAGCTCGTATTTTCTTTTTCTTTTTTTCATAATCTTCTCCTACTTCTCACTCTTTCCCTTTGTCACCTAACTCATTTATTGAACGCTCTTTTTCCACTTCCCAGCTTCTAACTCATCAACTCAACATCAATAACTCAGCCACATTTCTCCTCATCACCTCTTCGTTGAGCATCTGTTTCCACCTAATACTAACACTGCATCTGTTCCTACAGCAGTTGTTTCAGCCCACCTAAAGTGGTTCCACTTCCCTCGTCTTACTGTTCGCTATTCACTTCGTCGCACCTCAAACATATACCGATCTGCAGGATCACTGCGGTGAGTAACTGAACGGTATTTGATTCTTTGATCTCAAATTGAGTGTAGAAAAGGTTCGAGTTTCGAATCGTTACTGAGGTAAATAGGTATTTCTAATACGTAATATAATGTAGTTACAGAATATTTCATATACCGTACATCATTTTCAACGATGGTATAATTCAATTTACAGCCATATTTTTCTCTTGTAAATTTTAATTTCAAGAAAGATAAGTAATTGGCTCTTTCATTTTTATCTTTGAAAATTGTAATTAATAGTAATTGTGGCAGTTATATTGATAGACTTCTAAGTACAGTCAACTCCGGTGCTAGTAAACTTGGATATAGTGAATCCTCGGTTATAGTGAATTTAAATCACTGGCCCCCGTTTTACTTACGTGACAAATAAGCATAAGAAGATTCGGTAATAGTGAACCTCAACCTTGGCTATAGTGAATCTAGAAAATACGACGTCCTGGAAATTAACTCCCTCCTAGAAAAAAATTAATTTCTCAGTGCCACAAATTCCAACACTAGGCAGCTTGAAAAAATGTGGTCGATTAAAGGACATAATCGAAAAAGTCTCCCGTGAGGTAAAGGTAGCGAATCTGGACTGGGAACTTTACTTATGTCCTTATGCCACTCACTTTCGTGAAAATTACGTAGAAAACGACAAATTTGAAATAAAAATTTCCTGCAAATTTCGCCCATTGACAGACTTTCAACGTGGACTCTTCTAAATGCTCATGGCAATAAAAACAAAGTGCGAAAACCATGCAAATGCATTGAGATTTTGCGTTGAATTTCCTACGTTATAACGAACGCGTGTCACGCATTTCCCATTTTTGAATTGAATTGAACTGAATCGATGCGTTATTTTACGTCAGGCCAGAGGCCTGCTCTTCCTTCTGACCACGCAAATTTAGCTACGCATCTTTCACCAACTAGCGGAGAAAGAAGGTATTAGTTTTAAAATTCTTCAAAAGCCTATCTTGGCTAATATTTTCTTCGTACTTTTTGCCTCGATCTTGTTTGTAGGCAGAAGAACAGGTGTATAACATTACATTTCTTTATTTATTTTCAAATATAATATTTGAAATCCTCGATCTTGTTTAGAGACAGACGAACCGGTGTATAACATTATTTATTTTCAAATATTATATTTGAAAATAAATAAAGAAATGTAATGTTATACACATGTTCGTCTGCCTATAAACAAAATCGAAGCAAAAATTACGAACAAAGAAGGTATTACTTGGGCGACAAAACAGGTGATCTTTTTTTAAATTTAGCTCAAAGGCTTCATTTCGGCTTAAGTATCTTTTACATACAGTAAATCTACAACATGGGACAGCCGTCTTTACTTCCCCTCCGAAGGAAGGCGTACGAAGGATTTTTTTGCCCTTACAAACACACGGCTTCGATCGGGTTTTCGCCCCGTGTCGGCCACTCGTAGGGACGGAGGCTCGCGACGGGCCAAGCCGCTCTCCGCCGCCCTCTCTCGCCCCGCCCCGCCCTCTATCGCCCCGCCGCCCCCCGCGCGGCTGCGGGTGACTGATAAACGATCGCCCGCGCGACATCTCGCCCTCCGGTGCTCTTTCCCGTCCGCATCATTTATCGCTCCCGGCTTGTATGACTCGATTAATTAATGATGTTTACCACGCATAATATTATCTTCCATAATTAACTCGAATATTTGTTGTGTCATAAATTAATTATAATAATGAATTTGGAAATTCGATAACGAAAATCGAATGGCCGCCGCCGCCGCCTCAAAAGGGATTAAAAGGGAGCCGGCGCGTGGGTGGTGGTGGTGGTGGTGGGGGGTGCCCCCTTCCCCTCCCCTTCCGCTCCCCCTCCCCGCCCCGCGCGCCACCCCTCTCCCTGCGTCGTTTCGCACTCATTGCCCGCGCGTTAAAAAGCAGTTAAATATTTTGGGAGGCTCAAATATTTATTAACTTACAAAATTCACCATGTACAGCTCGGGAAAAGAATCGTTATCTCAAGAGGCCCTTCTCTCATTTACGACCAGTGAATGGACCGTTTTGAAACAGTATGTGCCAAGGAGACTGATCGTCTATTTCGTTGAATCACGTAGATTTGTGATTGCCCCTTTGTTAGTCATAAAGTCATCTAAAGATGTGTACGATTCAATGACGCAGTTACGATTTGACTGAAACGTTTTGTCATTGATATTTTAAGACAGGGCTGGCCAAATTAGAAGCGCGTGTGGGCCACACATGAAATTCCAGTTAAGCCGCGGGCCGCACCGTAATTTAAGAAGTTTTTTACCCTAACTACCGAGATTATGCTGAAACACATGTTAGGTACGACTTTTATTCAATATACGTAATCATTAATGTACATACAACGATAAAATTAAGACGATTAAATAAAAATAAGATGCTTTGTGCAATTGTTTTGTATTTGGTTGGTATAATAAAATTGTTTAAAGCAGTTGCGGACCGCACAAAAAGATCCGGCATCGATATTGAAAACATGCAATATACACGTTCAGAAATATAAAATAAAAATATGAAAAACACTGTAGACAGATTATTCTGAACACAAACAAACAAATATAACGATCAGTTTATACAATTCCCGGAGCCGTAATTTTTCCTTCATAAATTTTCGTTTTAAATATTTTCTTTAATTAATAACAATTGATTGTTATGTTGTACCAAAGTTATATTTCCTTTTCACAGATGTGAGTAATCATATAGTTCGTGTTCTTACATTTGTGCCTGGAAATGTATCATTCATAGAAACAGTGACCTTTCCATCAAATATTCATTATTATATCGATAACTCCGACTTGGTTGTCACGCAAACTTTAACTTACATTTCTGAAAGATTTTGTCTGAAAGCAGTTAGTATAACGTGCGTTTACCAGAACTGACATAATTACGATGAACATTATTCAGCATTAAAGTGGTTTGCATATTTTGCCTTACAGAACGAATAAATTTCATTGATCACAAAACACAAGTGAGTCAGGAAAAAACAGTGAATTGTGTTTCAAATGG
Organism: Acheta domesticus; assembly: GCA_031308135.1. Classification (NCBI taxonomy): domain Eukaryota; kingdom Metazoa; phylum Arthropoda; class Insecta; order Orthoptera; family Gryllidae; genus Acheta; species Acheta domesticus. The sequence continues at coordinate 4,401,449 of JAHLJT010009436.1, read as the reverse complement.
TATTTTTGAAGCTTAATATTAGGACAAAGACAAGGAATATCAAAATGTTTTTAATTTTTCTCATTTTTTACAGATACATATATGTGTAATGGAGTGCTATTCCTTACTCCACTGTAATTTTCTATTGTTATCTAGCATTAAGCCGCCTAGTTGCCGTAAACAATCACAGTGCATGCTCTCTATACTTTTGCTCTTGAACGTTTCCTTACTCTACCTTTGAAGATATGAAAACAAAAATGCAGAGGGATTGTTGTAGAAATAGGAAAATTCACGAACGATAGGTGCAGTAAAAATATTTTATTTCATTGCGCAATGCATTGCAGAATCCAATAATTTATTTGGTCATGTTGAGGAAGTTAAGGTTAGTGTAGTACAGTAAGTTAATTCCGGTTATAGTGAACTTCTGGGGACTAACATTTCGGTTTATTATATCCGAGGTTCAATATAACCGATGTCAAAATTAAATTGAATTTCTCCGTAATGATTGATTTTGTTAATGTAGAGATTCAGGCAAAATACATTAACAGCACTAAATAAACATTTCAAAATCTTTATTTCCTTTTAAAAAGTCAAATGTTTATTTCGCACGTTTTCTTTAGTAATTTCTTTAGATCCTTCTCCAGAGTTCTTGCTCTCTCCATACTTCATTCTGAGACTGTCCTGTGTCTCTAAGTGTCATAATTGCAGTCTTGACACCTTTCAATTTTTGTAGCAATGTTGGAACACCGTCCCTTTCTCCTTAGGCCCTTTTGCTCGCTTTAAAATGTACGAAATCCCATCGGTGGCGGCGTGGCGCAAGCGGCTAATGAAACTGATGGCTTTCCGCGCGGCACGGCGGTCATCGCTAGGCTGCGAGTCTGTGCAGTAGCGCGCTTCCTGTCGCCCACGTACAACTCAACGCGCTTTGTCCCGCGGAATCTCAAGTAACAGAGATTGAAACCGAAGTAAGCAATCGCGCGTCGCCGCCGCCAGTTGTAGCCCACGCAGGATATCGCAGACCTTGGTTTCCGCAGTCAAACATGAGTGGCATAAGGTCATCAGTAAGGTCTCTATTCCAGATCTGCTACCTTCCCCTCTGGAGAGACTTCTTCGATTATGACTTTTGACTGACGACATTTTATCCACGCTGCCTAGTGTTGGAATTGCGGCACCGAGGCGATATACTTTTTCCCAGGAAGGAATTAATTTCCTGGATTTTCTATTTCCTACGTTCATTGTAGCCGAGGTTTAGTTCACTACATCCGAAGCTTCTTATGCTTATTTGTAATGTAAGTGAAACGGGGGCCGTGACGTAAGTTCACTATAAGCGGAGTCGACTGTAGTTCGATAAAGAAGAATATCGAATTACGAATAATCCGAGAAATAATTCCCGGCAAAAATCACTTAGAAAACTTTCCAAACGCTGTTTCGTGTAATTACGTCTTATCGGCGGAGCTTCTAATGTTTCAAGGGTGTCGGTCCGAGTCCCCGCGCAAACTCCGAAAAGAATACACTCGAAAATGTCCATCGCCGCGGGTTATGAAACCGTTTCCGAGCACGATAGCACACGAAACTCATAAAAATTTCCTCTGCGCCGCCGTCCGTCCACTTAGCGGGACTGCGATCTCTTCTCGACGTCTCCAAGAGAGCGGATCGCGTCGGCTGCAGGCCGTCGCCGCCCCTCCGCCGGCCACGCCCCCCCTCGGCTCCTGGCGCTGATATATCCACCCCCTCTCCGTCGCCGCCACCGACCTCACCTCAGCCTCTGCCCCTCCTCCTCGTCTCTCGCTGACGTCAGAGATGCCGCTCCGAGCTGCCACTCCCTCGCGCTACCGCTGCCCCTACCACCTCCACCCCCATCCCCACCCTACCTACATCGCTGCCCCTACCACATCCACCCCCATCCCCACCCCCAACACTCCATCGCTAGCCCTTCCACCTCGCCGTTGCCCTCACCCGCCGTGGGCCGCCCACTCCACACCTACCACCGCCGACGTCGCCACTGGCTGGATGGTTGGTTGTTAGTGATTCCGGACGCGTCCAACTTTTAAAGTCGTTAGTCCCGTGAGTGTAGAGCATGTTTTTGCTTGAGAGGTGGCAGTGATCTTCGCATGCTGGATGGTGATATCCGGAGCCGACCTACCGTCGCCTAGTGGCGTTTCTCCTCAACCAGGTATCTCCCACCAGTGGGGCACCACCCCAGCCGCGTCAGACTTTAAGTTCCCGACCGGTCTCCCGGTGTGGTAGTGTAGTGCAGGTTAGTGTCAATGTGTCCGGCATGCGATCCGTGGCCCGTTTTTAGGGTACTGCTCCGGCATTCGCCTTCGCTACTGGCTCTCCTACCCTCCCCGTCAGCGCCGCATCTGCGACATGTCGCCATGTTTATGACCAAGAGCACCCCCATCTCCACCACTGCTTGTCCGCCCCTTCATCATTCACCCCCCCTCCTCCACTCCATTTCGCGACCTCATACGCCTCCGCCTTCGTCTCCACCTCTGCCGTTGCCTTCGTCTTCATCGTCGTATCCACCCGTTTTCTCGTCCGTTTCCATCTGCAGCCCCCGCTTCTTCTTCTCTCCGCCGAGTGGGTCGTCGGGGGCGGAGGAGGAGGACTTGCGGCCGACGGCGTCAAGGGCGCGCGTTCAGACGAGTGGCTGCGAGCGGCCCCGATAAAGATCAACGAGCCTCCCCGCCGCCATCACTCTCACCTCTGGCCCTGCCCCCGGCCCCCGTCTCCGCCCTCGCCATCGCTCTCGCCCTCGCCCTTGCCTTCGCCCTCGCCCTTGCTTTCGTCCTCGCCCCCGCCCCGCCCCGCCCCTGCCACCCGCCCCTACCCTCGCCCTCCCCCTCGCCCTCCCCTCGCCCACCGCCCCCGCCCTCACCATCACCATCACCCTCACCTTCGCCCCCACTCCCGCCCTCGCCATCACCCTCGCCCCCGCCCCCACCTTCGCCCTCGCCCTCGCTCTCGCCTTTACCTTCGCCCTCGCCCTCGCCCTCACCCCCGCCTCCGCCTCCGCTTCCGCCTCCACCCCCAACCCACCATCAAATCGCGGTCGCCCCTTCCCTGCCCCGCCTCTATCTCCGCCTGGACCTGCGGCGGCGGCGGCTCCACCGTCCAATTAAAGTGGAGAGACTGGAAATGCGCGCGCAAAAAGCAAGGAGTTGACTGTGAGCTCCTTGAGTGCTCGCAGTTCGACTCCAGTGGACGCCTGCAGCCGAAGCGCCCAAAGCGCCCCGCCCCCCGCGGTTGCTCACAGCGCCCCGGGCGGCCACAAAGCGCACCTGCTCTAACTCTTCCATCTGTGTATTTTCTCGATAACAACTGAACATAGAAATACTCCTATTGTCAGCACGTAATTAGTACAGGGAGAGATAGCTAAGTGCATCAACTGATGTCACTGCAGTTCCTCTGACCCGGAGGTCCTATGTTTGTGTCCCGACAGCGGCAGTATTTTCGTCACTAGCTTCTCAGCGAGATCGAATTCAGTCGCTGTGTGGAGGAGAATTCTAGCGGCCGGCTGCTCTGATCGCTAATTTTCCATGGTTTCTCTGATCATCATCCGGAGCAAATACCGAACAAACGGACACGATCTTTCCTACCTCCTCCTTGTCCTATCCTCTCCCCTTACATACACACAGACACACACACAAACATGCACTACACTACCACACATGTCGGGAGACCGGTCGGAATCTTAGAGCTTGTCCCGGTTGGGCGGTGCCCCGCTTGTGGGAGATACCTGGTTGAAGAATAACCCCACTAGTCGACGGTAGGTCGGTGCCGTATCTCGCCATCCAGCGGGGAAAGATCACCGCCACCTCCCGATAAAAAAAACACGCACTACACTTACGGGACCAATGACGTCAGTAGTTGACACGCCCGAATTACGAACAATCAATCAATCCACGTAATTTGTAGATGGGAGAAGGAACCAAGTAGAATAAAATAATCTAGATTATTTTATAATAATCTATAAGATTATTATTTAATCTAATTATTATTTAATAATCTATAAGATTATTGAATAATAATATAATCTTGTAAATACGCCAAACACAGTATTTATTAATGTTACTTTTTTGCAGTCAATCAGTGATGAATCGGTCGATCTGCTTGTCTTTAATTTATGAGGCTCGAATTTGATACAATCCGTTCTTTGTGGAACTTAATAATGGATGCAGCGCGTTTGTGGTAAGTTTCCTCGAGTATAATTCTGTTTGCCCTTCCGCGCCTAGCATCACCTTCTCCATCTTTTTTCTCATTTATTAAAATTATCGTTTTTATCATTATTTCTCTCGACTCTAATACCTTACTGAGGAGACCTGGCGACCGCCAAGTTGAAATTCTGGCTTTAGAACTAGGCCGTTGTGCCACCTCCGGAATATTTTTACCGTACGGTATATAAATAGATAAATATTTCAAACTGAATTAGAAGCTTTTTTTATGTAAAAAATTAACATTTTGATATAGATAAGGAATATAAAAAATCGAGTAGAGTTAACCTTCCAGCGGGCGCGCTGTCGTAAATTGTACAATAGCAGATTTTTGTTTTGTTTTGCTATCAACTCATTGTTGTCAAAGACTTCTGCGTTCTTGGTATTCCTTGCAAGTATCTTTAGTGATGCATTCCTGCAGCCACTGTTTAGTTTGCACGCTATATTCAGTTTTGGTAAACTTCACGCTGCGCGCCGGCTGTTGTTCTAAAATATTGTATAATATTTTGGCCTAATTTTCTGTAAAATGTCCAGATAAAGAATTCATGGGAACGCAAAGCAGAATATTCTTCAAGAGCTGTCTGATAGGAGGAAGATCATGAATTGGATAGTGACAGTGACAGTAAACGAAAAATTGAAAATATAGACGAGCATCAGAACGATACTGGATCGGAACAATATCTTTTTGATATTAAATACGAACGTTTATCAACGGATATGTTTTTTGGAAGTAAGTATCATTCTTAGATATTATGATGCGACTCCATTGTTGCGACTCCATTGTTGCGATTCCATTGTTCTACAATTGCTTTGGTTTTGTCAAGTCATTGAATGTCGTAAAATTTACGACACGCGCCTGCTGGCGTGAACATTTTGCGCGCGCGCCCGCTGAAAGGTTAATCAAATTAAAAACTAATCACAATGGGAAGAAAAATTCAAGTCAATTCCAATTGAATTTTAATGATTTAATTGAACAATTAACCTCGAACTCCAAAATTGTACAGACATTTCGTCATCAGTGGTTCTCAACAGCGTAAGGACTATTGCTTAAGAAGCATTCTTCAAAAAACCAAGAATGAATGTAGATTCCAAGTCGACGCTGTCTTTTGTTCACCCAAAATATATTTACAGGTTATTCCTTTTAAAAATCATTACAACTTAATTATTGGTTAGATTCTTTTATTCAATTCTGCAATGGATAACCAAAATTCTGGTGTCACTGAGTTATAAAAAATCGAATTTTTGAAAGAGGGTTTGGCTTCGGGTCCGCCATTCCCCCTCTTGTTAAATCCAGTAGCCGGAACGGCTGGAGAGAAGAAGATAGATGCTCTATGATAAATGTGCGTAGTTAGAACTCCCGCTAACCCAAAAGAAGAATCTGAAAATTTGTGACTAATGACACCTAAATTTCATTCCACTTAAAAACTCCAGGTATTGTGTGGAGTGCAATAGTGCTCCAGGTGTTCCGTTTTGATAGACGGTAACTGGGAAAGTTTAAGAATCGGACATTTTACTTACTTCCTCTTCATAGCAGTGTATGGAGACCTTCAGTTTCTTCTCATTTACCCGATAGTTTATAGCCCAGTTTAAAGAATGTTTATTGTACGTTTCCAGCACAATTGCCCTTTACTCTATTTCTTCCTTTTTGAATTGGTTTGACGGATAAATGCCTTTTTGTACAGTTTAGTGTGATATACTTGTGAATCAATTATCAGTAATTTATCTTTTATTAAGAAACTTTGTCTTGCAATTTTATTGCAAAGTGGGAAAAACATACTCGAATCATACTCGAAAACACTGGAGAGTAAAAATATTTTTTATTGTCACACGCATTGTCACCATTTCAGTTCGGCAAATACGTCGGAAATATCTCCCGTACAGTATATGTCACCCTTAAAATGAAATTGTTGCTACAAAATGTGTGTTTAATGATTCAAATTGTTCAAAGTATTAATTACTTTTCTCTCCTCACTGATAGACTAACCTCACCCACCCGAGAGTGTAATCCGGGCCTCCTGGTTCTTTCCCTGTTTCACCGAGCTACACAGAGAATAAACGCATTCAACAGTTTGGGCACCGCTTATTTCTAGGTACAGAGATTTAATTGTCACCACACTATCTGTGAATGCCATACGTATGCAACTGAGTGGATGACTAGTGAAAGAGAGTAACACAAACAAAATACATCATGTAGCTGATGTTGAAAGTCTTCAAAACATAAATCCTAGAACTTCTCAGTCCACAAAGTTTCCGTTAAGAACTTAACACAACAATGCACAAGGTTGTGTCCATCGCACTTTGCAGCAAAAAATCGATAAAATCTGTAAATATTTTAAGAAAATATGATCGAGACTTTCTTCCAATGAGAGTATTTTAATATATGTTCAATATCTTCATGTAAATCCTTTTTTACATTAATTTATTTTCGCTATTACGTACGCTACTCACCTAATTACCTAAAAATCAAGAATTAAGACAATCAATTAACAAAGTTATTAAATGATCACTGCTCATAATACACGTAGTCTTATTTGGTTCACAAGACTATAGACAATTGCATTAATAATATTTCGTTAATTGTTTAAATAAAGGCAACAAAAATGTATAACCCAAATTCAAATGTATATAATTTTGAATTCCTTTTCCCCACCATTTACGTACTCATTCTTCTTGAAGTGTCATTAACTTGAAATAGCTAAAAAACTGAAATTTGGGAACTCATCATTCAAGTTGATAGCTAGTGAGTTTGATGACTCGTTGATAAGTGGGTGTTTGGTATCATTCACCATCAAATGCTTGTTGCGATGAAATAATCGATGTGGTGTTTCATTGCATAGCTGGTCGGATTTATCTCTTGAATCGTGAGCAATATTATTCATTTCTATCAATGATATATAACTTGATCATATGGTTTTACGTTGCATTGATTCCGCATGCATTTAATTATTTTCGTATCCCCTTTCTGCCTGTCCGTCTTTCTGAAGTGAGGTCTGAAATAGCTTTTCACTTTCTCGTATACGTACGTATATACAGAGTATAATATACGTAGTACACAGAAAGTTATGCAATGCTGTAGAAAATCGATTTCGACATTTCAACGGAAATTCCCTTTTTGTAATCCCCTGATAGAAAAAAAATGTTTTTTTCAAAACGTAACTCCGTCCGTTTATCCGTCTGGTGTATGTGAACAACTGAACTAATACGTAAAATTGTTTCCAAACTTTGAATAAACCCCTGCCAATCTGGGCTGAATCGAAGCTCTGCGATTTTGAAAAACATTCATTAATTTTTGGGGGTACTTTACAGGAAGCCCTTGGGACATTTTCAAGATTATTTTGTGTAATTTTCTTGTTTCACATTTTCAAAATTTGCTAATTTAATCGATTTTAACATTATTTTAATGGCACTTGCTTCAAATAATATTTTCAAGATGTAACAAATTCTTCTCAGAACTCCTGGGTAGCCTATTTTATTCCTTCGCTCAGAAATTGTAATGTCAGACGTTTGCAAGTATTTAATCTAAGGTGTCTATGACGCGTATCAGCGCCACTGTCAGTTCGCCGATTTCGCGATATGTATGTAAAGTCAGATATTTTCTGAAAAAGAATGTTCCAAACCAAAAGTTTGCATGGTGAGTTCATTTGAACGAAAGGAAGAAGCCTCGATCACATCAGTAACATATCCAACAGCTTACGTTGTTCATCTAAACTGGTTTTGATAAAATATTTCCGTCATTTTTCTTTTCTTTTAAGGCATTTTAAAACAGTTTAGAAGCATTTGGTTGATAAGTTTTGGCGATGTTTTAGGTCATTAAAACCCGCCCCTCAGTTATTACGTACATCATAATAGGAATACGCAAGACAAATTCCATGTTTCTAGCTTCAGCATTTGTGGCTCTGTTTTGGTAAGTCAGTCTGTCAGTCAGTTTTCACTTTCATACGAGGAAAAAATATGCTAACAATTTCTAAAATTTTCAGCTGCCTGGCACCTCGATGATCATCAGAGATCCAAGGGGTCCCCGATTGACGACAATTGGCGTAATCCATCAATCCTCTTTTCCCCCTTTCGCCCGCGCAAACCTTACGTACTCGCAGCTACAAAGGCTGCAAACGAAAGCACGCGAAATAATTAACTCGGTGCGCACCTGAAACCGCATTAGTGCCACTGCACGCGCCCGGCGTGACACGGGCGCTCGCCGGTGGATTATTAATTTCCTCGCGGAGGCTGCGCCACGATTGCCAACTTCACAGAAAGCGATCGTCACACCTAGTTGGCTCCGGCAAATCACATAAAAAGCAATTCCACTGTTTGAGCCGGCGCGCCGCGCGGTTTAAAGCGGCGCGTTGACAAAGCAAACACTTGTTTTCGCGGGCGACGGAAACAATTCGGCCGGGCGGGTTGGCGGACGCGGCAACAATATCGCGAAAAAGTAAATTGCTTTCGTAATTACTCTTGGTGGTCGCGGGTCCTCTTTGTGGGCGCGGAGGAAGCGTTCCGTGCCTATGTGACTTCGTGCGGGCGCTTTGGTCAGTGGACCGGAAGACGGTGAAATATTTTTAAGCTAAAATTAGAAGTTGTGGATTTCGCGACGCAGTCATGAACCCTGAGGGATGCCTAATATTCCATTTTGTGAAAGTCTCTTTGTGCTGCTTGAAGAGTGCAATTGAATTTTTTGCTTTGGGCGAAAGTAAATGAAGTAAATTTGATTTCTTTTCAATATTTACTAATCACAGATTTTATTTTTATTTGCTTCATTAACCCTGGAGAGGTGGAGGTTGCCGGAGTAACGTTAGGGGTGGAGCGGGGTCATTTCTGACCCATTTATTTCTTTATAAAATTATATTTAGCAAGAAATAAGTGAAAAATTAGTTATTTTAATAATAATAATTTTTAAGGTCGTATAAACATAATGCACTATTATAAACAAACATGCAAATAAGGAATTGAAACAAATAAAAGGGCAAAATTATTATTTTTCATTTTATTTAGTGACTCCTTTTAAATTTTCCTGAATATTTCAACGACAAAGGTACCAGAAAATTCAGTAAGTTTCATTTTCTATTATTGTCTCACATAAAAACCAATAATTTATTGAAAATGCTTCAAAGCCAATGAACACAACTTAGAAAACGTACGAAATTTAAGATGTTTGTATTGGTTCCACAAATGTTTATAAATGAATTATTACATAAAAATTTTGAAAATCTTTCAGACAAAAGCTAAAGAATGTAGTCAAAGATACGTGAAATGTAAAGCTTCTGACTCGGAAATTTAGGCAACTGCAGCTAAGCAAAGATACGTGGGGTCACAACAGATCCCGCGCCACCTCTCTCGGGTTAAGTATTTCTAAGAAAGACAGGTAGTTTTTATTTTTCACCGGTTTGCAAAAATGATTTTCAAGAAGATAACTTTTCATATTAAACACGACGTGATTACCATGTCAGTGTATAAAAGTATTGTTATTTTGTTATGCACCAGTGAATAACTAATGAAATTATTATTGTTTTTATTTCAAACATCTAAAAATATACAGAGTATTAATAAAATGAAAATAGATCTAGAAAATAAATCTGACAGGTTGGAACACAACTTGGTTAATTGCACAGAAGTGTATACCAGTCTTTATTGTACACTTTTCCCACGGACGACGTAAAGGTACGTTCATATACGAAAACAAATTGTAGTAAATAGATCACGCCCTTCATTATTTTCACGTAAAGGTACGCAAAGCCTTCATTTACTACTAGTGTATTTCACTTCATAAGAAGTCAACTCACGTGACATGTGCATACGTGATCAGAATCACGAACTGACTGATTAAGCGAGAATGATATTTTGAGACAGGAATCCGAAGAAAGAGTTACGGTTATGGCTAGCTCATGTGACAGGAGAAATGGTTCGTTCAATTGTCTCGTAACGCGAGCACTAAAACTCAAGTCCCGTGAAACGCATAATCGCGTGCTCATTCGCAAGCGGAAATTAATTTTGTGCTCCTCAAATATCACATTAAGCAGACAAATTAATTACATGATTGTACTGATTGATATTTATGTACAACCCCTAACTCGCAGTAACTGAGAAAGATCGATAGCATGCAGCATGTCGTCATTAACTATGAAGAGTTAATTAGTATTTTCTGTACACTGTGGAAGAGCACAGACATGTATGCTTTTAAACAGGCTAAATACCGTACTTATTTCATGTAACGTGAGATGATTTGTATTGGATTCTTGTTAACTGGGATTATTATCTCATAATAATAGTTATGTGTCTAATAATACCATCACAAAGTTACCAACAGTAACTTTGGTATAATATTTCAATAATAACGTTTCAAAAGTAACTTCTTCGAAGTGTGCTTGTAACATTTTATAATTACAACAAAATAACAAGAATATAAATTGGAAATAACCAAGGAATACAACAGAAACTAAACTAAGAGAAATTCGGGATTTCTTTATTGTTTCTTGTTATGTTCGTTATTTACAGTTCATGGCGATAGAAAAATATGTAGTTTTACTCCCAGTGACAAGAAGGATTTTATTTCCGCAGTTGTACCGTGATGTGAGTTTATTGTGAGCACTGCGGTCTGATTAGTGAAGAAACTGCTTATTTCTCCTCCAATGAATTAATAAGCGTTGTTTAGAATTACCCAAATTGAACTCAATTATGTTCCTCTAACCATTTTTGACGTTAGTGTATAAATGACGTTAGTATCAATACACTGTTTATTAATAAATATATTCAAACGTACAATTTTAGGGTTCCATATACTGGTATATGCAATCGTTTTCTTGTGTAAAAGAGTATTTTCGTAATGTTTTTTTCTTGCTACACGACTACATTTCAGTCGTCCAAATGTTCTTGTATATTTTGGGAATTGACGAAAGAAGTAGATTTTGAAAACTTGTCTCATTGCCAACGAATTGTAAAGGGCTCTGTCCTTCCTGATTCAATAGAATTCGTACCTTACGTCTCTTTCACAACTGGATGTTGATCCCTTTTCCCGGAAAATGGTGAAGTAGCTCATATTTGATCGTTTCTTCGGTTTAGGATCTCAGGAATATCGTGAGGTACCAGTGAATTTAATTGAATTCTTGAGCACTTTTTGAATGTTTCCAGCAAATAACTCGTAGCTTCGTTTGAAAAGTATTTGCCAAGTACCCATTACTCCGAATATCGGAGAAAAAATATTTTTTAATGTACTGGTGGATGGATATTCCACAAAAGAGGATTTTTTTATCATTTGCATTTTAAAAGATTTTGCAATAATTTTTTCTCAAATGTAACTATATTTACTTTTAATTTCTTGTTCACATAAGTATAAACGTGGTGTGGAGAAAGTTGTGCAATGGTAAGGCCGAAAGAACTGTTGTTTCGAAAGAAAACTCGTTTTGAGGCTTCATGATACCGTAAAATATAATTTTTCTTACACCTACATGTGGTAACTTACTTTCTCTAATAGCTAGCGTAGTAAGAATCAACTTTTTATGGTTCCTTAATACCGAAAAAGCTGTTTTTTGTATCAAAAGGACTGTCCATTTCCCCGTCTGTCTGTGAACAACACTAATGCCTATAATATTCGTAGGCGTTTTGCCAAAATGAATATTCACCGATCAATCTCACCTGTCTTGAAGCCCAGCCAAGACAGAATGTATTGTTCACCCAGAGTCCCAGTGGACCCAGGAGAAAGAGGGTTGAGAGACCAACTCCCCTTTCCCTCTTATTGGAGGTATTTTTGCTGTAATCCCTACGAAACAATAGTTGGTAACATTTAATGTCAATCCGAATACCCAGCACAGTGAGTGTTGCAAGTAAGGAGAGATAGAGAGTCAGGAATTATTTGAAAGGTAATGGAATTTATAAACGAAGGGTAGAGGAAAAGGTACCAACAATCACTGGTTTGTAAAAAGGTCTAAAACAGTACATATAAAAATATAACCTGGGGTCCAAATTCTTTCATTAGACCTCTCCCAACTTAATTTATTTAGCCCTTCAACATATAAATAAGGATATAACGTTTCTTGCCCAATGCAAAAAAATTCACGTTCGTTTCGTTTCTTTACTGAAACAACGATCTTTTCTTTCACCGACGAGTGCGCTAATTTTCGTTTCGTTACTTCGAACGAAACTAAATTCACAAGGAAATAATTTTCTTACAGTGCCAAGGATGGCTGGTTTCGTTTCTGTTGCTGTTGTTGGTAATAACACGAACTGTTTTATTATATAATTAAAATTTGATTCGATTTCAATGACACATTGTATTCATTTTATTTAATGTATGTGTAAAAAACACCATTCTGAGAAATAATATACATATATTACGTTTGTCTTAAATCAATATTCACGTACAAAATAAAAACGATCAGTTGAAATGTTCGGTTTCTTCGACATTTGATGTAAACATTTGATGTAATACTTCATGTAATGTTTTATTTAAACTTGTTTCATTAAGTAATTGCTGTGTATGTTCTCTTGCTCGTCCCATCATGCGTATGTCAGAAATCGTGCACTTTTGGACCTTAAAACAATTTCCGAGAACCTTGGGTTATGTTCCTTAGACTATAATCTATAAAATAGGACCTTTGAAGATCTTATATTACATTTAGAAGAGTTAAGCTCTTCTGAGTAAACAGCCTTACGTGGTTAAGGACATCAACTCTCACTGCAGTGCTTCTGACAGGAAGTTCTTGGGTTCGATCTCCGAGGTTGGCATGATTTTGAACACTAGCTAGATAGCTAGGTCAAATGCAGGCTCTGTCTGGAGGAGAATTCTAGCGGCTGCCTGCTCGCGATCGTTCCTTTCTCTTCATTGTCGTATCCTCATCCCCTACTTACGTATACTTAGACTTACATGCACTACGCAACCACATGCAGCGAGACCAGCCTGTAGTTTAGAGCTTGTCTCGGATGAGGCGGTGCTCCGCTGCTTGGGAATCAGGATGGGGAAAATCCCGCAAAACGCCATGTAGGCCAGCGCTCAATCAATCAATCAATCGATCGATCAATCGGTCTTCTGAGTAAGTTTACTTCAAAGCACGGGTTCTAAGAAATATGTGTAATCGTGTATTCCATGTAAAATTAAAATTGGCATCTTTACATTATGTGTGATTTAATAGCCGTGTTTAAGCATCTTTGTTTCTAAGCGATTAGCAATGTAGGCAGCTCACGCTCAGAAGAGAGCATATGATGAAATTCACACATCAGTGTCTGTCCCTTCAAAGTTATGTTCCAAAATAAATCTATTTTTACGATTAACAAAATGAATGACAAATTGCGCGAGTATACTGTTCGAGAACACTATCTTTATTAGCTCATATTATGATTTGATTGATTAGTTTTCATAATTGAATTATGTTTGTCTGCAAGAAGCTTTTCGTTTGATCGTAATGTGAAGAACAACGACAAAATTAACTCACATTGCCAAAGATCATACGATATTTTCCGGCCTGACAGGTAATTTTTGGAAAACCTATACCTGAAGTAGGTTATGTATCTATTTGTATCAAAGTGCCATTACTTTACAACCTGAAAATGTAAAAAAAGGGGCCAAAAATTTGTAGAAAAATGATTTATATCTTATTTTAAGAAGTTTGCTTTTACGCGTAGATAGTTAAACACTTAAATATGTTCCAAAATGACTAAGAAAGTACGTATCTATTTAATGTAGTAATCTTTGAAGAATGAGAACTGAAAACTCAGAAGTTTAGTTAATTAACTTGTTAGAGATGTCTAATAAATTTTTACGTTCATATCGAGATAATAAAATCACTTGTTATTTTCGACTTATAATACTCTAAAGCCGAAGTGATAGAATACACAACGCATTTCTTCCAGTTACTAGAGTTTAGATGGGAGAATGGAGCAATGTCAATAGGATCAGCGGCTACATTGTAGAAAAGGAATTATTACTGTGGCTTTTTTCAAGTCTTCAATTACTGAAGAAAATGACGAAAATGAAACAGTTTTAAAACATTACCGATCTCCTCGAACACGGGTAACACGAAAGTCACTCGACCGTGATTAAACGAAATTCACAGAAACGTGGTAACTCGTGGTTTTGAAAAGGGAACGGAAGCATAACATGACCGATAAAGCATTCAAGCACCATACTGCGGGCAACTTGTACTTCCTTCAGGACGCAGTCTCATTCTTTTAACGAGCCATGAAATTTCTATGGGCGTCCGCGGCCCAACAGCCCGGTCCGTGCCGAGCGGTTCTTGGCGGTGGCGTGTGGGGGTGGGGGGGCGGAATCACGCCGCGATGAGCGCTCGCTGGGACCGCCGGCGCAAATCCGCCACGTGAAAAAGACGGCCGCGCGCGCAGACACACAAACAAACGGGCAATTAGGGCGCCACGCGGGGCTTTAATTAGGAGCCACCGCCGCCCGACCCTCCCCTTCGCATTCTTTCGTCCCCTCCCTTTGCCTCTACGCACTTCTCTCCCCGCCACACACGTCTCCGCCTTCTCCCTCTAGGTTCTTCCATCTTCGCCAAATCCCTCAACGTTCTTCCATCTTCACCACACACATCTCCGCCTTTTATGCCTCTACGTTCTTTCGTCTCCGCCCCTTCCCTCTGCGTACTTCTCCCTTCGCCACACACGTCTCTGCCTTCTCACTCTACGTTCTTCCTTCTCCGCCTTCTCCCTCTAGGTTCTTCCATCTTCGCCAAACCCCTCAACGTTCTTCCATCTTCATCACACACCTCTCCGCCTTTTATGCCTCTACGTTCTTCCATCTCTGCCTTCTCCCTCTACATTCTTTCGTCTCCGCCCCTTCCCTCTACGTACTTCTCTCCCCGCCACACACGTCTTCGCCTTCTCCCTCTACGTTCTTCCATCATCGCCACACCCCTCAACATTCTTCCATCTTCACCACACACATCTCCGCCTTATTTCCTCTACTTTCTTCCATCCCCGCCGCGCATGTATTCAAGCCTCTGTCCACTACATTCATCCATCGCCGCCCCTACATCAACCCATCTCACCCCGTTGCATTCTCCTATCCTCATTATTCACGTCATCGCCCTTTCCCTCTGCGCTATTCCTTCCCCGCCACACACGTCCCCACCTCATGTGGTTGCATTCGTCCAACCTCATCGCTTACGTTCCCGCCGTTTCTCTGGAAACTTTTCCTCCTCGCGCACCACGTTGTTCCTAGGCATTCCAATCCCACCATTTCCATGCTATTGGCCACGTATTTACTTCACACCGCTTTCCTCTATCACTTCACTTTCCCCCCTTATTTCAGTGTAGTCCCTCCCCATCTCTAACAGTAAAATTTATTCACCAATATGCCCTTTTCACCACGTATTTCTTCTTTACTTTCATTCCCTTCCATTTTTCCATTAAGCATTTTGTCCCTTTTAATCCCTCATCCTGACATTCCCACGCTTTCCCTTGCAGTCTAAACCCTCTCCTCTTCACGTCATTCCCTTCCCCTTCTGCGCGTTGTACGCTCCATATCTATCCCTTCGTTCCAATCTTGCTACCCGCTCTCTTCCACCACTCTTTCCTTCCCCACTTTTTCTCTCTTCACGCTTTTACTCTTTCGATTTCTCCCTCCAACATTATCTCTTCCGTCAAGCGTCTTCACTGTCTTCTGTGTGTTTTCCCTCCTCACCTCCACCGCTTTCTCCCTCGTTCCGCGGAGTTCGCTCCTCTGTTCACGCTAACCCCTCCCGCCCCCACCCACCTCCTCCCCGCCTCGTCTCCCCGCCACCTACGTCTCACTTCCCTCACCCCTCTCCACGTCTGCCTTCCCCTGTCTTTTCCTTCCCCGCCGCCGCCGCTTCCTCGCCCGTTCCTCCGAATCCGGTCCACTCTTCACGTTAACCCCTCCTACTCCCACCCACCTCCTCCTCACCTCGTCTCGCCAGCTCGTCTCCCCGCCACCTACGTCTCACTTCCCTCACCCCTCTCCCCGTCTGCCTTCTCCTGTCTTTTCCTTCCCCGCCGCCACCGCTCCCTCGCTCGAGTCCAGCCCCGCTCTTCACGCTAATCCCTCCCGACCCCACCACACCGCCCCCCTCCCCGCCCCCCGCCCCGCCCCCCTCCCCGCCCCCTCCCCCCTCCTCGGCGCGGCGGCAGTTAATAAGCGCCGGTCCATAAGGCAAAGAGGAGTCCCGTGCCGCATAATGGCGGCCCTCCCCTCCCCGCTCCCCTCCCATCCCCACTCCCCTCCCCTCCCCGCCGCCGAGCACCGCTCTCGAGATCTCTTTGGCTTCGGGGAAGCACAAAATATTTACTCCTTAATGACGCCTCTCGGAAGAACGCTAAGAGCCGGAATATCGAAATGCGAAGATGTTCTTTTTCATTCATCCTTTGCACGTGTGGAAACAAAAAGGGTGGGATCCGAGCGTCACAGTGGCTGCTGGGGAACGATTAAAAGGTATTCTGTTAATCATAAAGCGTTTGCAAGCATTGAAGATTTTCTATTGAATTTTCTAAACTTTTCTCAAAGCAACTGTACTGTAAGTAACGGCCACAGGAAGGTACTTAAACGGTGCTACTCCTTTTGATTACATTGAAGAGTTTTCTCTGGTTTTGAAATACTAATCCAAATCTCTCATGCAGATTTGTGTAGTAAAATTGAGAAAAATATCCACAGAGCCGCTATGAGCACAAGCTACAGTAAACATTCTCAAATATTTATTTAACAAATCAAAATCAAAAGTTTTTGTTGTCAAACGTTGTGTAATTGTATTCGTTCTCTTTTTAGGAACCATGCTAATCAAATGTTGAACAATAGTTGTTCCTTCTAAATTGTCATTTTTCATTGTTATAGTTCAGTTAAACAAAAATTTAAAACATGCCAATTGTAGTGTAAAAATTTACACACTTACATGTGGACTGCAGCACCAAAAATGTTGCCGTCAAGTATGTGCAAAATTGCAAGTACGTGCATTACAAATTATCTTATCTACAACGGCACACATGAAAACTGATCTTACCTTTTTTTTCCTTGTACCATGGTGTACGTGGTCACGTATACAGTGTGAGAATTTAGATGTAGAATCAGATATGAGAAATTGCGGATTGACATAATCAAATATTTGCAAATGAATTAAAATTGAGTCTTCCTGGCTACAGTGCAAATTATAGACACTTTTCATTTGCTCGGTGGCTGCATAGTTTTCTGTCAGTTCATGCTCGTGTGCTAAACTAGTAATACGTATGTACTGCATCCTATAATAGGACTTTTAAAAACATTTTGACTCTATATACCTGTACATCAATGACGCTGGGATACCATACGCTACACATTGTATATGGTCAGTTTGGTAGCTGTACTATATTGTATTCTCCTTAACGGCAAACCAAAAAGATTATATACAATACATATGTTTACGAAATAATTTAGTACTAAAGTCAATAATACAATATTATGTATTATATTATAAATTACAATATAATATAAAGTTATGAATTGTAATATTATATGTTATATTACGTTAATACGTAATATTATATGGTATATTATATTAAAACATAATATTGTATATGATAATATTGATAATAATGAATACTCTCGGTAATGTGTCTTTTTGGCAAAAACCCTTGGGTTCAACGATTTCTTCAACAATTATTCTCAGAAACAAACTTCAATAAAACTTATCATAGGAAAGATATTTTTTAATATTTCGTACAACAAATCTTTGAAATCGCATTGAAAAGAATTCTTGAAAAAATGTGTGTTAATCGAATTTGAAAATAATTAAACTCAACAATTTCTCACACAAATTCATGAATACAATGCATTGCTATTAGATATTTTAAAAGAAACGTAATGTTCAATCATCTTTAATGTAATGGTAACATAAAACCGTAATGTTAATTAGTCGTTTTCGTAAAATGGAATTGTTTTGATTACGAGGTCTCATGAGACGGAAGTTTAAAATATGAAGTATTAAAGAACGGCTCCTTCGCATGAGCCTGATCTGGACGAAGAAACCCGATGATGAGATGTTATCTCTAGACATCGGATGTTTAGGCACTAAAAAGTCATCTTTTAGGCGCCTAAAAAGACACTAAAAATGTCAAGAAGAAGGAGAAAAAAAGCACTGTCGTAAATTACATTCACAATAAAATTAAAAATTATTTGTAAAACTCCATACATATTTGCAACTACTCTACATTTTATTCGTAATAGTTTCCATTGCAATATATGACCAGTTACTTTTCAAGGATCGCAATTTCAAATCTGCAACGATTGGGAGACAAAATCAGTTTGAATACAGAGAAGGATTTCTGAACACCTACTGATGTGTCTGGTATATATTTTAGAAGTCCAAGACTAGCAACACTGAAATCTGACTAGCAACACTGAACCTTTGGAGAATTTACATTATTTCCACTCAAAAGTTGCCTCGGTGTATTGTCAGTTGACCATTTTCTCAGAACATTGCTAGTATTTCTGAAATAGCGAAATGGAGAAAAAATATTTTGGAATTCTCTCGCATTTCAAAATACAAATACGTGAATTGAAGGTTTCGTAATGAATGGTCAGAATGGACCATGGCCGATTTTCTGATATCTTAGCATTGTATATAAAAATAATACACAAAAGGTAAAAACTTGCAATAATTCTAAAGAAAAAGCATTAGTGCTAAAAATAAGCAAAAATAAGCAATATAAAACTTGGTCATAAGTCATCATTCGTCATGATTCGTGCACATATATTATTAGTGTTTAAATAAGTTCGCTAGAAAAAAATCGGCATTTCCCTAAACATCCAATGTCTAGTTATCTCCCCTTTGGAGCTCGGGGAAGCGCACTATGAAGCACGGTCTCCGGTTTCTCAACCCTGTCAAAGCATCCTAGTGTGAGCTCCCGCGCGGGGACTGCGCGTGGACTGTTCCTGTTGATTTGGCCGCGCAGCGTTAACTGGCTGGCGAGAAGGTGTCAGGAGAAGGTGGCTATTATGACTCACATATTATGCTTGGCGAGACGACAGGACCGCATGGAGACTGCGAACGACGTCGACCAATGGCAACGGGCGCTGCAGGGCGCTGCGAGACCGAAAGGCTCAGAAATGTAGGACGAACGGGCAGGTTTGACGCACTCGTGTACGACACAGACGGGCATGTACCCTTTTGTAAAGAACTGCAGAGGAAAAAGACTTTCATGTATTCAACCTGTCTTTTGGATTTAGGGACTATAACAAATGTACCATCTGACTTTAGACATCACTCAAGTTATAGAAGATATCAAGAACTCGGAGCAATGAAACGCTATCCCACTATACGTGAGTTTTGATAAAAAGGCAAGTAAAGGTTTAGACATTGCATTCTTTGTATTGGGGTAAAGAACATTCATTTGTGAATTACATTGCCGTCTTGTGGCGAATTTTAAAATAAAAACCCAACCTCTAGATACATTCATGGGGTGACATACACTAATATCTCAATTTTATCACAAACGTGTCATAACATGTTATTGCTCCAAGGTCTTCATATTATTCAAAACTCCAGTGTAATATTTACGTGTAAAACAATTGTAGTAAGTGTGATGTACTGAGTAGAAACTCGTTAACCCTAGAATACTAATTTAACTTTTTTCTCACCATAATCTTTTGATTTGTACTCCCGAACCCAGCTTCTTGAATTCAAACGCTAGCATTGTGATCCTTACTGAGGTTGGGATAAGCCTCTTGAAGAGACACTTGCTTTCAAGCCATTTGTCAATTGCTCTGCTTCAGTGGCGATTTTTCTAGGATACTGAGATATGTTATCATTTTTGTGTTACTGTCTGTTGAGTGCGAGAAAAATTTGCTTCTCGTTATTATTGCAGGATGTTTGTGAACTAGTTAGAGCAGTAATATTCAACAACAAAACAAGCTGAACTGTATCCACAATGCGTGATAAAGATTCTTTTGAACAATTCTCCAAATAACTTTACGAAATATTGAAATGCAAACCAACGAAAAGCGCATTAGATAGATGCGATATAATGTGCTTATACAATTAACTGATTCTTGCGTTTGGAAATCACTAATTCCCTAAAGTTACCAAATATCACGTACTTGTATTATATTTTTCTTGGGATCACAGGTATTCACAATTTCCACTTTAGAAGGTTATAGCAAAAGTTCTGCGGCTTGTTTCAGTGCACGTACAAGGGACATTCTATAACATTTTGTATTTCTTGCTAAACGTTTGTTTGTGGTGACATCAAAAGAACCATTTCTTACTGTTTCTCCACATGATTTCTCGTATATTGCTTCGTGTTTGCACTTGAAGTTCCTTTCTCTTGCGTTTTTCTTTAATCTACATAGAAGCAGGTTTTGGAAATATAAATATATTATTTTGTTTATATTATAATATTTTATTAATTATATGTAGTAAATAATTAAAAATACCTAGCGTATATACGCGGGCATTTATTCATCATCATAATCATCTACTAAACAGTCTTATCTGCTCCGCACAATTCTGCCGTCTCATTGTGTATATCCGGTCTGTGGAGATTGCCCTACGAACGCTTCCTGTCCTACTATACATCTATCCTCCTCCGCTCTATCTGTTCCTCCAACTCATCACACTCCACCCGCTTACAGTGTGTTATCATGATTGATTGATTGTTAGTGATTCCGGGAGCGTCAAGTACTGAGGGTGTTAGTCCACTAAGTGTAGTGCGTGTTTTTTCCGTCGGGAGGTGGTGGTGATCTACCTCCGCTGAATAATGAGATTCGGCACCGACCTACCGTCGACTAGCGGGTCTTCCCCAACCAGGTGTCTCCCACTAGCGGGGCACTGTCCCAGCCGGGACAAGCTCAGTCTCCGACCGGTCTCCCGGCATGTGGGGCAGTGTAGTGCTTGTTAGTGTGTGTGTGTCTAAGGGGTGAGAATAGGACAAGGAAGAGGAAGGAAAGAACGCGCGCGGTCCCGTGACCCGTTGTCAGGGTATTGCTCCGGCATTCACCTCCGGTGTCGGTCGTAGAAACCACGGAAAACTCCCGATCAGAGCAGCCGACCGCAAGAATAGTCCTCCAGACAGCGAGTGAATTGGACCTAGCTGACAAGCTAGTGTCGAAAATCCTGCCGCCGTCGGGACTGGAACGTATAACCTCCCGTACAGAGGCACTGCAGTGACATGAGTTGATGCACTGAACCATTTCTTCCTGTTTCTGTTTTGTCCATTCCTTCTACTCCTACTCTACCGCTCCTCTCACTATTTCTGTCTGTTCGCTGCTTCTCCAGCTCCATTTGTATTTTCCTCTTTTTCCTGACGAACCGTGCTGTCCTTCCATTCAGCTTGCTCTTTCCGTCCATTTCGCCACTCGCCTCTTCGCCTCAGTTTTCGTTCAACACGAACCCGCTCCGCCCCGCCACACGTCACCCGACAACATACCCGACCTGGATACGTTGGGGATTGCATTGAAACCTTAACTGGTGACGTGCGGTCTCTCAGACCGCTGAGGGCAAATAAACGCGTAGCGCTTCTTTCTGGTACGGATCGCAATAAGTTTTTCTTTACAGTACCTTCCTGTCTCTTTCTAAACTAAACTCGTGGTAAAAGTCGGGTGGGTAGGGACCAAATCAGGGGGAGCACGACTCGCTAATGAGAGGGGGGATCACTGCAACCAAGGTGAAGGAGCCCTGGACTCGGTATTCATTGAGAAGCACTTGCTTAATTTAACATATTGTGACATACAAAACATGGCGGCTTGGATAGTTGACGGCGAACGTCAAGAAGTGGACGTGAAGCTTGAACATGGGCGGTTGTTGGGGCGTTGCTATGGTGCGCGCACAGCTGGTTTATAACAATTGAGCGCATATTGCATGAAAATTAACTAGAACTATATACTAAACTAGCGTACCCGTGCGAGAACTCTCGCATGTTAAACCCCATCTTTTCCCTATCCCTTTGCCTATACTTTCTATTAAGAAGGACCGTTGTTATTTCAACATGTTTATTTCTCTAAAAATGTATAAACGTAACTTCTAATGAACATACAGAATATCAAACAAAAAGAATAATACAATTATGTTAGGAACAAATTATCAATAAAGGTTTATTCAGCATTATAGAGAGACGTTTTTGGAAAAATTCATACTTCTTTAAAAACAACATTTGAAGAAATTATTTAATCTTCCTCGAGAGTTTGCTTTTCACTTTCTTTGATTAACACAAAAATATTAGAAAAGGTTTTTACTCTCGAGAAGGCCAAGTAATATTTTTGATTAACACAAAAATATTAGAAAAGGTTTTTACTCCGGAGAAGGCCAGTGCGAAAATACTATATCGGGCAAGTACAACCCTACTCTTTGCAATATTATTTAACTTTCCTTGATTTGTTATGTGGAACAGAAGGGGTTTTGGAGAAGCAGGGTACCAGCTTGCTGGGCTGCGAATATTGAAAAATTATTTCTATACTAAAAAGTATTGGATTATCATCTGCGTTGTAATGTACCTCAAGAAAAGCAATTCCGAGCCAAAAAATAAACACAGTAATATTTTCACCTTTGAGTACTAAATACCATTTGTTACAATTAGAAACAATTTAGTAGGCTTAGACATCACTTCGGTACATAGAAATGTTGTTCAAACGATGTTTACATATCGAATATCTTAACGAACCGACACTGAGTTTAATATCAAGCGTTGTATTATTTACAATATGAATTTGCAGCTGGGAGTTGATGAACATGTAGATATCGCCAATATTTATATCGTTGCGACGTTGGCAGTGTCAAGTGACTTACTCTTGGGTTTTTATTTGTTGGCGTGTGGGAGTTTGTCTTCACGATGGAATATCACACGACTTTTCGTATCGTTCCCCGTCGTGTCGTTAGAAAGTCGCATGATCGCCAGCCCTACTTGATGCAGTTGCGATGAGGCGACTCCCAGCGGCACGACCGAGAACGATGTGAAATACCGTGAGATATTCCAATCGTGAAGACAGGCCCTTACACGCCAATAAATACCAGCCCAAGTATAAGCTATTCTTTCTATTATTTTAAATTTAGTTGCGTTTTTAAATTAATTCACATAGTATTGGACGCTAGTGCGTTTTGATTTTTGTTTTCCTTTAATAAAAAGATAATTCACTTTAGTTAATTTAAAAAGTTTGTTCTTTGTGTTGTTCTATAGCACAAATTTTCCCCTACTACCTCCGCGTACCCGTGCGAGAACTCTCGCATGTTAACCCTACATTCATCCTTTCTATTTCCATTCTAAGATGGAAATTTGTTAACGAAACGTGTTTATTTGTTTGAAAATGTATAAAGGTAACTTCAAATGTACTAACTATCAAATAAAAAAACAATGCAATTGACCTTTAAAAGAAAGTTTCAACTATTCAAAGTTTCAGTATTTTGGAGAGTTTTCTTGAAACAATTCACAACACTTCCTTAAAGACA
The DNA here is from genome assembly GCA_031308135.1 of Acheta domesticus. Lineage (NCBI taxonomy): Eukaryota > Metazoa > Arthropoda > Insecta > Orthoptera > Gryllidae > Acheta > Acheta domesticus. The sequence continues at coordinate 4,377,889 of JAHLJT010009436.1, read as the reverse complement.
ACATTTGAAGTAATTATTCAATATGTTTGGCAGTTAGCTTTTAGCTTTTCGTGACAGTCACAAAAATATTAGCTTTTGACTTTTGAGAATGCTACGTGTCTGAAACGTTGACTCGAAAATTTCAATGAATCATTGCTGATATCGAAAATACTGGTAAAGGTAAAACACAAACACAGTCTTCACTCTTCAATGTACCCACATCACTCCACAATTCGGCATACAGCACTTACAGACCACGGAAAAACATTAATTGAATGGTTTCACTACACGCGTAAGACTTCTTCATAGGTATCAAGCAATTATAATAATACTTGTAGTTGTTGCTGGAGAACAAACTTTGAATGAATTATCATGCAAATAAACCTCGTCAGACAGCACAAACCACGGTGTATATAAAAAGCGTAAATATAAGATTGAGGAATCTAAGCATTCTAAGCATTTCGTCACAAAAATGGATACCAGTAATAAGGGCTGAAATATTTAGGTGGCGTTGATAAAATTGAAACGCCGAACCAAAAGTTTAATTGAATGTCTAAAAATGTCTCATCTTGCAGATTATGATGTAAAAAACGATTCTTTGAGGCATTTGGCCTCACAATTTTACTTTTAAAGCTCTAAAACGCTTTGTTTAGAAGCTATTCGCCGATATAAATTGGCATGTGATGCGGGTTGCATTTCACATGAATATTTCGATGCGTTTTTTTTAACAAATCCTTCATATTTTTAAAGTCAAAGTGCAATTAGTCTAGTCTCCATGAAATTCTCTTTCTTTAGAGACCTCATTTATAAAGATTGGTTTGCGTGTGAGAGCCGCAACGGAAAGGTATACTACTGAAATAATACAGGAGACGATGAATGATGAAAAGCAAATCAGGAGCAAATATTGGTCCATCTCTTATGGTCAGTGCCTCACCCAACTTCCATATTTCCAAGTTCTACTGACCCACTTTTGCCACCAGAGCCTTCTCCGCAAACCAAAAAGCAGCAGACAGGTGGAAGGAGGCGTGCTTGCTGGGGCTGTTGCATTAAAACGAATTGGGGCTGAAGCATTAAATGTTTCACGATGACGAATATGATCCATTCACTTGAAAATATCGATACCTAATCAAACAAGCTCTCTCATTACCTACTCCGGCCTAGTTTCTCAACGCGTTCTCAACGTCCCCACATCTCAACAAGGCATACGCGGATGTGTCCCGAAGGCTATTCAACAGAATTTAACTGAAGCTCAACGAGTGTTTGACGGACGATGGCGATCGTGATTATGGACATTCTTCTGTACATTCCTTGGGAACATATCCGCCTTCCGGAAGTCGATCTGTCGCATTGCCTCCGTGCCCTACTTCCGCCCCGGGTCCCGTCCTCGCGGGGACAAAAGAGCAGCGCGAGGCGTGGGCGCGGCGCGCCGCGGCGGTCGGAGGGGGCGTGGTCTCCGAGGAGGAGGGGGCGGCGGCCGGGGCGGGGCCGAGGGCGGGGGGCGGCGGCGGGGACAGGGGCGGCGGCGGCGGCGAGGGCGGCGGCCGGGGGCGGCGGCCGGGGCGGCGGCGGCGGTGGGGGGCGGCGGCGCAAACGGCGCGGCGGGCGACCCGCGCGTCGGCTTATTTATAGATGCAAATGCGCGCGGGCGTGCTCGCACACGGTAATCCGGGCGCTGCACAGTCCGTAAACCGCCCGCGCCCGCGCCCGCGCCCGCGCCTCGCCCCGCGGTCGCCTCGCAGCCTCCGGGCCGGCGCCCTGCTAATTTATTCGGTGACCGTAAGTACGCGCGCACTGGCGCCCGAGCCGACGCGGCGCTCTCGCTCGCCTTAAGAGTGCTAAAGACACAGGATTATTCCTCGTCATAACCAACTCGGCAGAGAAACTTCGGTTCGCGTGGCGCGGGGGGTGGGAGCTGGGCGGGAGTGGGGCGGAATCGCGGGCGAAGTTGGTGCGAAGTGGCGCGAAGAGGGCGGGAGCGGGACAAGTGAGCTACGTCGCGGATGAGAATAGGAGAAGCACGGAGAAGTCAGCTAAAACGGAGTAAGGTGAGCTGTGAGGAGATTTGGAAGGGGAACATTGGGTTGAAGGGAGAGATCAGAGAGAAAACTTACGAAGCTAAGAGCAAGCGGGCAGGCGAGTGGACAAGCGAGCGGGGGATTCAATAGGATTGGCTAGCGGGGAGGCGAACGGAGTTGCGAACGTGGCTGGAGAGTGGCAGGAGCGGGGCCGGCGTGAGGCCCAAGTGAGGCCGGAGCGAGGCCGGAGCGAGTCCGGAGCGAGTCCGGAGCGAGTCCGGAGCGAGTCCGGAGCGAGTCCGGAGCGAGTCCGGAGCGAGGCCGGAGCGAGGCCGGAGCGATGACTGGAGCGAAGCCTGGAGCGAAGCCGGCGTGTGGCCGGCAAGGGGCCGGCGTGTGGCCGGCGAGAGGCAGGCGTAAGGCCTGCGTGAGGCCAGAGTAATGCCGGAGCGGAGCAGGAGCGGACCAAGACGGCACCAGCGCGGGCCCGGAGCGGAGACTGTGCTACGGTGAGGGGGAGCGACCCGGAAGTGAAGCGGTGCAGCGTTGGGGAGTGAAGCCGGGGCGGCGCGGGGCGGCGCGGGCGAGCAAAGGGAGGAATTAGGGAGGGTTTAGACGCGGAAGCCGGCTAATTTCTGCCTCTGCATTAGCGCCGATATCCGAGCCGCGCCGCTGGCGCCGCCGCCGGCGCCCGGGCGAAGCAGGGCTCCCCGCGGGGCGGGCGCGGGGCCGCCGCCGCCGCCGCAGATTCGCCCCTCAAAGTGTTTCTCCAATTTATTGAGTACCTAAGCTGCCGCAAGGGTGGTTTAACCAACGTATCCGGCCAACGAAAAGGACGCGCTGCACGAGACGGTAATTGTAAACAAAGGACGGGTCGTTGCTCTTTGATAGTGGGTCAGGTGTATTCACTTGCGCTGCTACCACGAGACTCAAAGTGAATAAGTATTTTTGGTACTTGTATTGTAGTTTACCTCTAATTATATTAGATCGTAGGATTTTCGATACTAGCTTGTCAGCTAAGTGGAATTCAGTCGCTGTCTGGAGGAGAATTCTAGCGGCCGGCTGCTCTGCTCGGTAGGTTTTCCGTGGTTACTCCGATCAACACCAGGCGAATGCCGGAGCAGTACCCTAACAAACGGGCCACGGACCGCGCGCGATCTTTCCTTCCTCTCCCGTGTCCTATTCTCTCCTCTTACACACACACACGCTAACATGCACTACACTACCACACATGACCGGTCGGGACCTGAGACCTTGTCCTGGCTGGGGCGGTGCCCCAGCCTGGTGGGAGATACCTGGTTGTGGGGAAAACCCCGCTAGTCGACGGTAGGTCGGCGCCAGATGTCGCCATCCAGCGGGGAAAAGATCATCGTCACCTCCAGAGAAAAACACGCACTACACTTATGGGATTAATGACCTAAGTAGTTGACGCGCCCGGAAACACGAGTCAATCAATCAATATTAGATCGCCTTTTTACGACATTTTCGTCACTCTTATTATTGTTACTCGCTTACGTGTGATCATTTAGATTTGTCCATCAATTTAAAGAAGAGAACGCACACAAAACATGCAATTGATGTTTCATTTTTTTATTTGAACTTCCCACTCCATTACTTTGTACATAACATTGAGTTAAATATTTTTATACTTGAAAAATCTCAATGAATCTTGAAATAGAAAAGTCAACGTTAAAACAGCACATATTCTTCTGGGTGAGGCACGTCTCATGATTTGCACGTTAAGCAATCCATGCAGAACATGATTGCTCCAAGTGTACTAACCGGTTGCGTCGGAAGAAGATAATTAATTACGCCGAAGCATTTGCCCGGCGCGGAAGTGGGACGTCGAGAACGGCTCAACAGTCAGAAGCACCTCTGCGCTCTGCACTCGTACACTCATAACAGCACAACACGGAATTGACGCAGCGATGGACTTAGCAATACGGAAAATGTGTGTAGAAATTATAGTACATCTTAACGCATAACATATGACTGTCACCTCTAAAATTCAACATTAACTTACTTAAGATTAAAAATTAAAGCTTTGATGTAACATCTACCAGTGGCGTGTTGGTGTCACCCGGGGGAAACTAATAGTATCACCCCCTCTTCATAAAGTAAATATAAAAAACTACTAATAGTTTATACAATATTTAGTAAAAATATTTTGCACATAACCTTTATTTATAATATACTTAAACACTGCATTAATTCACAATAATTAAAATTTAATTTTTAAGAAAATAATCTAAGACGAAGTATAGATAATTAACAAGTGCGTGTTTTTATAAAAATATGAATTCTTAAATAATCATTAAAAATGATATAATTCCAATTATAGAATTTTGTAATTGGTGTCACCCCTAAAATGGTGTTACCCGGGGCGGACCGCCCCCCCTGACCCCACCTAGCTACGCCACTGATAGCAGCAAATTCGCAGAAGTATTGTAATCTTCCTTGATCGTTCGGCTCGAGTCGTTTGTGAATACGTAAGCAGCTTATCGCCCGGACCTAGTGCTGAGTATTAGAGATCAGTTTAGCCTTGGCAGCGACTACGAGTAGACGTACCTGCCGCTTCCAGGATAGCTAGGGCTTCTCGCAAAGTGCCAACATAAGGCCCGGGGCAGGCGGTGCCAGATCGAAGGTAGCGAAAGTGTACCTCAAAACGTCTTCGCTCAGATTTATAGTTATTATTATTATTATTATTATTATTATTATTATTATTACTATTATTATTATTATTATTATTACTACTACTATTAAATCCATAACATCCCTATTCAGGGCAAAAGCCTCCCACTCTCTGGTGGGGTAGCTCACAAACAAAAACTTACCAGGTGAGCTAAAACCTGGGGAAGTAGATTTGTTTTCCTATTAAATCATTTACCATTCTGTAATTTATATAGTTCACAAGTTCTTAACAATACCTGTGATTTTCTTGTAGTTCTATTTTCACAGTTAAACAATGGTTTTGTTAGACACATAGTTATAGTTACAGTGAAACTAAAATTACTAGTGAAGTGAACCACATGTTAAACCGCGATGTCCCGCTAGGGGGACACATCACCAGGTTAGTGCAAATACTAAACCATGATTATGCGGAAGAAATGTGCGTAAATAGATCCAAATAGTGCTCCCGCAACAATTAATTTAGAATTCGCAAAAATTCACCAACAATATCTGCAACTGTTACAAGAACATGAAGTGACGCAAAATCAGCTAGAGGAACAAAAACAGCAAAACCAAATGCTGCTTTTTCATCTCCAGCAACGCGAGCATCTTAATTCCGTGCAACTAGTGAATCAGAGTGTGTTAGCCTTCAAGAACCGAGTGCGTCAAATATGGAAGATTATATTAAACAACGTGCTTCAAACCAATGTGAATTTACTGATAACAAACAAAAAATGGGATAGATGTAGCACATGATCATCCAGTGCAGGCAAACTACAACGTTCTTACGAAAAACAGGTATGAAACATTAGGAAATGTGCCAGAAATAGACTTAGACATACCCAAAATTTCCTAAATAAACAGAATAGAAAATGCAAATAATGTTCCGAATTTTGCTACATTAATTTCGGACATTCAAAATCTTGTTACAAAACGACTTTACCTAGAAAATTAAACAAAAATCATATTGTAATATTTTTTAGAACAATAGATGATTTTAGAAAATTCCGTAAATGCTGTGATAAAATAGCAATTCAACATTTTACCTATCGTGAACCAACAAGGGAAACTGTCAGCCACAATTAATGACTTACCACTTTAATCTCTTAGGAACAACTCATATTTAATTCTCTATTCCCTCAAATACAACAATTACTGGAACAAATTCTGCCAACAATAATAATCATAGACCATAACACCTATTTAAGAATCCTGAACTGTAATGCCAACAGCCTTCAAAGGAAATTCTATGAGTTGAAACACTTTCTCAGCGACCGAAAAATATATATTGTCTGTCTAACTGTAACTCACCTCAATAATAATAATAATAATAATAATAATAATAGTAGTAATAGTAATCATAATAAAATGAATATTCCACTTACGTAATCTATAGAACAGACAGAAACGCAATCCACATAGGTGGTGGAGTACCTATCATAATCAAATGTAAAATAAAGAATAACCATGTAATAATCCCACAAAATAATAATCTAGAAACGGTATCTCTTGCAGTAGGTACCATTACGTTAATTAGAGAATACAAAACCACCAGATAAAACACTACCAATATGTATTATGGAAACTTCAGTTTTAGTAATAAAATAATACAATTAGGAGATGTCAATGGAAAAGGTCAAGCATTCACCCGTCATGAAAAAAAACATCATTAGAAATTGCCATAAGACCATTTGGATAATATCTGCAACCCACTTATTAACTTTATAATAAAAACATTAAATCAGATTTACTGGACATAGTATTAACGCAAAAGGTTAACTGGTCTATGTATCAGTACGAAATCTTAGCGTTGCACAACCAAATATTAATATTATTCAGCCAAACTATTCCAACAATTTCTTCTTACAATCCGCTAATAAATGTTAAAATAAATTGGAACTTATTTCAGATGAAAATAATGCAAGTGGATAATTATCCTAAAAGCCTAAATACAAGAAATGATATCGATCAATCTGTAGAAACCTTTGAAAATAACACAAAAACGCAATACAATCGTAACCATTAGACAAAGCAACTCGAACAAAATAAAAATAATAATCTTACTAAGGGAAATAACAAATCTAATTGCCTATAAACATGGAACACACATACCGTGGCAAATCATCCGAAGTTCCTTGATTAAAACTATATTAAATTCTTTAACAAAGTTCAAAGCAAACTAGAATAGTGTAGATTTTCCCAATTTGATAAGTACTGTTCCCAACTTCATCCAATTTCTTCATCGCTTTTGACATCAATAGAAATAATAACCAATGAAAAAACACAAAATCTAATACTTTCATCAAACAACATAACAGCCACTACTGATACTAAATAAGCTGAACTCATCATTTTAAAGACACCTTTACAAATTATTTGACCGGTAATGTCATATTTACGAACAAAATTAATTCAGAGCTTTGTTAACTCTATTACACAGTTACAGAAAGAATAAAATCAATTTCCTCAACAGAAACACAATTCTTGTTCAAAAATCTAAAAAAAACAAAAACTCGCCAGAGATGATAAAATCGCAAATATTATCATTAAAAACATGTGAAACAAGCAATTAGTTCAACAGGAATATACAATTTCTGCCTCAGATGAAATTATTTCCCAAAATCCTGGAAAATACCCGCTCCTGTTTCCACTTCCACTCCCACTCCCGCTCCCTACGCCACTCCAGTTCCCCATCTCACCCCGCTCCAATTTCGCTTCAGCTATCACTCGCTTCCCACTCCCACTTTCGCTTCAGCTACTACTCCCACTCCCTTCCCGCTCCCACTTCCACTCCCGCACCACTCCTATCTACCGCTCCCTACCCACTCCCTCCCCGCTCCCTTTCCCTCTCTCGCAACCACTCCTGCTATCTTTACCACTCACAATCCTACTCCCTTCCCGCTATTCCCATTCCCGCTCACAACGCCACTCCAGCTCCTCATCTCACTCCGCTCCAATTTCGCTTCAGCTACTACTCCCACTCGCTTCCCACTCCCTCCCACTCTCGCACCCACTCTTCTTATCTTTACCGCTTACACTCTCACTCCTTTCCCGCCCTCATTTCTGGTCTCACACTACTCCTATCTCTACCGCTCCCACTCCCACTAGTTACCCCTCATTCCCTAACATTTATGTCTCCCCAAGCCCCCTCCGGACCCCAACAGCTTTCGCTCGATAGTATTCGTACTTTTGGTACGCCCCCGCGAAAGTACGAGCCGCGCCCGTTCGCCCTCCCGCATCGTCTCTCATTTTTTCCCACCTGTGACATCTCGATCGCCTTCTCTATTGCTCTCTTCAACCCTTGTGCACTTTTTCCCGTTAATCCTAGCCCGTCCGATCACGCCCGCCTTCTCCTATAAGGTCATGCCCTGTTTTCCTCTTTCATGCTCCCTTTGTGCAGTTTTTTTCACAGTGCTTCTTGCAGCCGACAGCCGGTTATCCTTTATGACCCAGTAGGACGCGTGTTCGACCACACGCTAGACACTAACACACTTGCGGGTTCCTCTGCTCTGGGGTCAACAGAACTCGAGGCCCTTCGCGACAACTCGTACATGAGAGATCAACAAACAACCATGCCCAAGGGGGAGTCGAATCCACAGCCCTTCGGACCGAATCGCTAAGTCGGTACACACTCTTAGCCACCTCGGCCTTCCAGGTCGACTCTTGCACTCTTTTGCTCATCCTCTTCGGACTTGTCCATCACCCTACCATCTCCTTTTACCTGTCGCCCACATTCGCCCTCTTCCTCTGTCTTCAACTGTTGTGCACTTTTCCCCATCCCGTTCAATCATTCATGCTTACACCCGCTGTATTTCATGTTCTCTTGTTCTCTTCCGCCTTTTTCCGCTTTCTTCTTCTCCTGTGGTCTTTCCAAGGTCATCTTTAGGGATGTCATCTCAAGCCCGCCATCCCCTATCATCTCCATTTCTCTCTCTCTCTCTCTAAACAGAATCTGCAATAAAAAAATTCGTTATTTAAAAAATATCATGCAATTGTTTTTGAAAAAACGAGTAGTTTTCGAATACTTTGCGCTGGAAATTAATGCAATTTATAAAACGCATATTGTTTCAAAAAACTCTATATTTTTCTTTAAATTTGTCCGCAAGTAAAACAAGGAGTGCTTATAGAAATGGCACAAAACTAATTTTTGTTGATTCTTCTTTGCATTTTCGAACATTGTTTATTTGGAAACAAATGCGAAATAGTATGTGATGTAGCAGCACTAGTTATCGATGCCTGGGGATAATAGAGACAAGCAGCCATCGTGACGTACTCTATATACCGTACGGACTGCAAGAGATTTCTTTCGTCAGCGCTATATAAACTAAGACGATTTGTATTAGGAAGCTACAGTTTCATTTTTGCCTTGGCCGGAAATCGAACCCGGAACACTGTCTCGGAAAACTAGTAGACTGTTCATGTTTCACCTGAGGTGCTTGCTTGCGAGGGGGGTATCATGAGTCAATTTTTTCAATTATTGTATTTTTGGGTTCTCGTGCTATTTGCACATACATTGAACATCCATATCAGAAGAATATAAATGCAACTGAAAATACATGTGATATATTCTAGAAAATTTCCATTCTGGTAGATCTATGGGAGTGAAGTCTCAGGGACGTGAGAACGGCTAAAGGGCGAGGCGGTGGGAGTGGGTAGGTGCGGGAGGTGGGAAGTTCCGAACACAGCTCCCCATCGCCAGGCGCCCTCTGGGAGAGTTGAGAAGCCTAATTCACAGGCTCACGTGGCTCAAGCGCTTAGGCGAGGACGAATGGTTGGTACACTTGCTACTGAGCCTCTTGACAAAGATACCAACAATCTTGTTGCCCCCCCTCTCATGCTTAGTTTAGAACAGGGCCAGCCCTGCCGCTACCTCTGCAGTGACTCTGCCCCGGAGACCCTGGAGTTTGAGTTCGCCGGATTCTCGACACTAGCTATGTACAGGGTGTCCGGGGAGGAAACGTCAAAACTTCGAAAATAAGCTCTTAAGACAATTCTAAGCATATTTTGTCTAATAAACTACGAGGATATTCCGATTGGTTGAGCCGCTATAAGCGCTCAAAAGTTTGTTTGAAAAATTGATTTGTAGGCAATAATTTGCATTATTGAAGCATATAAACACTCCAGAAACATGTAAATTGTTATTATTTACAAAAGAAATTAGTATATTTGCTCAGACAGAAAAATCAAGCGAGAAATAAAAAAGGAGTCGAATTGTGTAAATTGGGTACTTTTTTATTTCTCACTTAATTTTTCTTTCTGAACAAATATATTCATTTCTTTTGTAAATAATAAACAATTCATATGTTTCTGCAGTGTTTCCATGCTTCTATAATGCAAATTTTTGCCTGTAAATCAATGTTTCAAACCAAATTTTGAGTGCTTATTGCGGTTCAACCATTCGGAATACCCTCGTAGTTTATTAGATAAAACTTGCTTAGAATTGTCGTAAGAGTTTATTTTCGAAGTATCGACGTTTCCTCTCCGGACACTTGTATATAGCTATGTTGATCTAGCGATGTACACTAGCTATGTAGCTAACCTGGACATAATGTTGCTGAAAGATTGTAAATTTACATAATTATTTATTAAGCCCGAAAGATGGAATAAAAATATTCCGAAACGTCGGCAAACTGTTTGGTTTAACGCACTTGTATCAAGTCCCATAAATTACACTCCTAACAAGCTACGTACGAGTAGCTAGGTCGAATTCAGCCACTGCGTGATAAGTTGTAGCTGTCGGCTGTTCTGATCGGTAGTTTTCCGTGGTTTCTCGAATCAATACAAGACGAATGCTGGAGAAGTAATCTAACGAACGGGGCGCGGACCGCACGCGTAATTTCCTTCCTTTTCGTTCTCTTATCCTCTTCCCTTACACACACATGTATGTTACGTTCGCTACACTATCCCATACGTAGGGAGTCTAAAGCTTGTCACGGATGGGGCGGCGCCCCGCTGGGGGAGGGTCATGAAGAGGGCAATCCTCAGCAGGCCGACATGCAGGCCAGTGTCCGATCTCACCATCCATTGGGGAAGGAATCGTCGCCACTTCCCTGGGTAAAACATTCACTACACTAAGAGGACTTCCGGAGTTGGCATGCAAGGAAACATCAATCTATCAGCTTTTTACGTAATTAAGTCGGCTAAATATCACTATTTCCACAATACAAGATTTTAGAAACAAACTTTTATTAAATTTTCCTCGCTGATACATAATTTTAAGTGGGTTGTCGGTGACACTTAGGAGCGACGTGATAACCTGAGTCATTCGTTCAATAATATCGTAGTTTTACAATATCTTAGTTATTAAAAGGTATGTAACAAAAATGTAATATTCGTAGAATAAGTTAGTTTTTGAAATGTTCGAAAACTGTTACTGTGCAAACAAAATGTTCTTACTATTTGTGCTGCAAAACAATGTGTGTTTTAGGAGAATGCAAAAGTAAGCAAATCATGTTTTTATTACATATATTCAAATGACAACAATCGATTTCATTTTACTGCTGTTGGTCGAGGGCACGTGGAGTGACGTTTATTCGCTTTCATCTTCCATCTCTGGGGGCCCTGAGTTTCATTCTCGATCCATTCCGAGCCAATCCATGTGAAATTGATAAACAAAGCGGAACCTCGGCCATTTTAAAGGGATTTTCTCGTTTCTCTTGCTGTTCAACTCACTACATTATAATTACATATCATAATTCATGGACCTCAATTATCACAGCAATTAAAAATTCCCTTAACCTGAAAGAAAAAATTAATTTCATCTCCCCCAAAAATTGACTTGAAATTGATTGAAACCCAATGGAAATTGTGAATCGAAGTAGATGACTTAAAGAATAAATAAAATAAAGAAAAAGAAGGTGTTGTCTGGTATCAAATACGGTATATTTAGGCTAAAGATCTTTTCGATAGCATAGCTGTCATCATCAGAGCTATCTGAAACTTACATAAAAACATAAAAATATGAAATTAGATTATATGAATCATTTACAAAATTGTATGTACAATGATGAGCCTTTGATTTTTATATCGATGAATTTGGGGGTTACACCCCTCACAATTGTGTGATGAACCATATATGTAAGTTTGCCAGCCCAAATTTCAAAGAAGTCTTGTAAAGGTTGGAGACCAAGGAGGCTTGACTTGCCGACGTTATTAATATAATGCCTTAAGAATGCTAAAAGAATGTTTAACTAAGATGTGATCAGGTCCCCTACTTGGTCGAATGTACGTCAAGGCAACTCCAGACATTCGAAGAGCAACGAGAGTCCATCACTGAATCTCGAGTAGAGGGGATGGGTTACTTCGAATTTGCTGAGCGACAAACATTAGGTGCTTACCCCTGTATTGGTCTTTCGGACACATCGAAGAAAGCAAACATTTTCCGAGTCTGCTCGAGAATGTGTGAGCAGTCGCTCGCTACATGTCGAAGGTGAGCAGCCACCCTCATGTATGTCTTGAATATACGATCTCCCGTTCTACGAATCTTCAGTTGCAAACTGTCAACTACAAGCGCTTACATAGAGTGGAAACGAATCATTTTCCATTTAAGGATCAAAGCCAGTTATCCCTCTGAATGTAATGTGTTTTATACCACACACTAGATACTAACCCACTTGCACACACACTCGTCATATCAGCGGACAGCACTAGACAGCTTGTGACACAACATACGCATGCAAACTTAAGGGGGACATTCCCATGTGTAGGTGGACATTCGAACCAACGATCCTTGACACCAAGAAGTTGAATATGTACGCGCATTAGCCACCTTGCCAGCGGGATACAAACGCATCGTATCGTACGCAGTTAAAGACAGCGACAGGAAATCTACGCAAAAATGCAGTATACGTGTTTATTATATAACTTAAAGTGTACATGGCCGAAGCGTCGGCCTAGCCGTAGTAGGAGGAGCGGTACCCGGGCGCTAGCCCCTTTGCCAGTCTGGGCTACTGCTTAACAAATTCGATTTGAGAGAAAATAGAAGTGCTGTACAAAACTCTTCATACAAAGAGAAAAGCTAAAAGAAACGACAAATATAATTGTTAAGGGGAGACATGACTGAGTTTTTGGTGAAAATTGGAGAAAATGTCAATTTTTGGATTTTTGTCTTTAAAAAATATACAATCCTCCTGCTTTGAAAAAATATATATTTTTTGCATATTTAAAGCCCAATGATGTCACAGGAGTCATTTTTAAATGCAAAGTTTTCTATTTTGTGGTAATGTTTTTTTTATTAGAAGTTCATTTTTAGTAGTTTTTTGATTATTTTGGATATATTATATGCCGGTTGTACGTGTGTTACATCCTAAAATCGCCTTACTTACAAATTAGTGAATTGTGATAACGTAGAGATACAAATCTCGCCGAAGATCTAGAATAACGGAGGAACGGCCTTCTAGAAGTTTTCTCGCATTTCTTTTGTCAGCATTTTTCTAGACATAAAATGTTCCTTGCGTAACAATTTTCATCCCATTGCATTGAAATTTGCTTTACAAGTGTAAAAATATGTAACAATCTAAAATCATGCTGGCTTTTGATGTAGGTAAAAAACAAGTCCATCATTTTTGGTTTAATAAAATGAAAATACATTTCTGAATGGAATTTTCCATGTCATCAAATTTTTAAAAAATCTAGCACCATAATCACACGTATGACAGTAAAAAGCAGCATGATTTTGATAAAACACTCTACTATAAACCTAATTTTAAAAAAGTAACTTCAGGAAGTGAAAATTGTTCCGCAAGGGACATTTTGTAACAAATGTAAAAAAAATCAATAATTATTAATATGTCAAAAACTAATGGACCAAATTTAAAACTATTTTGTATGGTAGTACTTAGCAATAGGATAGTTGTGTGGTAGAAATTTCAGGATAATTCAACAGCTAGTTCGAAAGTTGCAAATTCAGTCATGTCTCCCCTTAATATTGAAATACGGCCCTTGAGTTACATTCAATGAAAATTTTACATTTAATTTTAGAAACTAGCATTTTACATTTTCACAAATTTTACATACAAATTTTACATTACTATTTACAAGTATTTACAAAATGTTGGCATAAACTTAGACGGGATGCTGCACGTTGCGGCCCCTGGCACGAGAAGCCAAGTGAGATTCTGCCATCTGAAGCAAGATGGTGATACATCATACATTAAGTGAGAGCTACGCAGTTAAAGACAGCAACAGGAAATCCACGCCAAAGCGCAAATGGCGGCGCGCGTGTCGGCGCGTGTGGGCGGGACGAGCGCGCCCCGTGCAAAGCGGCCGTGTCCCGGGGGCGTGCGGAATCCCGCGGACGCGATAAAGGGCGCGTGCGCGGACAGGGGGCCAAAGCGCTATTAACAAGCGAGCCCCGGCGGGATGCGCGTCCCTGGGGAACCCCCCGGCGACGCCCAATCAGCGGCCGCCGCTCCCAGGGGCGCGGGGCAGGGAAGGGAGGGTCGGGAGGGGACGGGGCGGGAGCGGGCGGGTGGGAGGGTGGGTGTGGAAGGAGGGCCGGGAGGGGACGGGACGAGAGAGAGCGGGAAGGGAGGGGACGGGAGAGGGCGTGAAGGGGAGGGTCGGGAGGGGACGGGGCGGGAGCGGGCGGGTGGGAGGGTGGGTGTGGAAGGAGGGCCGGGAGGGGACGGGACGAGAGAGAGCGGGAAGGGAGGGGACGGGAGAGGGCGTGAAGGGAGGGTCGGGAGGGGACGGGGCGGGAGCGGGCGGGTGGGAGGGTGGGTGTGGAAGGAGGGGCCGGGAGGGGACGGGACGAGAGAGAGCGGGAAGGGAGGGGACGAGAGGGGGCAGGAGGGGACGGGACGAAGGTGGGCGAGACGAGAGCAAGCGGGAAGGGAGATGCCGGGAGGGGAGAGGAGAGGGCGGACGGGACGGAAGGGGGCGAGAAGGGAGGGGCGGGATGGAACTGGAGAGGACTGGAGGGGCGGGACGGGATTGGAGGGACGGGAAAGGGCGAGATGGGAGATGGTGGGCCACGGAGAGGGTGGGCCACGGAGAGGGTGGGCCACGGAGAGGGTGGGCCACGGAGAGGGTGGGCCACGGAGAGGGTGGGCCACGGAGAGGGTGGGCCACGGAGAGGGTGGGCCACGGAGAGGGTGGGCCACGGAAAGGGCGGGACACGGAGGGGGCGGGACACGGAGAGGGTGGGACACGGAGGGTGGGACACAGAGGGCGGGATACGGAGGGGGCAGGACACGGAGAGGGTGGGACAGTGCTAGGGCGAGGTGGGATTGAAGTGAGTGAGAAGAGAGAGCATGTGACTGAGAAGGACGTAGTGGATCGGAGCCGGTGGGGAGGAAGACGAACACAAGCGAAGTGAAAGAGATCTGGATGAATGGGAGTGGGAAGGCAGTGAGTAGAAACGTGTCGGGGCGGAGATCGCAGAGTAGCAAAGGTAGAGGGTGTGTGGGGCTGAGAGTAGCAGTGCGGGCCGGAGCGGGCAAGAGCGGGGCGGGCGGGGACCGGCAGAGAAAGGCGCGACGCGGTGTGAGGTGAAGTGGCTGAAGAGCGACGTTGTGGGACGGAGCGGGACGGAATGGACGAGGCGTTGCGCGCGTGCCGAAGGACGATAGCGACCCCACCGCCGCCGCTGTCACCGCTAGGCTGGAGTTGTGGACAATGTGGAAAGGTTCTGCGAATTATTTCCAGTATTAAAACTGTCGCGAGCAACGAAATCATCCGGGTTCTTTGCATAAATATGTTGACTTGAGAATTTGCTAGGTTGGCACTTGACATGCAGCTTAAAAACGAGCTGTGACTTACCTCAATAAATGCTGAATTTATTATAATAGTAAAGTATGATGGTGAATGAGGCATGTTAGAGATCAATTCGCTAGCTTAGGGCAAGACTGACATTATTTCTCACACGAAATGTTTAGTGACAGACAAATATGACACTATTTACGTGCATTTCAATCTAATAAGATGTATAATTTTGTAAATACCTCAATCCTTGACTTCTATACTTACATACCTAGCGATTTGTTTTGCTCCTAGGATGTAGAAAGAAGTTCTGATTCTGTTAATGGGTTATGAATCAAAATTGCAAAAATTGTAGTTACGTCAGTTTGACTCTAAGGTAGCAAATTATACACTGAAAATGATTGAAAATGTCAAGAAATATTATTCTTAAATAATTTTCTCTTTATTGAATGTAATACATTTTCTTCCAAGATATATAATTGTACTTAATTGTTGACTTTTTATTCAATAATTCCGTTATATTTTATTTGTTTTCGGCTTCGGTTTAACTATTTTCGAAAATATTTCCACATTCTTCTTCTCCGTCACTATTTACAAATAAAATATAAACTCTTCAAAGTGTCAAAGCTGTTTACAAAAACGTATTGCAATTCCGGTGCTGCGGTGCTTGAAAACAATGTAAACTTTCACCCAAGCGGAGTATTTTACTCGCTCAATGTGTGACGATTCATGTTACCGCACTGCGACAAATATTTATTGGAACTAGCATTCTGTAATGAAATATAGGCAAGTGGATTACATTTGTCGTACTGGCATACAGAGAGGACGCATTTAGTTTACGGAGAAAACACTACGTCGCGGTGGCGGGGAGGCATTGTGGATGTAATGAAGTAAAACATTGTCTCCCACGTAATTTATGAAGCTCCGATGTGTTGAATGATTGAACACACAAACGCATGATTCATCAGAGGAAGTAAAAAAGGTTTTTCGCGTGGAAAAGGGTATCAAAATCTCTAGGTTAAATATATTTTATTTGAGGGTGAATATACTGTAAACGAGTAATGTTTTCGAAAATTTGAACTTTGTCCGAAGTGATTGCATAAAAATGTAAAATTGCGAACCCCATTTTGCAGCGCGTACGGCGTGTGTTCCTCTCGGAAACCCGTGTGTACCCACCTCGTGAATATGCGAACAAAGTGAACCGAATTTTCGCATTATTCTGTGTCAGTAAACTCATCTGTATTTATGTGCCGGCCGGCCTGCCTTCCAAATACGCAATACAATACCCCATACTTTACGATGTCCTGGAAATATTTTCCGCTTGGGCATTGTCACAAGTGAATTTTCGCCAATAATGCTGTCTACAATTTCGTTTCCTAAACAAAATCGTAGTCACGATACAAAAACCTGGGAAGGTGATATTGAAATAAGCCAAATTATCGGAGTACGATTTACCGGGAAGTCGGACAGTAACGTGGAGAGGGCTTTGACACGAGCTTCGTGGAACACTAGCCGTAAAAAGCCACGAACCGAGAACTGACCGCGAACAGTTCCACGATGACATCGGCGGACACACAAAGCGCGGGGCGAAGCAGGGGCGAACATGGGGGATCAAGGGTGGGAGGGGAAGCGTTGGAAGGGGGCGGGGTGAACTGGGGTGGGTTGGGAATGGGGGCGGGGAGGGGACAAATGGAGTTGGGGGCGGGCGGTGAGGGGAGACCCGGAGGCGAAAGAGGTGACGTGGGGCGGAGCGGGCAACAAGGGTGGGAGGGGCAGCGTGGAAAGGGGGCAGGGTGAACTGGGATGGGTTGGGAATGGGAGCGGGGAGGGGACAAATGGAGTTGGGGGCGGGGCGGGTGAGAGGAGACCCGGAGGCGAAAGAGGTGACGTGGAGCGGGGCGGGGAACAAGAGTGGGAGGGGCAGCGTGGAAAGGGGGCAGGGTGAACTGGGGTGGGTTGGAAATGGGGGCGGGGAGGGGACAAATGGAGTCGGGTGGGGCGTGGCGGTGAGGGGAGACCCGCAGGCGAAAGAGGTGACGTACCGGAGAGGGGGACAAGTCGGGGTAGCGGCCGTTGTTAAATTCGAGTTTTGATGTCACAAATTGCGTGATTACTCTTTAAACCAATCCGGTTCACAGCGTTATCGACTGCGCCGGGGGCGTCCGTGCAGCTGCAAAGGGCGAGCGGCCCCGCCCCCGCCCCCGCCCCCGCCGCCGCCGCTCCGTCACAAGTGGCCTTTTTGGAGAGAGGCGCTCGCCCAAGCCCCTCGGTCGCCCGCTCGCTCTCCGCCCTCGCCGCGCCCGAGCCTCGTCACGGGGCCGCTTAGGCCTCGAAGAATACCCAGCCAGTCTTCTTAAACCGAAAACTAAATACCGGGAGAGATGGCTCAGTGCATCAACCTGATATCTGAACCCTCTGACCGGGAGGTCCAAGGTTCGAGTCCCGACGGCGGCAGAATTTTCGACACGAGCTCGTCAGCTAGGTCGAATTCAGTCGCTGTCTGAAGGAGAATTCTAGCGGCCGGCTGCACTGATCGGTACTTTTCCGTGGTTTCTCCGATCAACACCACGCGAATGCCGTAGCAGTACCCTAACAAACGGTCGGCGCGCGATCTTTCCTTCCTCGTCCTTGTCCTATCCTCACCCCTTACACACATACTTACACTAACATGCACTACACTACCACACATGCCGGCAGACCGGTCGAGAGCTTACAGCTTGTCTCGGCTGGGGCGGTGCCCTGCTGGTGGGAGATACTTGGTTGAGGGGAAACCTCGCTAGTCGACGGTAGGTCGGCGACAGATCTCTCCATCCAGCGGGGAAAAGTTCATCGCCACCTCCCGAAGAAAAACACGCACTACACTGCGCGCTACACTACGCACTACACTAACGGGACTAATGACCAAAGTAGTTGACGCGCGTGGAAACACGCGCCAAATACTTTTACCAAACCAAATACTAATTGGGTTTCAGTACTCAGTGGACCAAATCGACCAGCTGGAAATCTCCTCTCTTCTGATATCTCATTTTTTATATAAATGTCTAGTCTTTTCAAAATATTTGTTTTGACTAATTAAATCACACTAGACAACATCAGTGTGCTTTTTGACTGTGACAAAAAATGAGCTTGCATTCTTACGTGCCAGAAAACAAAACGAATTACAAATCAACAACTTTTAACATGATATGACTACGATAGTCACTTTTTCGTTGCCATGCAATTGAAGCGCCACACACCAGCATACAATTTTTAATACAGTAATTGAATGGTAACAGCACCGCATTAAAAATAATTTTATTTAATGCATTGGTGTCCAACAGGCCGTATTCACAACGCAGACATAAACGTAAACGTAACGTAGCCGCAAAACATAGAAATGAGCTACTAATGCTACGGTCAGAGTGTATCCGTATTCGGCCGAATTCGCGTTCGGCTGAACACAGCCGTTGATGGCCGAGTATTTCAAACTCTCACTAGAGCGCAGTCACGATCACATTGCATCCGCCAAGTTCTGGCAAACACGGCCGAACTTCAAAATCGGCAGACTGATGTCAAATTAACTTGATTTATTTGGCCAATCTGAGCTGTTGGAGATGGATGTTGAAAAGTTGGTTCCACATGTGCACGAACTGGATGCTCTGTGGAAGACATGGGATTCCAGATATCACAACAGGGACAAGAGCAGGAAATTATGGAATGAAATCGCCTAAGAAATGAGCGAAACTAGTACAAAACGTAATGTAAACATGTGACACAACTTCACATTTCTTATGAACAGTCGTTCCTCTGTAGTAATGTATTTTCTAAAATTCCACCTTTTTGATTTTCAAGCAAAAGAAAGCAGATCTCTCAGCAAGGAGTTATAATCTTCTCGCTTCCATTACGTGGATTATGCCCACTAATTCACAATATGTGTCCATTGCAGTCAGATGTAGTGTGACCACTCAGGTCGGCAGAATCAGTCGGCCGTGTGCGCGCGAACTTTTCTTCGGCCCAAAACAGATCCACTCTGATGTACCCTAAGCGAGACCATTCACAATGCCTTGCCGTAACCGCAGATGCCAGTCCATAAACTTAAAAGAGTTCACAAGCACCAAACCCTTACGTAAAGTTAACGTCAGAACTTTACCGAAGACCAATCAGGGAGCAGCATGGAAAAACAAATACACAACAAAATCTGCGAGAGGCAAATGAAAGGTTGTTTTTCTTGGGACTTTAATTTGACATGGCAAATAAAAAGAATTATGTTCGACGAATTACTCGTGAATTTGGTACAAGAAAACCGTTGTTTATAAAATGAAAGGAATGTGAGCACTAATACAACAGCTACTCGCATTTACATATAAAGACAAATCGATAGGAAAATTGAAGAAAAAGCTAGAAATCATGGTGAAAAGATCTTTCCACCATTCTAGAAACAAATTGATCAAGCTTTAGTACCTTGGAATCTGATTGGTTCAGGTGAACTCAACTCAACGTCACCACAATCGCTATGAACGAGCCACTACGCGCTTACACTCTGCCTCGTATAAAGGTGGTGTTTATGCGGATTTGATGGTGTGACGGTTAGCGTGCCGGACTATCATACCCAAGTTTCGCGGGTTGAAACCCGATCCAAGCCGTGGATTTTTAAGGGCGAAAAAATCCTTCGTACGCCTTCCGCGGAGGGGAAGTAAAGCCGGCTGGCCCATGTTAGTAGATTTACTTGCATGTCTAAAAGATCCTCAAGCCTAAATGACGCCTCTGAGCTAAATTCAAATCGCCTGTTTCGTCGCCCTAATACCTTCTTTCTCCGCTAGGTGTAAGGAGCGTAGCGAAATTTGCGTGGTCAGACGGAAGAGCGGGCCTGATGGCCTGAGTCTCGCCGCGTAAAATAAGGCATTAACTAACTAAAAAGTCCTCTTGCCCTTTTCCAGACGCTTCTTCTAGTAACATCCTTTCGTCTTCAGTTCCCTCCCCGCTCGTTCGACCAGGTTATCTAACTATCACCCGGCATCTTATTCTAATAATTTAATAGGAGTTTATGCAATTAGTTTAGAATGTTAAGATAATAACTAAAAATGATAATAACTAAGGATGATAACTAAAAAATTAATCCTAAAGTACGTGTCCAACCCAAAGTTTCTTTGCTGCTGGTTTGAATATAATGGAACTAAATAATACGATCCATCTTCGAGGTAGGAGAATAATTTTCAACATTAATTGAGAGTACTTAAAGAAGAGATGAATCTTATTTTCTAAATTAAGATTCTCTGATTAGTTAAAGGTCGGAGAAATAATGAATTAAAGAACATATAAGCTGAAATTACTTTAGAAAAAAGACATTTGACTGTACGAGTACATTCCGACTGTTATTAGCTTCACTCAGAAAAATACTATTTCTCACATTTGCAAAATTATTGAATATTAACGGACGCTATTATGCAAAAGATGTCTCTTAGATATGATCAAAGTTTCATTACACAAAATTCTGACGTTATGACTTTAACGTACATTGGACTTATTCCTTTTTATTAGGAAATGTAAGATCTCTTTTGCAATCGTTGGGCGAAGTTCTCCGTTGACGTCCCCATTATCAGCTGTTCGAGGGGCAGAAACATTCCGCCCGCCCAGCGAACCGAACCGGAGTTTCGCCTTCTTCAAGAAGCTCCGCGTCGCGCCGCGTCGCTGGCGAAATTCGCTTCTGCGCACCGCTGCTTCGTTTCAGAAGCCCGCCCCCCCCCCCAGCACCACCCGTCCCCGCGACACAGACGCCCCTCCCCGCTCCGCGCCGCCCCTTGCTGCCCCGTGCTCTCCGCCACGCTCCGCTCCGCCCCACGCTGCCCCGCCCTGCCACGCCCTGCCCCGCTCCACCCCGCTCTGCCCCGCTCCGCCCCGCCCCGCTCCGCCCCACCCCGCTCCGTGCCGTCCCGCTCCGCGTAGAGCATGGCTGTCCAACGTAGAAGGGCTTATGGGCCACATATCAAAATCTAGTTCAGCCGCAGACACCACTGTAATTCCCTAACTACTGAGGTTATACTGAAAGAGATGTATATTAAATACGACTTTTATTCAACATACTTTATGATTAACCTACATATAAGAAAATTAATATAACATTAAATAAAAATAAGATGAATTGTGCAATTGTATTGTATTTGTTTGATATAATAAAAGTTTTCAAAGCAGTCGCAAGCCGCACATTAAGATCCGGCCCTTGGGCCGCCAGTGGGAACGCCCTGGCGTAGAGCTTCCCCGCGATGCCCCGCTCTCCTTCCCCCCCCCCAACGCCTTGCCCTTTCCCGTCCCTGCCACACCCGATTCACTACCGCCTTTTTCTTTCCTACAGCTCCACGGCGCCTCACCCTGGCAACGTCCCGCCGCTGCTTCTTCCACTACGCCCGATGACATCTCCGCCTCCTCCTTGCAGACCCTCTGACCGGGAGGTTGTAGGTTCGAGTCCCGACGGCGGCACGATTTTCAACACGAGCTTGTCAGTTAGGTCCAATTCAGTCACTGTCCGGAGGAGAATTCTAGCGGCCGGCTGCTCTCAACGGGAGTTTTCCGTGGCATCTCCGATCAACACCAGGCAGACGGTGGATCATTGCCATAACAAAAGGGCCATGAACCACGCCCGATCTTTCCACACACATTATCATGCACTACACTATCACACACACCGGGAGACCGGTCGGGAGCTTACAGCTTGTCCCGGCTGGGGCGGTGCCCCGCAGGTGGGAGATACCTGGTTGAGGGAAGACCCCGCTAGTCGACGGTAGGTTGGCGCCGGATCTCGCCATCCAGCGGGGAAAAGATCACCGCTACCGCCCGAGGAAAACACGCACTACACTTACAGGACCAACCACCTCTGTAGTTGACGCGCCCGGAATCACGAATCAATCAATCAATCTCCGTCTCCGACGACCTCAGACTCTCCGGACTCCCTTGCACCTTGCCGCGTCCATTATTCCGTCGCGCCCGTCGTCGCTGCCACTTATCGCCCACAGTCACCACGACGGCTCTCTCTGTGGGCCTCCCGCCGTACCCAGACAGCCTTCTACCTGGCTTGCCTCCCCACCCGCCTACGACCGTGTACAACCCGCTGATCACGAACCTCATTGCCTCCCATTCCCGTTCCTCATCTCAGTCCTCCGCCATGCCGCTTTCACCTACTCCTTTGCCCACATCCTCACTTCACTCCAACCAACGAACGTCCTCGACATCTCATTGGTGCCTATCTAGCAACGGTGTGGCTGGTCTCAGCCGTCCCTGCCGTTCCCTCTCTCTCTATGCCTTGACTTCCCTCGTCATCACCATCATCTACCTGCTTTTCTCACTGTTCCCCTCCCCGCCACACTTCTACTCTTCGGAGCCAAACCTTCTGTTGGCTCACAATTCCAGCCAGCCCCACCGACACTGCTGCCTCCACCTTACCCTGATCCTCTACTGCGCCGGCCAACTCTGCCACCTCTACCAGCTCGTCTCCTACGGACCCTTCCACCTTTACCGCCCCTCATGCCCCCGCCCCCACCTCTTTCCTCGCGGCTTTCTCCGGCTCCGGCACCGTAATTCCTACTGTCCTCGCCACCCCTGTTGCCCTCGTAGCCCGCCGGCCCCGCCGCCCCCGTCCCCCCCGCTACCCCCGCCCGCCCCCTTTACCGCTCTCGCCCCTCTGCCGCCCCTCCTCCCCCACCTCCTCCCCCTCCGCCGCCCCCGCCGCCCCTGCCCCCCACCTCCCCCTCCGTGCCCCCGCCGTCCCCGCCGCCCCGCCGCCCGCGCCACCCACGCCGCCCTCGCCTCCCCCGCCCCTTCCGCCGCCTTCGCCGGCTCGGCGCCCTCGCTTTTCCGCCTTCCCCGCCCCCCACCGTTTTCTCCACCCCCGCCTCCCCCGCCACCTCCGCCTTCTCCGCCCCCGCCTCCCCCGCCCCCTCCGCCGCCCGCGCCGGGGCGTCGTGTATCAGAAGCGCGCCCAGGAGCCACCAAGGCAGGCGCCTCGCACTTGATATTTTGCGCCAACACCGTCGTGTACACAGGCATAAAGTTACGGCTTACTCGCGCACTGTACACAGGCCGAGGCGGCGGAGGCAGCGCCCAGCCAAGAAGTTACTGGCGCGAGCACGCCGACTGTTCCTTTGCGTCAGCGCCGAGGCAAAAATGCCGCCGGAGCTCTTGGGCCACTTCCTAATTTGCATTGTGCTGCATTCAGGGGGTCTCCACTTGCAATCCTCAAGCTAAACTCACGAGTTCTCAAATTTTCTAAATATTATCAAAATGTTAATAAATTTAGGCAAAGTGAAATACAAAAATTATATCGCTTATTCAGAGAATGTATCTTCTGCAATGTTCTGAATGATGTTGGTTAATAATACAGGATGTCAGCGGAGGAAACGTGATTTCTAGGCAAAAATTTTAATTATAGAAGCATATAAATACTTCAGAAACATGTAAATTGTTTATTATTTACAAAACAAAAGAATATATTTGTTCAGACAGAAAAATTAAGTGGGAAATAAAAAAGCAGTCGAATTGCGTAAATTGGGTGCTTTTTTTATTTCTCGCTTAATTTTTGTTTTTGAACAAATACATTCATTTCTTTTGTAAATAATAAACAATTCATATGTTTCTGCAGTGTTTCCATGCTTCTATAATGCAAACTTTTGCCTATAAATCAATTTTTCAAACCAACTTTTGAGTGCTTATTGCGGCTCAACCGTTCGGAATATCCACGTAGTTTATTAGACAAAATATACCAAGAATTGTCTTAGAGCTTATTTTCGAAGTTGCGACGTTTCGTACCCGGACACTCTGTATAGGGTGAATAATTTCTTCTCTGGTATTGTATCGGGTTCTTCGCAGTGGCTCTTTCGTTTCATTAAAGAGATCATAATCACAGGGACTCATATCGGGTGAGTAAGATGGATGTTCCAGAATCTCCCGTTCCCATTGGTGTAAGAGTTATCCACGTGAGGTCGTCCTGTACATCATTACGTCATACTTATCATCCTTCACATCATCTCTGTCTAATCTGAACTTTTTAACCCATCATGCGACTATGGAGTATGGCAACTCTGCAACATCACATGCTTTACGCAGTCCCTGAAAACATTCTTGCTTAATACGATTTAATACGACCTCGCACTTCAATTTTAAGGCACGAACGTCACTCTACCTTCGTAAACATGACGTTAGAGCACATGCTATGACGTTTAACGATTTACAGAGACAGAAATAGGCTGACAGAATACTGTTCTCTCCCGGTACACATCTCGTCTAATAGACCTTTCTTTTGTCACGACAAATAGTAGCACGCCGACTCACTGGCTTTAAGTTACAACAATATTCTCGTTACTTTTTATCCAACCTATGTAGTTGTGTTTTTGGTTGTCCGATAATGGACTGGCCTCCATTGACCAGAGATCGCTAGCATCGGGTAATCGGCGCGTAGCATCCTGCGCGGTCCTGGCGCAGAAAACGCAGTTGTCCGCCGGCGGGCCCTCCCCGCCCCGCGGACGCCTTGGCCCCGTAATTAATATTCATCGCGGCGCATTGTTGGGCCGTGCGCGGGGAAATGAAAGTGCAAATACTCGCATATTGATTGCAGGCGGCGCGCGGCTGGGCGGGGAAGGGCGCGGCGGGGGCGGGGCGGGGCGCGGGCGCCGTGGTCCGCCAGCGGACGGACGTGCCCGCGCCCAAATGGTGCCAATTCCCTCGCATTCGTCGAGAGCTGCGCGCCGCGCCGCGCCGTGTCACGCCGACCGCCCTCCCGCCCTTGCCGCCTGCCCTAACGCCCACCCTCCCACCCGCCCGTCCTTGCCACCCAACCTCTCGTCCGCCCTCCCTCCCTCCCGCCCTTCCGCCCTTCCGCCCGCCCTTCCGCCCGCCATTCCGCCCTTCCGCCCGCCATTCCGCCCTTCCGCCCGTCCACCCCGTTTTTGCAAAGGGCGGGAGGGTGCCACGGTGAGAGAGACGCAGGGTACAGCAGCACATGGAGGAGGTGAGGAGTAAGGAATGAATCAGATGAAATGAGTGGTGGGTTGCTTGTTAAGAGCGGAGGAGGAGGAATGGTACGTAAGGAATAAATCGGAGGGTTTGGCATCACCCTCCTTTTCGATAGGAAGGTGGAAAGGCAGTAGAGTGCTAGGATGGGTAGGGAAATTGTAGGGCGAAAAACAAAATGTATTCTCCAGTTAATATTGAAATATTTAGTACCACTTCCGGAACCCGCAGACTTAAGTAAGAGAAACTCAGTCTCTCAATCCATTCTGGTCACCTCTTCTACTGCACAATGCCTCCTGCTCTAGCCCTCTCCAACTCACCTAGTTTTGTCCTTTTTTTCGCGATACTTCACCCTTCCGTTCTCCCATCCGCGTCTTTTTTTGCAAAGGGCGGGAGGGTGTCACGCTGAAAGCACGGAGAGAGACGAAGGGTACAGCAGCAGATGGAGAAGGTGAGGCATAAGGAATCAATCAGATGAAATGAGTGGTGGGCTGTTGGTGAAGAGTGAAGGATGAGCAATGGTACGTAAGGAATAAATTGGAGAGTTTGACAACACGCCCCTTTTCGGTGGCAAGGCGGGAAGACAGAGTTCTAGGATAGGTTGGGCCCTGTTTTTGAAAAATTGTAGTACGAGAGAATGGAGAGCGCAGCGGGGTTGGGTTTATAAACGAGTGAATGCATGGAGTGATGGTGTACGAGTTAGAGGAAGTTAGAGTAAAAGAGACGTGAGAACTGATTCAAACTGCGTGGGTGACAGGTGAAGTCTTGAGAAGGGGAGAAATGATGCGAGAGGAGGAGTGACACTACGTCCTGGCCACAGCAACAGCACAAAAGCGAAAGGAGAACGGGTGCTAGAGATTGGATATCCAAAAGGGTTACGGTGAGTGGAGAAGGTATTAACAAGGAATGGATCGGGTAGGCTGAAGAGAGTGTGGAGGGAGAAGTAGTCTAAAACAAGAGAATGGTAATTTTTGGAGGCAACAACCACGTTGTTTTTGCAGAACTGGAGACTACGGCAGTGAAGGTGTGAGGAAGTGTGAGATAGGGAACGGCTGAAGAGAATGGGATAAAGAGATGGATTGAGGGCGAGATTCCTGGAACGATAGGGTGATCTAGCGCGAAGACAGGAAAAGCCTCGGTGAGTTGTAGAGGGCTAAAGCAGGGGGAATTGCAGGGGGAATTAGAAGAGGTGACCAGAATGCATTGAGAGAGTACGGGAATGTGGAAAGAAGAAATGTATGATAAAAATGGAATTAAGAAACGAGGAAACGACCTCATGGGAATAAGGCGTGAGTTGAATTCCTGAATTGAAACTCTGGAACTTGTAGCAAGAAATGGTGAGTGATGGTTGACAATAAGAATAAACTAGTCGATAATGGAAACGGGAGAGACGAAACACAGAAATAATAATAATTATCTTTTTTTGTATTCCAGCATTATAAACGACCTTTTCTGTTGCAAGAAATCTTTCATAATCAGGCGTTTTATGGCACAAATGATGACGTATTAGATTTTACGGCACGAATGATTACGTCATCACACATTCAGCCAATCGCAGCGAGAGAATTAGGGGGAGGTAGAGGTACACAGAACAGCCGACCAGTTTTCTCGCACAGATGTCATATACCCGAGACATCACACGAAAGTTTTTCGCAAATTTAAGTTTCATTGTCTTATAAATTTATAATGCTGACATACAAAAAGAATTAGCGTATGCAACTCGTTTACAAGTTATCATCATTAGTTGAGTTAATAGTTTAATTGTTCGGTGATGAAATGAGTTCTGCGAAATGTATAGATGAATATTACCCCGAACGTTACAATATAAAATTTTTGTTAACGACCATATAGCAGGGACTCAAAATGTTGCAGTATTTGGGGAAAAAGCAAAGCCGAAATGAATTATTTTTTCAGTCAAAAACTTTTCCGCTAAAATAGGAAACATTTCATGTCACTTCATCATTTTTGATGCCAGGATAGTTTAGAAAATAGGTATTCATTCAGATCGAATGAATGTTCGTTAAAAGATTTCAAAAATATTAATCGTGCCATGAAAAACACAACCTCAGTTTTTTGGGCTAAAATGATGCGGCTGATGGGGCTAATTTGATACGGGTGTCGGAGATACTTTGATACTCTGAAATGTAACATGCAGTCAACAAGAAAATGATATTTTTAAAGATTTTATCGTTATAACAATATAAAGCCTTTTGTACGTTCAGGAATCTATTAAGCTACTGTTCGGAATTGTAATATTAACATTACTGTACTGTACATCAATAGATTTCTGTAAAAAAAACGCATACAAAATCTTGAAACAATATTTACTTGTTTAAATTCATCTCATAATAAAAAAATAAAATAAAAAGTAGTGTGCTAAAAGGAAGGTGCAAGGCTCGCTTGTTGTGAACTGTTAAACCGATGTGATACTACTTCCAGACCCTTACAATATTCAATAATATTTTTAAATTTATTACATTTTCACGTAAGAACAAAATTATTTTGATAATTTACTATATTAAAATCAAATTAAACAATGTTTTTTAAATTTTTATTTAAAGCCACCTTTCCGAACTTTCAGACTGATTAGTAATAACTTAGGCATAGCAAAAGATTTAAAAAATGAAAAAAGATTAAGACATTACACCGTAAGATGTCTTACTATAGCTCGCTCGTTGCTTCTCAATCCAAATTTACAGTGATGTCAAGCTGTATCACGTTAGCTCCATCAATGGTTCGTATTATTTCCATCAGGTGAAGCTAATTGGATACACACTTTTAATTTTTTCAGAGTTGTGGTAGGTCTTAAGTTATTTTTAACTTCGTGTAAGTCTTTAGCACCAAAAGGCACGTATTTAGTATTTTTGTGTAGTTTACTACAAACGATACAAAAGATAAGGTAAAAGTTGTCTTTTCTGTATCAAAATACCCCCAATGGCCTTGTTATAAAATAACAGTGTAACAATTCGCATAAATAACTACAGACACAAATCATAATTGTGTTAATTTCTTTTAGCAGTGACAATATATTATTATAATTTATTATTTTTTAAATACTGGCGAGATAAAAGAGACATTTTCCACAACTACGTCATTCGATGAAAATATATGTAAATAACTAATATCATTTCTTCCTCTTCTAGTTGTCAGTTTTACTGTTTAGTTTGTGAGTCATGTTATTTGAGTTTCCAATCTTTGGTTTGTGTTTGACAACATCTCTCAGAAGTGTCTTTAAATTTTTCAGTAATTATGTATAATAACGTCGTAGTCGTGTTTTCCTGTACAAGATTTGGTTCTGATATCTTATTTTGCAGTAATGTGTTTATTAAGTTCAAAAATATGAAAAAATATTTTAATTTGCCATAAAATATAATAAAAATTCTGAAACAAGGTATTTAGTATGTTAAAAAAATAAAAGTTAGGGAATGGAATGTACGTCTCATGAGACCAATCACCTTTCTAAAATGTCCGGGTTTCCCTTGTACTTAGATACACATTCATTCATGTGTATTGGGAGTGTTTGAATGGATTCAGGTGATACTTTTGGAATATGGATGGATGGGTGTAGTGACGAGACGTATCTTCTAATTCACGATTAAAAATGAGAAGTTGTTATGTTTTGCCTGTTTTAATTTACAGAAGAGTTAGTAACACATTTTCCCACAACTGTCATTATCATTGGATAATCTGTTCTTCAGTGAGTTTCGTCAGCCTTCTTTGTCATTTGCTTCGTCCCTTATAACACTGTACTGATTGTGTGTGCATTATCCTTATTTCCTTCCACTCAACCTTCTATAGCAATTTTGCAAAACGCTTTCTATCTGTCATGCCTTCTACCTGTTTTAATATTACCTGTTTACCTGCCTTTTACCTGTTTTTTATTTGGCATGTCTTGACCTGTTCCCTTTAGTATATGGATTACATACTTTCACTTCAATATGAAACAGTGTAATTTCATTCGAGTTTTTTTCAAATAACGTTAATGTTGTAGTTGGGTGTAGGTCAGCACGTATGTTATAGTTTAGGGTAAATATTAGAAAATATTACCGAAGTAATGAAAATGAAATAGATCTCTTCAACTCGATAAGTGCCAAAGCGGAAAGTAGTAAGCTGAAGTTCTAGCTAATTAGCTTTAAGTAGTCAAACTGAACAGTGCTAAAATTGACAGTGACAAAAGGGACAGTGTTACATTTTCTTATTTTGTGTGTAAAAAGCGACTGTGTAAGAAAATTTCCGAATTGGTAAATCACCCGGCAAACTGATGCCCTTGCCCTCTACGGGATTGTAGCGGGCTGTAATAATAATAATAATAATAATAATAATAATAATAATAATAATAATAATATAATGATGATGATGATGATGATGATCAAACTTTGTCACTGAATTTTCTACCTAACGTTTAGAGTCCCATTAAATCATTAAATTAAACGTGTTATACTCCACTTATTAAAATATTTGAAAAATGAAAACTGTATGTTGCATACCATTTTAAAATAACGATTGTGTTTTGACATATTTTAACAACAAAAATATTCAAATATCTTGTAAATCATCACTTAAAACATTTTATCAACAAACTCCTCTCATATACGAGTTAAATGTTTTCTGTTTACATCCATTGCTTCCCGTTGTATTGCGCAGATTGTTTAATTCTGCAGCTTTCTTTGCAGTATCCTCTCCCGATTCCGGCCACAAGCCCGCGCCCGGAACCCACATTCCATTCACGAGATGAAACCCGCACCTGACCGCGTCCCTCCATAAGCTAGACCGCGCTTTAATTTGAAACAAAGAAAATACCTGCGCCGCCGCCATAAACGCAAAAAATATCGTTGACCTTTTCAACGCAAACGTTCGGAAGAGACGTGCAAACGCGCTCTGCGGCGGGGTAATTTTTATCGAGGCCACAAAGGGACTTTAATCATGCTGCAGGAAAGAAATGCGTTGCGGTCTCCGGCTTAAATAAATAACCGAGCGTGTGTAATAACCAAAGTATTCGAGAGGCCCATTGGTGAAGTGCGGTGGGGGCGGGCGGGGGACAGTCAAGGACCGCAAAGGAACGGAACAGGCAGCAATTCGCTAATGAGGAAAAGCCATTAAAAATATTAGGTCATCGACCTGCCGCCTGCCCATGCAAATAGGGGTGTCCATAACCGCCTTCGCTGCATCCGACCCATCCGGACTGGAGACAGCCATTGTCGCGTTTCCGCCTGTCGATTGAAGATAGCCGTCGTCCTCATCGTCTGAGTTGGCTTTGTTCGCCGGGACGATTTAGAGGTCCCACGCATGCAAAGGTCACTGGTGTCTCGTTGAGCGAGGTCGGGTTCCGATTCCATTCGTCTTCTGCCGCTAAAGTGAAGAGGATGGCAAGTGACAGACGTTTACGGAGATGGAATCGTTCTGGAAAATAACACAGAGGGAAAACAGTTGCTGAGTTGCCTTACAGGGCGTTCCAGAATCTTATAAATACGGAAACAAGAAACTCATTTGGCGGTAATTATTTCTTCAGACGGTATATTCGTTATTTGGAGGTCGCTCATGAGATTTTGATAATTGAGGGTAGAAGATAAGGTACGTCCTTCGCGGGTTAGTCGTTTCGCGCGGAGGCGATGACAGAGCGCGGGCAATCAGCCCTTTCGGCGCGCGTAGGCAAATCTGGGCTCGTCGGCAGAGAGAGGCCGCGCCCCGCCCCCCCCCCGCGCACTCGTTGCAGTCAGCCCGGCACCTCGCCTCCGTGCTCCGCCAAATTAGCTTCCCCGTCCGATTCGCAGAGATTTCCCGCCCGCCCCACCTCTCCCGCCCCGCCCCGCACGCCCTGCACTGCTCCGCCCCACCCCGCCCCACCCCGCCCCCCACCCCGGCCCCACCCCCCCGCCCCACTCCGCCCCACTCCGCCCCACCCCGCCCCACCCCGCCCCACCCCCGCCCCACCCCACCCCGCCCCCCCACGCCCGCCCCACCCCGCCCCCACCCCGCCCCACCCCGCCCCACCCCGCCCCACCCCGCCCCCCCGCCCCAACCCCGCCCCACCCCGCCCCACCCCCCGCCCAACCCCTCCCCACCCCGCCCCACCCCGCCCCCACCCCGCCCCACCCCGCCCAACCCCGCCCCACCCACACCGCCCCTTCCCGCCCCGCCCCCCCTCCCCGCCCACCCCGCCCCACCCCCGCCCCACCACCGCCCCCACACCGCCCCACCCCCGCCCCACCCCGCCCCACCCCCGCCCCACCCCGCCCCACCCCGCCCCACCCCGCCCAACCCCGCCCCACCCACACCGCCCCCTTCCCCGCCCCGCCCCCCTCCCCGCCCACCCCCGCCCCACCCCGCCCCACCCCGCCCCCACCCCGCCCCCACCCCGCCCCACCCCGCCCCACCCCGCCCCACCCCGCCCCACCCCCGCCCCACCCCGCCCCACCCCGCCCCACCCCGCCCCACCCCGCCCCACCCCGCCCCCACCCCCGCCCCCACCCCGCCCCACCCACACCGCCCCTTCCCGCCCGCCCCCCCTCCCCGCCCACCCCGACTCGCCCACTTCTCCCGCCTCTCCCGCCCCGCTCCGCCCCGACCCGCCCTGCCCCACCCGGTCCCGCCCTGCCCCTACACACCGCGCATCGCCTGCCCCGCCCCATCCCTCCCGCCCGGTCGTCATAAGCCGTCCTACCGGCTCTCCACCCGCCCCTAGCCCTCTCATTCAAACCGCACCTCGTCTCACTTCCTTGACGCTCCCCACCCCAATCCCCCCCCCCCACTCCTCGCACACTTCAATCATAACTCCTCGCACGTGCTCCACTCGTGCTTGTTATATTTCTTACCCCACTATCGTCTTGATCCCGCTCCATCACTCGTACAGTATCCCTCCTTAAACTGCTCCATACCTTATAATATTTCCCTATTTGCCTTCACCACCGTCCCTGATGGTCATCCCATCCCCCCCATTTTTTCGAAATCCACTCTCCACTCCTCGACGCCTCCCCTCCTGCATCTCAGCGCTTCTTACCACGATCTGCGTTTCCCAATCCGTTGCTCTTCCTACTTTCATTCTCCCCACACCCATCTACTTTCCCAGGCTCCCGGTTTTGTGCAACATCCGTCTCCTCTTCCTTTCCACCCCGCTACGCATACCCCAGCCCGCACCACGCCTTCTTCTTTCCCTTTTTTGACTAGACTTCTGCTCTCCTGACCTCCTCGTCTGATCCTCTTCATTCTCTGCCTCAACTCGCACCTCCCTCCCCGCCCTACTTCACGGACCCTGTCGAGCCTCGCACTCCACATACTGCTCCGCGCTTCGTACTACGTGTCTCTCCCTGCTATTGTCCCCGCTCCACGCGGATTTTCAATCCTTTGTTCCCTATTTTACTCATCCTAACCCCTCTCCTCATCCCTCTCCGCACTGTTCTCCACCCCGGTCCGTGACCCGTCTTCTGCTTCTCACCTTCTTTCCTCTCACTTTTGAACCCGCACCTCTCCTAAGCCTCGGCCTTCTTCAATCACCAGACCCCATTTTTCATCCCTTTTCGTCTCGCTTCTCATCTCGCCCCAGTCCACTGCGCCTTCCGCTCTCATCACCACTCCCAAATCCGCTTCCCAACACGTTTCCCGCCCCGCTTCCCGCCTCTCTTCCCGCCCCGCTTCCCACCCGCTTCCCACCCCGCTTCCCACCCCGCTTCCCACTCCGTTTCCCGCCCCGCTTCCCGCCCCGCTTCCCGCCCCGCTTCCCGCCCCGCTTCCCGCCCCACATGATAGCCTGCTCCTCACTTCAATCTTTGCTGCCACTCTCCTTACCTCCTCGCTTCCTTCCGTCTGTTGACCCCGCTCCACGCCGATCTGCTCTTTCCAAGCTTCCGGTCTTCCCCATTCCGCTCCCCGCCCCTCGCCCGCCCCGCGCGCCGCATGCCAAATCCGCGCCGCGCCGCGCCACTCGTCGCTCGGCCGATGCGCCGATTTGGATTCGGCGGCGGCGGCAAGGGGCGGGGCGGCGCGGTGGGCGATGGGCGGGTGGGGGGGTGGCGGGGCGCGCCATGGCTCCCAGGGCGGCGCTTGGGCGCGCGCGTGCCGCCCCGCGGGCGCGCTAAACGCGTGCGTGCGCCCGTGCGGCGCCCCCCCCACCCCCCCGGCCCCTCCCCCTGCACTCGCGCCTGCGAAATTGGAACGGACGGCTAATGGCACGGAAAGCACAGCCTCGGCACGTCCGGAGGATTTGAAGAAGTTAATGTAGCGCATTTGGAATTCGTTAATAATTGAAGAAACCGTTTCTCTTCTAAATAGAATATCGACATGGAGATTTCCGTTTCCAGTTCAAATCGTAACTGATACGTATTGATTTTATTTTCGGATTTTTTTTGTGGAAAAAGAAGGAAAAATTGGCGTATTGTAACTACAGCCTCAATGCATCAAAATGAGGATTCGGTTCAGCATTTGATACGTGCGATGCTACGAAATACCTTGATTTGATTTATTTCATCAGTGAACAGTAAAAATGTGAATGTGACGTATGGGGGAGGAGTACCATCTGTGCACGTTTTCTAAAGCTCTGGAACCCCTTTTCAACTTATAGTTGAATGTTATCATTGAACTAAATATTTGAATGATGAATAAAAGTTCCAACAAAGCGAGGTTAATAAATTTGGTAATAAACATTATCGCTCCAGAGTTACATATATTTGTTTGCATTGGTAAGCGAACTACGGTATTGAGTTATCAGAATTTATTAGAAAATAGTGACCTATAACCAGACCCTACTCCTATTACAACTAGCAGAAGAGCTCAAATACACTCGAGCATAGAGACGCTACATTTATCATCAAAAGCAAAACATTCAGCATTTTCTCAATGGATCAGGGAAACGACAAATATCCAATCAAAGTGGAGATACTTGACCTTGAAGCTGAAGTACTTTACTTGTTACAGTAATATTATGTACTTTTTATACTTCTATAATACAAAATTAAATTAATGCATAATATATTATTCTTAAAAGAAATATATTAAGTTTCATGTTCAGAGTAGTGTCTGTATAGAACCAGTTATACAGCAGTAAAGATTTTACTTTAACTTAAATTTGTGTATCGATTTTAATTGTTTACTGTCATCTGGCGACATGTAAAGTGACATACATATTGTACAAGTATTGTTTATTTGTCTCTCAAGTCGTTAATATTTACATTAGCAGTGATCAGGTTATTACATTTATAAGTACAAGTACTTCAAATGTTGTCTTCAAATGATAAAGTTCTCGAAACCTCAAACGTTTTCTGTGAAAATGAGATCAAAATTGTGCATTTTTAGAATCGCTCAAACGTCATTTTCTAAAAAATGCCCCAAAGTTTTCTTCAAATTTTCCGAGCCGCCAGCGCGAAATGCACTGTTCAAGGTCACATACAATTCGTTTTGCCGTATTCTTTTGTTGTTTCAAAAATTAGGCAAATGTAAGTGCTTTAAATCACTTCCGAATAAAGGTTT
The DNA here is from genome assembly GCA_031308135.1 of Acheta domesticus. Taxonomy (NCBI): domain Eukaryota; kingdom Metazoa; phylum Arthropoda; class Insecta; order Orthoptera; family Gryllidae; genus Acheta; species Acheta domesticus. The sequence goes on along the minus strand of JAHLJT010009436.1, from coordinate 4,343,090 downwards.
TCCAAAAAAATAAAAATATAAAACAATTGTGAAAAGATCTTGCAAATTTCAAGTTCACAGTAACGCTTGACGTAATTTTCTTAGAAACAACTCAAACTTTTTCAACGAAACTTACCTTACAGGACGATGCATTCACTCTTCTACAATATTCTTAAAGGAATATTATTGAACTGGAACCGAAAACTTGAGAAACTTTCAAAGAAAATTACTGTGAGCTGTGTTAGATGGCAGCTGAGAAGAGTATGTGGCAAGTCCGAGAAGCTAGCCCAGCCCAAAATAAATTAGAAAACTAACTAGTGCGAGAAAGTATGTGTCATTCCGTACCACTACTAGTTTGCTATTCCTGATATCATCGAAATGTCTATTGATATTTTTTATAGTTTTCTTAATCCTTATTTGGAATAAAAACGCATTATCTTCATTTTGGTTTTATTTTCACCAAACATTTATTATTCGCTTTCCTCGTAATTGCTAAATATTTATTACAGTAGTATAGTAAAAAATGCAAATTTTAACTTATTATTGGTATCTATTTCTACATAGCATTAGAACTTTCCACACGATTGTGCATATTTAAAATGGTAATGGATGTTTTCTAAAAGTGGAGGTTCAGACGAATCACTACTTTAAAAAAACACAATGGAATTCAGTGTGACTCACGATGTAGGAGGGAGCGAATCAGCTATATAGGAGGGAGGCTGCAAGTAGATAAAATCTTTAGCTTGTTCTGAAACAATTTTGACTGCCAGAGAGACAAATGTTGAAGTACTCATGAGAGCAGTCAGGATCTGAAATCCTCTAACTACAAGATCATTCACTCCTAGAAATTAATTAGTAGATTACAACCGTTGTTTTTGAAATACAAATCTAAATATATGTATTTTGCTACGATTTTTTTAGCCAAATTGTTTCTTTCTGGTTGCTCATGATGTAAATTACTCGTTTATAACCAACAGGCATACGTATCAAATGCTAAATGGCAAGAAATTCCGAAGCAAATTGCGTCCCCTAAAAGTGTAAATTAATGTTTTAAATTACAGCAGCACAAGCAATAATAAATAGAAGATACTGATTAGAACATTTTATTATTATTCAAAAATTTTCTAAACGAAATTTACAATAGTAAATTTCGCGTTGCTCGCATATTAACATTGCTGACAAAATACATTTCACTGTAGCAATTTAGATTAGATATGATACATTTTTACTCTACAGATAAAAAAATATTGTTAATTGCTTATCGCGTTATTTTGAAGCAATTTTGAAAAAGGTGAAGAAAAAGATAAATTGTAAAACGAAGATCAAAATATGTAACGCAAAGACGTAATAAAAATAATATTACAAACAAGTTTATAAAAATGGATTGTAATATAAGCCGTAAACAGTAAAATATATATGCAAAATATTTGCAAAAACATACAAAATACAATTGATAAATTTCTGTGCAATGAAAAATGCTGGTATTCTTTAAAATCATATCTATTGCTAATTTATTTTATATAGTCATAGACCTTTAATCAACTGTATTTAGCTTAAACGATATTCAGTCTAAGTGTAGGATAAGATAGAAAATCGTTTCAGAATTTCATCATGTTCAATAATTTTTCATTATGTAATACATTCAACCGCATTGAAGACTAAATTGAACGCTAAACAAACTAAAGATTGAAATCGATGTCTCAAACGGAAAGCTGATTCCGCGTGATACATGACTGGAACGTAAACGAAATCGGTCGGCATCAAAGAGAACTCTTTGATGCATATCGCAAACAAGATATATAGAACATTCTCCTCCACCGAAGCAAAATATTGACGAGAGACAGAGCCGCGGGAAAGCGTCAGGTAAGAGAGCACAAAGAAACCAACCCTGCGGACGATTGTTTCGCTCTCGAAGAGATCAAAAGTGACGGTGGTGTCCTTCCCCCTCCGCTCCCCGCCACTTCCCCCATTCGGCCTTCCCCCCCCCGCCACCCTCTTCCGGCGCGCGGACTAATTTCATAACGTTTGTCAGATGTTTTCTTACGGAGCGAAATTTACATCTGAATTGTGGTTATTTTAGCGGCCGCGGCCGCAGTAATTTATGATACGGGAAGGTCGAGGTGGGCGGAGGCGGCGGAGGGGAAGTTAACCCGAGGCCTTCCGGTGTGGCAGCAATAACAACAGCGAGGGGCGGGCGAAGGCGGCGGCGGCGGCGCGCTGGCGGTGGAGGCGGCGGGGTCCCGCGATCAATGCTAGCTGTGTCAGCGGGGCCGCCGCCGCCGCCCCCCCCCGTCGACCGCCAACCGCTCCGTCCCTTCTCGCCCCACATCCGAAACGCCCCGGCCGACCGCGCGAAACTTCCTCTCGGCTTCCTTCGCCCCTCCCCTCCCCCGCCCCACTCCCCCCACTGCTCTCCCTTCCCCTCGACACGACGCCTTCTCCTGGCGGAATATGCCTCTTCTTTTTGTGTTTTCTTTTATTTCGTAATGCCGCTGTTCCGACGTCTTCCGCCGCTGCTGTCGTATCGATACTTGCTCGCTTTTTCTGGGAGGCTCCGGCGGCGGTGGCGGTGGTGGTGGTGGCGGCCGCTCAGTTTATTTTATACGTCTCGTTTCGCCCCAGTGTGTTTCTTCTCACCGTTTGCACGTTCTGAGCCATCCGTCCAGTGGTTCGAGGGGCGTACCCTGCGAGGCTGCGATTCCTTTTTGTAACCACCGCCACCTGCTATTCCGCAACAATTTTATATTGAACGTACTTAAAAAGTTTAAAAGGTATTCACTAAAATATTGTATGTTAAAAAAAAGTTTATTTTCACTCCAAATATAAAAATAATTTTGAATGTATGTAAAAGTATCTAGATTTAAGAGTGAATCATGTATCGCAAAAATTTGATTATTGAATGTAAATTGTTTTCATGTGTTAGAAATATGAGTATGAAATCCTGTAAATTAGCTAGTAATAAGATACAATAGTAAGAGGTTGTATGCCCAAATGTTCTGTACTGAAAATAAAAATGTACAAACCCCTGAAAGGCAAAACTTCCGAATAGGTATAAAATAAATTTTTAAAAAAATGTTTATCTATTTGTAAAATGTAGTGTTGCTAATATGCAATGAAACGCTTAAAGCTAAGAACTTTTTGGCGCTGGAGGTTCGTGCAGTAATATATTCGTTTTTTTCTTCATAGGAAATTTTGAACACGCTTATTTTTTAATGCTATTAATACTTTCCGTAGTAATTGAAATTAAATTGAAAATTAAAGGTTTCAACATTTTTAAATCGAGAAGTAAATTTTATTCATTGAAACATATTGCCATAAATTAAGAGTTTTAAGTACTCAAGGCAAATGATGAACAATGTTTTTAGTAATAAAAGAGTTTTCGTATTTTTTTTTCAATATAAAACGTTTAGAAATAGATGTTTCAATACTCGGAAGTCCTTGCCAAAAAATTAGGTGAAAATGTGTCAAAAAATACCAACTGCTTGCAAATGGATAAATCGCATTGCCATGAGTATATTGAATTTTCTGCTTTAAGAAAAGGCACACATTTTATGGTGTATCTTATTTTGAAACCGTACACTAATACGTTCAAAATATGTGTACATTTCGAAATATTGGATTTCCTCATGACATTTAAAGTACTTCGGCATTTATGTGTTATAACGAAGGAGATATAGTTACATAATATTTTATTTAATTATTTTCTATGACGATGAAAGGACAACCTCATCATTAATACTCTTTCCCTATCTGTATTCTAAGCAATTTTCTGAAACAAAAATTTCAAAATTGTGTTTACACTTTCATAGAATGTCGCTCATTTTCAGTTCTTGTATTTCCCGTTCACCACATCAAAGTGCATTTTTCCTCCCGAATAATATGCTTCGAAAATGGATTTCTGTGCTTAAGTAATAGATATATTTTATTTAGTGGAATACATTTGCCTTATTGCATTCGTAATATTTGCGATGGCTGTTAATATCTACCAAATATAGTTTTTTATATCACACAACGTATATTCAATTGACTTTATTAAGAAAAAAGCCTTCAATAATAAAACACTTTCGTGATTTATTGTTTAATGTTAAAATTGTTAAGTATTGCACTTTAAAGTTAATAATTTTCTCTGCAACTGGAACCCTCACAAATACTTCAGGCAATCGAAGCAACTAAACGAACAAAAGAAAAATATTGAAGAAACATATTAGTTTAAGTAACAATAACACGAATAGTCGAAGAAATTAAATGATTAGGGAATTCTGGGTAACCAAACTGGAATTATGTCTTGGATAACTATATCTTAATGCTTCTGGCATAATATAATTTGCAATTAAATGGCATCATATATTTCAATGCAGTGACAGTTGAAGAAAAACCAATGCGTCTTCTGTTCAGCATGAATATCTGCAAGAGTCAAATTAAATGGACTGCATTTAATCATTTGTTAATAATTAATTAATTATTTCTAGTTTCAAGACCCATTTGGCATCATCTTACAAAGACAAATTTATAATGATTAATAACTACATGAAGTTATTTGTACTATTAACTTATATTTTACAACGTGAAATTACTATTTAAACTTCATCAAACTTTTATAATGCAAGCTCCAACTGATAAAGTAGACAATTATGAAAACCATATCGGTTCATAAATTTAAATAATAAAATCTACCCGAAGAACATGATACCCAAGCTTAGCATCATTAAACACAGTATTTCCTTTCGGGTGAGTCTGTTTCCATTACACATGTGTAACATATATAGCAAAATGTCCAATAATATTGGAAGATTGCCAATTAATTTCGTACATATCAAACTATCTACATTGGGATTCTCTAAAGATTTTAGATGTTAATGAAACTTCGAAATTACCCCAGCAATGTACGTACATCAGAAATCTCTGATCCAAAATGTGAATCAAGATATCTTTGAATCAAAATGCAGTTCTAAATATAGTTTGTACTCATTTTAGCATCAAAATTAATCATTAATCATGAACTTTTATTGCTTGTTGCTTGAAATTTAGTATGAGCAATGAAAAAGGCATTGTTGCTATCTAATACGTTTAATACGATTTTATTATTTTTAAATATTTTTTATATTCTTCTTGCATAGATTATCATGACGAAATACATTTTGATAATCCTATAATGGAATACATATAATGAAACACATCTGTTGAATTTGTATCCTTAATGAGATTCTGGGAGCTCATTATATTTCCGTGACGAAATATGATGTATAATTTCTTACTGTGTAGTAGGTATAACGTGGCAGAACTGATGCCAAATAGATAGTTCCTAATATATTCCTCCAGAGGCCGGTAGTGGTGAAGAACAGCTACCTAACAGTTTGCTTAAGGTGGCTGTGGTTAATATGGAAATGTTTAATGCTAATATTTGTGTACTGAAAAAATTACGAAAATTGTAGTATTTCATTACAATTTGAACTAATTACATTAAAAATAATAATCTTAAACGCCGTGTTTATATATACAATTGATCTATTTCTCCTTTTCACAAGAATTTGATACGAATATATACGAATATAAGCCCGGGCAACGCCGGGTATTTCGCTTGTAATGAAATTAAAGGGTATATGCAAACTCTTTTATAAAATATTTGCGAATGACTCGGAATACACTGTTAATTGAATATGTTACAAACGCGTACAGCGTGTGGAGAGATCGATTGATTGATTGCTAATGATTCCGGGGGCGTCAACTTCTGAGGTCCCGTAAGTCCAGTACATGTTTTTATAGGGAGGTGGAGGTGATCTTCCCCCGTTGTATGGTGAGATCCGGCGCCAACCTACGGGGTTTCCCTCAACCAGGTATCTCCCATCAGCAGGGCACCGCCCCAGCCAGGACATGCTGTAAACTCCCGGCCGGTCTCCCGGCATGTGTGGTAGTGTAGTGGTTGTTAGTGTAAGTGTGTGTGTGTAAGGGGTGAGGATAGGACGAGAAACAAGAAGGAAAGATCGCGCGCGGTCCGAGGCCCGTTTGTTTGTCTGCTCGAGCATTCGCCTGGTGTTGATGGGAGAAACAACGTAAAATTACAGATCAGAGCAGCCGGCCACTAGAATTCCCCTTCAGATAGCGACTGAATTCGACCTCGCTGAAAATCTAGTGTCGAAAATCCTGCCTATGACCTCCCGGTTAGAGGGACTGCATTGACATCGGTTGATGCCCTGAGCCACTTCTCCCAGTGCAGCCGTGGCGGGGCGGGGAAGAAGGCGATAGGGGTGGAGACGGGGGATGTGTGAGCGGGGAAGATGCCAGTGCGGGTGTCGGTGTGTGTGTGGGAGGGGGAGTGGCGTCATGGGCGCGCGCCACCTGTCCGCGCCTGCGGGGCGACCCTGTGGCGCCGGGGGCGGCGAGGAGGGGCTGGGGGGAGGGGGTGGGCAGGGGCTTATCAGGCTCGTCAGCCGCCGCCTGCGGCCGCGCGATAGCGCCACGGGGGCTCGACCCGCGCCCATTAGCCACCCCCCCCGCAGCCTCGCCGCGGGCAAATAATTCACGCCCTCTCCCCTCCCCTTCCCCCCTTCCCACCCTTCAGGGCGCTCGCCGCCGCATGAGACAACGACGGCCGCCTCGCCCTTGTACGCCGACAGTTGCTCTCTTGTGCCTGTACTCCGTTTTATAGTGCGATTTTTCTACGTTTGCCCCTCAAGACCTGTTTTCACGATGCAATACGCCACGGCATTTCGCGTCTTTCTCAGTCGTGCCGGCTAGATATCACATGATCGTGACCATATCAAGTAGGGCTTCCGAATCATGCAAGTATCTAATGACACGACCGAGAAATCCATCGTGGCCATAAGGGCTTGAGGGGCTGCGATGTAAAAATCGCACAATAAACGTAGCTGCACTTCAAGGTTACAAGCTGGAATAGAGGGGGACATTGTTATCCAATCGGGAGCTCCAATACCAAAAATTCCAATTTTAACGAAGCTCTCGATTGAATAACAGTGTTCCCTCTTCTTCTAGCTTGTGATCTTGAAGTGCCACTATGTTTAAATAGAAGTATACAACCAATAGATGCCGAATACCCTGCTAATGACATCATGATTATTCATATATCGTAATGAGGTTCAGATTGTCTTTTAATGTTGATGGATATTTTATAAGGTGTAAAGTTCCAATCTTGTTTTTCGGAGGTTTTGATGGTCCGAATAAATATATATTTTGACCATATAGGATCAATCAACATTGATTTCAGGAATTTAAGCTTTAAAAACATTTATTAATGGCTCAACGTTGCGCACGTTTAGTACGTGCCTTCTCAAGAGCAATTTGGCAACGGTTAACAGTGTTATATAAATTAACATAAAACAATAGAATTTACAATTATTGAGTTAAATATTTACATTGCTGTTAAGAAGAAAAGCTAATACCTCTCTTGTAGTAGCCGACTCCTCGAATCCTACGATTTGAAAAGACTTGAAATGACTAGCGTAGTAAGAAGTGAACGATTCTCGGAAGTGCCTGAACCTTTACTGAACGAGAATCGTCAGATGAACGAACTCCGTTCTTCTAAGTAGAACTGTGTTCGAGTACAGACGTGTGCACCGGAGTTCTACAAGGCATAACGACTTCTTGAAAACTGAATCCCTTTTACATCCACCATCATACTGCGAAGTAAAAGGCACATCTACTGAGGTAATTGATCTTAAAAGTATTATATTTCATTTTGAGATAATTCGGTACAACGCGAATCTAAATTTTCTGAAATATATCGTGCGGAATGAGAGACACGTGTGGAGTCATTATCTAATACTGCTGAAGTGGGATTATAATCAGCGTAAGAAAACCGTCGGCCGACGCCAAAGAAGACCTACACGTACGTAAGTACCTACAAGTACGTAAATCGTAAGGTGTTTTGAGTTCCTTACATTACAGCGGGGTAATTCTCAACTTGTCAGTGCTCATAGTGTTAACTTTCGGTAGAAATTTATGTGAATTTAGGCTTCCTACTGGCAATGTTTATTCGCATAACGTTTGAACGGAATTGGCTTAGGACGGGGAAGGGCTAGCGACCTCGCTTGCAAGGGGCGCCCAAGGTTAAAGAAGACTGAGCATTGCAGTAGAATTCATTCCAAATTCAGAATGCTTTTAAACTGGCGTGAGAAACAGTAGCGAAGACACTATTAATTTACTCTAGTGTCTGCCTCTTTCTGTTAAAGGGGAAAATTAAGTAGCAAGCTTCTTCGTTAAAAGAACATTTTAAGTAATATTTCAGATTAATTATTTGTGTATCAGTGTATAGTTAATTTATTCTATGGTTTACTAGTTCTTTGCTGTGTGTTTACGCACCTAAAATAAAATACATAATGGTATACTTAATACCCTTGCGGGCCTTCCTGATTCTTTATGCCGTAGGGCCTTTTGAATAATTTATGGCCCGCTCTAATATCAACACGACACACAGAACATAGTTATGAATTCGATTTTTATAGTTAACATGCAAGAAAATACAATAAATAAATGACATAATACTCAAATAAACAAAATAATTCGTTATAAACTTTATTTTGCATAATTGATATGAAAATTGCAATTTTGGAATGTTCCCGAGAATTTATAATTGCCATCAATCACTGGCATTTCATTGTTACGTATCTCCTTTTTCAGAGACATAATTATATTCTTCAGAAGCAGTACTAGTAGTAATAAGATAAGGCACATCGGCTAACATCCTCGAAATGTTATCTTTTGGTTTTATGACATATATTCTAAATAACATTTTGCAACAGACGCTAATAACCTAAAAGTGTCGTTTCATCAGCCAATTTACACTGTTATTCACACTGGTAAATCTCAAATACGCATTAAACAGTTTCATGTATTTCACAAGACTTTAATGGAAACTATTGTCCGTAGTTTGGTTAGCTTTTGCTAGAATTTCCGCAGGAACTTTACAATATTCTTTCATTTTGTACGAACAAATCAGTGCAATAACGATTATGCAATAGAAATTAGATATACACAATTTTTTATCTGACGTCATATTGACAAATGACTATTACAATGCGTCTTTCCACTTTAGACGCAATAATTATTATAAAATGTTTCGAATTCTCATATTATTCAACAACGAACTAGTAAACCATAAAGTTTTATATGCACAACGGGCGTTACTAGATGTTTTTGCCTCTCAGGCGACTTGTAACCCCTCGGGCCAGAGGCCCTCGGGTTTGGAAGTCGCCCTCGAGGCAAAAACATCTACTTAACGCCCTTGATAAATAAATAACTATTTTGAACTGTTCATAAGAAAGTAATATTTAGAAAACACAGTTACTAGTATTCTTGTATAAAGTAGCGTATGTCGTTTTAACCAAAGGTATAAACGATTAGACTGAAAAAAAATTAATGATCTCGTATTTAGTATTTGCTGCAAGGTTTCTTTTCTAGAGAGAATTGTAAAAATGATAGGAAGGATCCTTAGGTGCAATTCATGGTTAACTTCTTATACAATATTACCATGTAACTTCACAATAGGGTACTTTTGTTTTAAGTGTAGTTGTTCCTTCGTTGTTATTAGTGTTGTGCATTTCTTTGTATATGTGTGTTCTTTGTGTTTTACAGAAAGTGTATATATGAATGAAGAAATTATATTGTTTATATTAGGTATTCAATCGTGTCAGGGTAAATTTATCGTATTTCACATTCCATTATTAATTATTTCACTGAGATTCCATTCTCTCTTCAAAATTTCCATTGATAGTGGTCGAGTTACTAAATTAGACCACAAGCCAATTTTGGGATACTGTACCCATCATTTCAATAAACCATCGTGCGCTGACAAGAAGCTCCAAAGGCATATGGTATTTTATTTATTTATTTACGTCAAAAACAGTTAAAAACTGCGTATGACGAGCTATGGGGAGAAGTGAATTTTGTGCACGTTTTCATAATTCTGTGGTCTCTATCCTAAACCTAATTCTAGTCGAATTTTGAATACAGAAAAGAGAGTTTTTTTTCGAGTTTTGTTGACAAAATATTCGATCCTATATAATAAAATATATTTTCAAAGGTAAATTAGCTATAAATTCCTGCCCTGAACCCTCATGTTCTTCATGAAAGAATAATACTTTTTGCCGCGATAATATGAAAAACGATAATTTGAATAACGTAATAAATGGTAGATTTACGATCTTTCACAAGTCGGGTAGGAGCGCGAGTTGTACTTCCGAAAGTTTCCGTGATTGTGCTGCAGTACAACGGGGGTTGTCGCAACTCCGTACGAGTATTATGCTGTGTACATCCTGAACGTCGGTAGAGCAGAACTAGTGTAGTGTTGGTTCTGTTATCCCAATCTTTTGAAAGAAGACTTCGATTTTTTGAAGAGAGATAATTTGTAATCGGAAACCACAGTAGAGAAAAGAAGAGGCTGAAATAATTCAGTGCTTAAAATAAAAAAGTTGAAAAAAGGGATATGAAAATCAACAGAATGGAAAGAATGTGAACTAAACAAAAATGATTCTTTTGAAGATAAAAATTATTTAGAAATAATAATGCTTTTATTGCGACACCTGTCAAATTTTCTTAAACAATAAACGAATTCGTTTCCAAGATATTCATATTTTAGAAAATGTAAATGTTTTGTATAAAATTCTAAAACTAGCGCGACTCAAAATGATAATGTAGAGATTGTGTTTGTTTTCGTGGCGGAGAAAAGTAAAACAGATTTATTTTTCTCTTTTAAATTTATTGATGCTGAAATATCACAAGCTTGTTCCTCTGCCAGAGCGAGAAGATCCAGGGCGAAGCAGTTAAATGAACGTGTAGCGCTGGGCGAGTGTATACGCCAAATTGCGTCCGGGAATTCCCTCGCCGTTACAGGACGCTGGATCTTGAAGGACTCGATAGCCGAGGAAATCTACATGAGGAACGCCCCCTTGAGTTGGAAGAGGGGCGTGGAATGTCGGCTGGGGGGCTGGCGCCGAGCCCATTGCCGCGAGACGCCGGCGGCGAGGCGGGGCGTGGGGCGGGGGCGGGGGCGGAGACGAGGCTGTCGTAAAGCAAAACAATCGCCACGCGCTCTCCCCAAACAGTCCGTCCAACCCTCCCTTCTACCCATTCTCGTGGCTGAGGGTTGCTTCCCGTCTTCCGCTTTACTCTTTTGTTCTCCTTCCACTTTATTTTCTCTTTTTTATTCTATTGCTCTCTCGACCTTTATCCTATTGTTCTCCCCTCCTATCATCCGCATTTTTTGTCTTCCATCCACTTTTTTTCCTGTCATTTTTTCTTGTTTTCCTGTCTCTTATTCTTTTCTTTTCCTGACTACAATCTTTTTGGTTTCCTGATGTCCCATTCTATTTTAATTTTTCTTCCAACCTCTGTACTTAAGTTTTTATTTCTTGGCGCCTGGAGATCTTGTCTTCACGATGGAATATCACACTATTTCGCGTCGTTCTCGGTAGAGCCACTAGAAGTGATCGCATGATCACCAGCACTGCTCGCGTGAGCGTGCGACTCCTGGCGGCACGACCGAGAACGACGCGAAATTCCTTAAGATATTCCATCAGTGAAGACAAGACCCCACGCTGCCAAGAAATAAAAACCCAAGTATAGTTCCCTTGTCCTATCAGTAAAGGTGTTCTTCCGTACTGTCCTCTTCTTTACCTCGCGTCTTACATCATTGACGTTCCACTATTTTGTTCTCCTGCCATCTCAAGCATTTTTTCTCCTGTTTTCCTATTTGTTGCTCAATTGCCTTCACATCTGCTTAGTATTTCGTCTTTCCATCCTGTGATTCTCTCTTCCACAAATTGTCTCATTTTCCCGTCATCCTATTCTTGTTATTCTTTAATATATCTTTCCGTCCTCCAGATATTAAGTTCAATTGTATTTTTACACATCAGCCCTTTTTCGCATCAAATCAGTTACTCACTCGCACATCAGTCCTCCATTGAAAAATCAGCCTACTCATCGCCAATTCGCTCATTTTTTGCACACAGAGAAAAGAAAAAAGTCAGGTAACATTTCGTTTCTTATTCTTGTCACCGTTCCTGATGTCACTCCAAACCTATACTATCGCCTCTGCACTAGATTCCAGTTCCTCTATTTCCGCGTTATATCAGAGCTAGAATATTTATACCGAATCCCACTTGTAGCATCCACTCGTTTCGCTAAATCCTCTTTCTCAGCTAGTCTGTCACTTCCATTGCGTCGCAGTTAGCACCCACTATCTCACTGCGTGCTGTCCTATCCCAGTCTCCCCTTCGCGGACACCTGAACATCACACGAAATCTCTCATTAGTGCAGATTCGTCTTGTCCAGTGCTACAGGTCATTCACCGTTTGTAGAGATCTCACTTTTTGTAGCCCTGTCCGTCTCAGTTATACCTACGGATGAAACTAAATCCTCCATACTCTCCTGTCTACTCTGCTCCGACACTTTGTTAGCCTTCGTTTCCCTTTACACTGACATACTAATTGCATATCTCAATAAATTCTCCTCTCTCTGTCTTCGCTGTTCTCATCATTTACATCATTCTCTATTCTCACGCTGACGGTGTCCCACCATTTTCCGTTTTTGTTGGTGTTGTAGGCCGCACTAAATTCTTCATCCCATTTCACTTCTGCTATTTCTGATTCGTCTCGGTTACATATTTTGCTCTCACACTACGTCCTTCTCATTTCTTTCTTTGCATATATCTACAAATCCCACCAAATCATCCAGTCGTGGACATTAGTTATGTCTCAAGGACTTTGTTCCTTTTCCAAGATTGCCGCCCCTTCACTTTCCACAAACTTGCCCATGGTTGCTACAGATTGAAATAAGTCCTTCGCCCCACCACGCCTGCCATCCACGCTCCAACTCCGTTAGATCCTCCACCCTCACTCTCCTTCGACCCCTGTTGGTGGATGCAAATTGCACTAAATTGTCGGTGTAAATATGGCTGACGTACAGGGTGGTTGGGTATGATCAATGGCAGCAATTTCTACATTGATTCGGCTGGGTCCTCCCCTCACCCTGTGTGCCCTCCTTGCCCACTGCGAGTTGCTACAGATGGAACTACATCTCACATCCCACCAACCCACGACGTATATCATCACCTCTTCCGACTCAGCTACACTAAGTGATCAAAAGTATCCGGACACGTGGCTGAAAATGACTTACCAGTTCGTGGTGTCCTCCATCGGTAATGCTGGAATTCAAGAGGGTGTTGGCTCACCCTTAGCCTTGATGACAGCTTCCACTCTTGCGGGCATACTTTAATCAAGCTATGAAGGTTTCTTCGGGAATGGCAGAACATTCTTCATGAAGTGCTGCACTGAGAACTGGTATCGATGTAGGTCGGTGAGGCCTGGCACAAAGTCGGCGTTCCAAAACATCCCAAACGTATTCGATAGGATTCAAGTCAGGATGGCTATACAGGCCCGTCCATTACAGGGATGTTATTGTCTTATAACCCTCCACCACAGGTCGTCCAGTATGAACAGGTGCTCGATCGTGTTGAAAGATGCAATCGCCATCCCCGAATTGTTCAACATTGGGAAGAAACAAGGTGTTTGAAACATCAACGAAGGCCTGTGCCATGATAGTTCCACGCAAAACAGCATGGGGTGCAATCCCGCTCCATAAAAACACGACCGCACCATAACACCACCACCTCCGTATCCGGATGCTTTTGATCACGTGGTGTACTTCCTCCATTTCCACATTCCTTCGGCCCATGCGGGTGGATGGCAGATTGCACCAACTCATCAGTGTAGAGAAAGGGAGACGTACTTCGGCCCATGCGGGTGGATGCAGATTGCACCAACTCATCAGTGTAGAGATGGCAGAGCGTACGGGTTGGTTGGGTATGGATTAATGGCAACCATCCTCTACATTGATTGGGCTGGGTCCTCTGCTCATACCCGTATGCTCACCTCGCCCACTGCGGATGGCTACAGATTGTCCGAAATCCCACATCCCACCTACGTCTACCACCACCTCCACTCCCACCCAGCGTGGCTCCCACTCCCTTTAACTCGCAGCTGCAGATCGCCCTAAATCCTCCATCCCGCTGCATCCGCCATCTCCGGTCCGTCTCGGCCACATTCCGCTCCCCCACCCCGCGTGTTCCCCCACCCCCGCCCGCGTGGTGCGGCAGATCGCACGCGCCGTGGAGGGCGCTTCATCGCCGCGAGTGTTTATGTTGTTTTCGGCGGCGCCGACGACCGGGAAGAACGCCGGCGCTGTAGGGGGCCTGAGGATAACGGCGCGCGGAGAGCTCGCGTCGAAAGCCGGGGCGGGGAGGGGCGGGACGGGCGAGGCGGAGCGGAGCGTGGCGAGGCGCGGCGAGGCGGGGAGGGGCGGGACGGGGAGGGGCGGGACGGGGCAGGGGAGGGCGGGGCGAGGCGTGGGTGGGACGAGGGAGGCGGGGCGGGGCGGGCGAAGCGGAGCGGGGCAGGCGCGGGCCGGGGCGGGCGCTGCGGGGAGAGCGGGGCGGGGCGAGGCGTGGCGAGGCGGGGTGGGGCGCTGCAGGACGGGGTGGGGGAAGGGGCATGGCGGGGGCGGGGCGGGGCGGGGGCGTCGAGAACGCGTGTAGAGCCATGCTCCCGGCTGCGAGGGCGACATCGCGCAGTCGGGAAAACATGGGGTGCGGCGGCCGGCGCCTCCTTTATCGCCCCCTCGAATCGCCCTGAAACCGCCGCCAAGCGATCGCTCAGCGCGCGCCGCCCCGCCCCGCCCCGCCCGGAGCCCCGCGCCAGCGCCGCCGCCTCCGCCGCAGAGCACAGTGCGGGCGCCGCTGCGACGCTCGTCAAGCGCGCGGACGACGCGCCGCCGGCCGTAAGGGGGAAGCGAGGGGAGAAGTGAAGAGCAGCAGTGGAGAGAGAATTATTCACCTCGCTGTCTGAAAGGAGAATTCTAGCGGCCGGCTGCTCTGATCGGTAGTTTTTCGGAGGTTTGCCCGAACAATGCCAGGCGAATGCCGGAGCAGTTCCCTAACAAACGGATCACGGACCGTGTGCGATCTTTCATTCCTTTTTCTTATCCTATCCACATCCCTTACTCACACTTACACTAACATGCACTACACTACCACACGTGCAGGGAAACCGGTCGCGGCTTTAGAGCTTGTTCCGGCTGGGCGGTGCCCCGCTTGTGGGAGATACCTGTTTGGAGAAACCTCTGCTAGTCAGTGGTAGGTCGGCGCCGGATCTCACCATCCAGCGGGGGAAGATCACCTCCCCCTCCCAATGAAAAAATGGAATGGACTTACGGAACTAATGACCTCAGAACTTGACGCGCCTGGAATCAATAAGTCAGTCAAGAACAGCAGAAGAGGAGAGACAGAAGAGCAGCAGAACAGCCTGCAGGGTAAGAGCAAGGGAGAGCGAGATGGGAGTGAGGTGCGAGAAGGAATAGAGAGGGTGGAATGTGGAGAACGGGGCAGGAATGATGCGGAGGAAAAGTGATGGGAAGTACATGGAGAGCGGAGAGTGGTGTGAACAAGAAATTGTGGAGCGGGAATAGATTAGTGGGAGCGGAGAGTGAGGAGCGTGGAAGGGAGAAGTGAAGCGTTCGGTAGCAGAGGAGGAGAGAGGAAGAGAACGGCAATAGCCTGCGGGATGCGAGAAGGAGAAAGGGAGATGGGGTGAGTTGTGGGAAGGGGTGGAAAGAACGTAAGTGGTAATAGGGCAGGGAAGATGGGGAGGAAAAGTGGGGGGAGTAAATGGAGTGCGGGATGAGGTATGAACAACAAATTGGAACGCATAGTTAGGGTAGTGGGAGCTAAGCTTGAGGTCGGGGAAGGGAAAATTGAAGAGAGTTGCGCAAAGAGTTGCGGCGGCGTAGCGGTTAGCGTAACGGACTGCTATACCCAAGTTCGCGGGTTCAAACCCGATCGAAGCCGTGGATTTTTAGGGGCGAAAAAATCCTTCGTACGCCTTCCTTCGGAGGGGAAGTAAAGCCGGCTGTCCCATGTTAGTAGGTTTACTTGCATGTAAAAGATCCTCAAGCCTAAATGACGCCTCTGAGCCTCAGTAATACCTTCTTTCCGCTCCGGGGAAAGGAGCGTAGCGAAATTTGTGTGGTCAGACGGAAGAGCAGGCCTCATGGCCTGAGTCGCCACGTAAAATATGGCAATTCAATTCAATTAAACAAAAAGAGTGAACCGACCGGAATGGGGAGAAAGAAAGAGTGTGCATGAACAGGAGGTGGATGTGGAAATTATAATGTAGAAGAGTGTGGAAGGAAAGTGAAAATTGAAAAAGGAAGAGGTGATTCTATGGGACAGAAAGTAAACAAAGGAGAGCGTGAAACAGCCACGGGAAAGAGGGTTTGGCATAATGACTGCGAAGAGGAGGAAGCGAGGAGAAAAAAAGACGAGCATTCAGTGCGAGTTCAGTGATAGAGAGAACCAAAAGTGGAGAGCAAGTCAGAGAAGTTGTCGAAGGAAAATGATGAGAGGTGAACGTAGATCAGGAAGGAAGGACTGTGCAACAGAGACAAGCGAGTGTGGAAGCGGATGTGGTTCAGTGACAGTGTGGAGCGGGAATGAGTGGGAGTGCTGAGTGTGTTGGTGAAAATCTGAGCGTTGGAAATGAGGATGGGCAGGAGAGGGGGGGATTTGGGGAGGATAGAGAGAAGATGCGAAGAGACAAGCGAGTGTGGAAGCGGATGTGGTTCAGTGACAGTGTGGAGCGGGAATGAGTGGGAGTGCTGAGTGTGTTGGTGAAAATGTGAGCGTTGGAAATGAGGATGGGCAGGAGAGAGGTGGAAATGAGGATGGGCAGGAGAGGGGGGGATTTGGGGAGGATAGAGAGAAGATGCGAAGAGACAAGCGAGTGTGGAAGCGGATGTGGTTCAGTGACAGTGTGGAGCGGGAATGAGTGGGAGTGCTGAGTGTGTTGGTGAAAATGTGAGCGTTGGAAATGAGGATGGGCAGGAGAGAGGTGGAAATGAGGATGGGCAGGAGAGGGGGATTTGGGGAGGATAGAGAGAAGATGCGAAGAGAAAGAGGGAATATGGGGACTAAGGGCCTGAGAGAAGACCCCCCTCCCTCGTTAGAGAAACAAAAGAAGGGTAGAGGACAGCGAGAAGATGAGAGCGCGGAGTACCTAGAGCTCGAAGCGACGAGTGAATTGCGAAGAGAAGGAAGCATAAATCGCAGAACAGAGTAATGGGAGCGAGGAATTCCGACTGAGCACTAGAGAGCGAAAAATGCAGAGCATGGAGTGTATAGGGAAGCATGGACTCGGAAGTAGAGACGAGTGTAACTGTAAAGCGAATCTCTAGCGAACTCAACCTCCCAAAATTGCTGGCGCTTCTCTCCAGACATAGTACAGAGAGCAGTGTTTTTCTTTATGCTTTGACCTCGCCTGCTTATAAATTATGTTCTCTGTATGGAGATCTGATCTACAAAACGCAAGTCCCTTGCCAGGACAATGTTTTGCGCAGAACAAAAAAGTTATGAGTTTGATTCTTGTGTAAGCTTTAAAGGTTTCACCTTGTGCTTGTGATACGAGAGAAAATAGTGAATCAAAACATACTCAGACATAATAAAAGGCTTCATTAACTCATTATGCCTCACTGCTGTAAACCTTCAATTCAATCGAAAAGCTGAAAACTATAGGAAAATAATAAAAGTGATAGAATTGTTATGTTAGATTTGTTATAGCTTCACAACCGTTTTAGAAACTTCCTTTGTTCAGCATCTGAAAAGGAAAGAAAGAATTTTTCAAGAAACTGAAATTTACCTTGTACGTTTCTTATTAGTCAAAAGAAGTTAATGAATCTAAAATAAATTCGAAACAAAATTAAAGATCGAAATTCAAGAATGATTGTGGATATCAACTATATATTATTTCGTAGCGAAATAGATATTGGTCTCTTTAGGAATAATGTACTAGGTAGTGTTTAAGATCTTAGTTCAAAAGTATAGCTCAGCAATGGAGCAAAGTATAGCTCATAGCTTAGCAATGGACGTTGGAATATGAGGAATCCGAGCTCTGATTTGCAAAGTTACCGAGTTACAGAGACATCTACAGACTGCAATTTAGTACATTCTTTGGGTGACTAATACATATTCTCTAAAGTATAACTTCTTTAGATTTACTTGATACTAAATACTATATGTTCTCTTCCTTTAGGAAGTTTGGAGCTAATAGCACATTTTGAGAATTAGTATTTGTTTTCTGCATTATTCGGGTGTCAATAGAAGAGATTTTAGAAGAATATTTATTTATTGTGGGTCAAAAAGCGCAATCAACTCATTTGTTTTAATATCAGTGTATTAGTATTTTAAGTCATAGGTAAATAAAATTTAGTATTGAGTTGAAATTATCCCAGTTGAATATGAATATATTATTTGCGTTGTATTGCTGTCCATTTGGTGGTATATTTGTCTGCTAGGCGTAAAAATAAATATCTTTCTTTTTGTTGCAGGGAGACGAGTCCGAAATTTGGACCCGAACAGCATCACGTCGGCCATTGCTGAATTCAACAATGGTGAGTATCGCCACAACTATAAGAGCATATGCTTTAAATGAAATGTCAGCAATTTGAAAATATTTTAAGTGTATTAAAGTGTAGAAGAAAAATAAATAATTTTTTTGGCAGAAAGTTGACCGATGCAAGTGGCCAAACAGACGGTTAGAAGAGTTATAATTTAAAATAGACATTTGATTTCAGCGTTAGCGACTTTTCCTTTTTAGGTAATTTTTAGTGTAAGGTTTAAAAAATGTCAAAACCTATGCATATAATTCGAAGCGGGGGTCAAGCAACCAAGAGTATTATCATGGAGAGTATTTTTAAACGTACACTCAAACATTGCTTGATGATTTTCCCCATATACTTAACATTTGCCATATTAACTTTAAGCATGCATCTAACATTAAGTTTGTTTCAAACATTATTATTAAATATCCCATAAAAATCACAATTCGTTAATATTGAACTAAATATAATATGAATTTGTTGCACGAGGTTGTTTCGTAGTAATTTTCTGGAATAGATCTTACCTTTTGCAAGTATTGTTTTCATTTTATTTCAGACAAAAATTAATGCAATTTCTGTATTAAGAATTGTAATATTAATTTAATCACTAATTTATTTATGATGCAGATATTAATTATATTCTATTTTGAAAAATGACACCACTTTTAAATAATTTTATTCGTAAGAAAATGCAAATTATCTGATTAAATAACAAAACTAATTTCAGTGTACTGACTGTAATAGATATTATAAACAAACCGTGTTACAACCATATTAACTTCGTAGCACCACATGATGCTTTTTGCTGTAAACACTGGACGAGCTGTTTTTATCCTAACCCATCTGCATTAATGCAATGGATGTTAAACAAGAAATAGAAGAGTGGTCTAAAGCTGTGATATGACGTTACCAGAATTCATAATTAACAGTTCAATGTCCGGTGTTGAAATGTTTTGTTGGAATAATTTCATATGCGATTCTGTTTAGTAGTAATATTGTAACTAAAATGTTCGATGAATGCTCATCAGCATAAAGGTATTTTGTTCAAAATTCATTGCATGAAAATAATTTGAAACAGTTGTGTATGATGATAAAACCCACTCTTTAAAACTTCAGTGCTACCTAACATTAGGCAAAATATTTCTAATACGTGATCAAATTGCCTTTGCTTTAAAAATATAAGTACTAACAACATATGCGCGAAAGCAATTTTGCATAGAATTTATAAAAATTGCATTGATAGAATTGTTTGTGATTCATTGACTCTTTTTATGTATGGAAGCCGTTACTTGTTTAAACATTGCTATTACATTATTTTCTCTCTAATTGAACTAAATATTCGTGACACAGCTTTTAATATTTTATCTTCTAAACAAGTTAAAATCGTTTGAAAATAGTATTACTTAGTAAAATACGCATGAGAGCTTAGCTGACATTAAAATGTAATATACAACAAGAAATATGTTTGATATGAACTTCTTGTAAATTGCAGTAAATATTGTGACGGTCTTTTTTTAGTCAAAGCGAATTTCAGACATAGAAAGAGTAACATTATCAATAAAATACTTAATATTTGAAAGAGGGCAGCACTTTTGCCTTTCGACACACATGAGGTGAACAATGCGTTATCATTTATTATTTACACTGTTAGACATATTGTCTGCAATGAATTAACTCCTATCACTCGTAACAATAAACATTAGTACTGTAATGATATTACACCTCTACATTGAGTTTCACTAAAATCACATTAGCATCGCATAAGCAAAATTGCCGATTGATCTAAAGTTGACAATATTTTTATGAAGGACATTGTCAACAATATTCACACCAATATAATTCGGAAACGAAAAGATCAACTAAAAAAGAGAATGATTTATTGAATCTAATGTCCCGAAAATTTAGCAGAGATAACACAAGCTTTCATAGTTATCAGACTTGATCCATGCATTTAACTGTAAATTTAGAATAAAATTCAGAATATTTAGAACAAAGTTCGTTCAGTTGAAATGTGGTATTGCCGCACATTCATTTGTTTCTGGATGAGTTAAGAGAGTTTATTTGAAGAACGAATGTCTCATACTAACTTAGCTTTCTCCGAATTTCAAATGTTTTCAAAATAATTATATGTTGTTGGTTGAAATAATAAATCCCTTTTTTACTAGACTTTTTTTCGAAAATTTAAGGAGTATAACTTTTAGATTGCTTTTTAGAAACTTCTCAATCCAACTATATCTCCACAAATAATGAAGAAACGAAATGTAGAAAAGAAATGAATAGCATTTGAGAAAAGGGAAGTATTGCTTGAACTTTTATAAATATTTTTCTGTACTGAATCTGCAGTCACGGAGAGTCTTTTTTTCTAAAAATTTAATTATCTCTAAATTTAATTATCTTAATCTAATTATTTCTAAAAATATTTTACCTTGGGCAAAAGCTAAGTTAGTATGAGTCATTCGTTCATCAATAAACTCTAACTTCACCATAAACAAATTAATGTGTGACATTCTCACATTTCAACTGAATTTTACTGAAAATATTACTGAACTTTACTCGAAATTTACAATTAAAAGCATGTATCTACGCCTGATAACTAATAATTGATGGCTTGTGTTAAAACTGCCAATTTCTCAGAACATTAGATTCAATAAATCATTACATTTTTTAGTACACAAGTTTAAGTTATCTTTTATAATTCGCACGCAAGAGATGTCAGTCTCGAGAGCCACCCTCGTGAGAGTCCTGCCAAGGCCCTCTAGAAGGAAGAAGAGGCCTGATAGTATTTACTATTCTACTTTCTGAATCTGAATCAGTGAAATTGTCGCTGATTCAATCAGTGAGAGCCGAAGTCAGTGATACCTTCAGTCGAAATGTGTGGTTTCGCTGACAATCAGCGAATATGCGAACCTTTTCGTAATGACCGAAAGCATTTCACTGGTCGTCAGTGGTAAAAGTGCCGCGCCACCATCGCTCACTGATCGTTCAGTCGTCACGTTCAACTAGTTGTCACAGATTTCACTGATTAAAACAGAACTTTCACTGATTCAAAAAGTGCGCCAGATTTTCATTGATTTGTTCAGTTCAATTCACTGATTGTCAGTGGGAGGGTTATAACTGACACCATCAGTGAATAGTCACTGTCAATCAGTAGTTTTTTCACTGATTCAGACTGAGGAAGTAGATGACCTTGGTCCTGCCTAGCTCTTCGGAGGCGCTCCTATGGCCGAACGGAACTTCCGCTGAGAG
The DNA here is from genome assembly GCA_031308135.1 of Acheta domesticus. NCBI lineage: Eukaryota > Metazoa > Arthropoda > Insecta > Orthoptera > Gryllidae > Acheta > Acheta domesticus. The sequence goes on along the minus strand of JAHLJT010009436.1, from coordinate 4,321,427 downwards.
CTAGCGCATGGGGAATAGTGATGGATGGCGGTGAAGGACGGTGAAGCCGCAGGACGCGCTTGGGTGCGTCCGCGAGCCCTCGGACATTTTTCGTATCATTACTAGAGACCGGATTTTTATGTATTTACATATTTTTTGTCTTTATACTTACCGTGCTCAGAATTGTAATCTTGGCAAATAATCGCCCTCCTAACACAGTATCGAATTTTTTCGTTTCATAATTTTACATATTTATTACAATATTACATATTTTACATATTTGCTATTTTTACGATATATTTTCTTATTTTATCAATTTTCTTCAATTTAATTCCAAATTTTTATGAAAATATTTATTTTTTTTAAATCAGCATTTTTCCTACGGTATTGGGTAAATCTAGGTGTCCAAAATATCATTGACACTGCGTTTTGTGATTTGTAACCTTAATTTTGAGAAAAGTTTGCGATCGCCGACCTGCAAACACCTTCGACAAAGATGCTACAGTGTATGTTTCCTGCCGTAGATCTCGCCAGTTTGTGCGAGGGCTTCTATTTGCGATTAGTCCGGCTGCTAAACTACGGTCCTGGGCGACAATAGATGAAGCTTTTACTACTGACGAGAAAGTTTGTATGATGTAAAGTGAAGAGTGTTTCTAAATCTAATTTCTTGCTATGTAAATGATTTTTAATTACATAATTTTATTATTACATATTATATCCGATTTTGCATATTTATTACATATTCTTACTGTTTCATTACATATTTATGTACATATTTTGACGTTTTATACTACATATTTATCCGGTCTCTAATCATTACCACTTTAGGAGCGCTCCCTTGTCGGTCCCCACCACTCCCACGTCGCCACTCTCGCGCCCTTCCAGCCAGAGCGCCGCGGGGACGAACTCTCTCCCTCGCCGCCTCTCATTTCGCGGCGACTGCCGCCACCGCGCCAGCGCTCGCCACAGGGGACAGGCGCCCGAGGCAGGGGAGAGCGGGGAAGGCAGGGGAGAGCGGGGAAGGCAGGGAGAGAGCGGGGAAGGCAGGGGAGAGCGCGGGGAAGGCAGAGGAGAGCGGGGAAGGCAGGGGAGAGCGGGGAAGGTAGGGGAGAGCGGGGAAGGCAGAGGAAAGCGGGGAAGGCAGAGGAGAGCGGGGAAGGCAGAGGAGAGCGGAGAAGGCAGGGGAGAGCGGGGAAGGCAGAGGAAAGCGGGGAAGACAGAGGAGAGCGGAGAAGGCAGAGGAGAGCGGGGAAGGCAGGGAGAGCGGGGAAGGCAGGGGAGAGCGGGGAAGGCAGGGGAGAGCGGGGAAGGCAGGGGAGAGCGGGGGAAGGCAGGGGAGAGCGGGGAAGGCAGGGGAGAGCGGGGAAGGCAGAGGAGAGCGGGGATGGCAGGGGAGAGCGGGGAAGGCAGGGGAGAGCGGGGAAGGCAGGGGAGAGCGGGGAAGGCAGGGGAGAGCGGGGAAGGCAGGGGAGAGCGGGGAAGACGGGCGAGAGCGGGGAAGGCAGGGGGAGAGCGGGGAAGGCAGGGGAGAGCGGGAAGGCAGAGGAAAGCGGGGAAGGCAGAGGAGAGCGGGGAAGGCAGAGGAGAGCGGGGAAGGCAGGGGAGAGCGGGGAAGCAGGGGGAGAGCGGGGAAGGCAGGGGAGAGCGGGGAAGGCAGGGGAGAGCGGGGAAGGCAGGGGAGAGCGGGGAAGGCAGAGAGAGGGAATGGAGAGGAGGCGGGGAGGGCATAGGAGAGCGGTAAAGGCAGGGGAGAGCGGGGAAGGCAGAGGAAAGCGGGGAAGGCAGAGGAGAGCGGGGAAGGCAGAGGAGAGCGGGGAAGGCAGAGGAAAGCGGGGAAGGCAGAGGAGAGCGGGGAAGGCAGAGGAGAGCGGGGAAGGCAGAGGAGAGCGGGGAAGGCAGGGGATGAGCGGGGAAGGCAGGGGAGAGCGGGGAAGGCAGGGGAGAGCGGGGAAGGCTGGGGAGAGCGGGGAAGGCAGGGGAGAGCGGGGAAGGCAGAGGAGAGCGGGGAAGGCAGGGGAGAGCGGGAAAGGGAGACGAGAGCGGGGAAGGCAGAGGAGAGCGGGGAAGGCAGGGGAGAGCGGGGAAGGCAGAGGAGAGCGGGGAAGGCAGGGGAGAGCGGGGAAGGCAGGGGAGAGCGGGGAAGGCAGAGGAGAGCGGGGAAGTCAGAGGAGAGCGGGGAAGGTCAGAGGAGTGCGGGGAAGTCAGAGGAGAGCGGGGAAGTCAGAGGAGAGCGGGGAAGGCAGGGGAGAGCGGGGAAGGCAGGGGAGAGCGGGGAAGGCAGAGGAGAGCGGGGAAGGCAGAGGAGAGCGGGGAAGGCAGAGGAGAGCGGGGAAGGCAGGGGAGAGCGCGGAAGGCAGAGGAGAGCGGGGAAGGCAGGGGAGAGCGGGGAAGGCAGGGGAGAGCGGGGAAGGCAGAGGAGAGCGGGGAAGGCAGGGGAGAGCGGGGAAGGCAGAGGAGAGCGGGGAAGGCAGGGGAGAGCGGGGAAGGCAGAGGAGAGCGGGGGAAGGCAGAGGAGAGCGGGGAAGGCAGGGGAGAGCGGGGAAGGCAGGGGAGATCGGGGAAGGCAGAGGAGAGCGGGGAAGGCAGAGGAGAGCGGGGAAGGCAGAGGAGAGCGGGGAAGGCAGGGGAGAGCGGGGAAGACGGGCGAGAGCGGGGAAGGCAGAGGAAAGCGGGGAAGGCAGAGGAGAGCGGGGAAGGCAGAGGAGAGCGGGGAAGGCAGAGGAAAGCGGGGAAGGCAGAGGAGAGCGGGGAAGGCAGAGGAGAGCGGGGAAGGCAGAGGAGAGCGGGGAAGGCAGGGGAGAGCGGGGAAGGCAGAGGAGAGCGGGGAAGGCAGAGGAAAGCGGGGAAGGCAGAGGAGAGCGGGGAAGGCAGAGGAGAGCGGGGAAGGCAGAGGAAAGCGGGGAAGGCAGAGGAGAGCGGGGAAGGCAGAGGAGAGCGGGGAAGGCAGAGGAGAGCGGGGAAGGCAGGGGAGAGCGGGGAAGGCAGGGGAGAGCGGGGAAGGCAGGGGAGAGCGGGGAAGGCTGGGGAGAGCGGGGAAGGCAGGGGAGAGCGGGGAAGGCAGAGGAGAGCGGGGAAGGCAGGGGAGAGCGGGGAAGGCAGAGGAGAGCGGGGAAGGCAGGGGAGAGCGGGGAAGGCAGAGGAGAGCGGGGAAGGCAGAGGAGAGCGGGGAAGGCAGGGGAGAGCGGGGAAGGCAGGGGAGATCGGGGAAGGCAGAGGAGAGCGGGGAAGGCAGAGGAGAGCGGGGAAGGCAGGGGAGAGCGGGGGAGACGGCGAGAGCGGGGAAGGCAGGGGGAGAGCGGGGAAGGCAGGGGAGAGCGGGGAAGGCAGAGGAGAGCGGGGAAGGCAGGGGAGAGCGGGGAAGGCAGGAGCTGGGAGCGAAGGAGGGAGGAAAGAGTAGGAGCTGGGAGGAGGGAACTGGACAAGGCAAGGGAAGGAGGACGCGAGGCACAGTCGAGAGGGCAAGGTGTAAAGTTTCAGTTCTATTTTTATAGTTCATAATACTTTCAAACATCTTCATTTATATTCTTCCAAATTGTTTATATCAATGCACTTCAATATTAATTGATTTCAAGATCTACTTCACTTTGTATTTTAACATTTCACAGTATTCTGTACAAGTCGTTGTCTTACAACGAATTCTCTGTCTCTCGTCGTCATCATCAATGTCAACGTAGCTATCGTAATAAAAATATGATAAACAATATTCGTTATTTGCATACGAAACGTTCCACGGAGAAATGGGAAGGAAGGTGGAGGCGAAATGGGGTGGTGGAGAAGGTGGAGGAGGCCGAGGAGTGCGGGGTGAGAAAGGGAGTGGCGGGGCGAGGGAGGGAAGACGAGGCCGGAGTCGGGAGGGATGCGGAGTGAAGGGGTGGCGGTGGGAGAGAAGGGGTGGAGGGACAGCTTGGCGAGGGAGGGAGCGGCCGCGCGTGGGGGTGCGAAGGGGCGGCGAACATCGCCGCTGCCCCACCCGCGGCCGCAGCCCCCGACGCGTTCCGGGTGGCGAGGGCGATTCGGAGGAAGACAGAAATGGACCGCGCGTTGAGGTCGGGGCTGGACTGGAGGATCTCAGAGACAAAGTTAAAGAATGGAAAGGAACTCAAGAAAGGGATTTCGGAAGGTGCAGGGGGAAGAATAGGAATAGGTGAAGATGAGGAAAAGTCCTCAAGGAGGCACGAGTGAATGAAAGAAGTAGCTGGAGGAATCCTTTCGGAATAAACAGTGAGAGAGAGGCGAGACAGGGAGGGAGAGAGAGAGGGGGAGTGATGACAGACAGAAAGAGAGAGGATTCATGAGAGAGAAACAATGCCAGGGAGATGAGTGAGGAAGAGAGAGAGAGAGAGGGAAAGAAAGAGAGATACGAATTCAGGGTCGAGCAATAGATATAAAAGGAAGGTAGCATAAGATCGAAAACGAAAAAAAGATCGTGAAAAAGAATAAGAGAGAAGTAGAAAGACTGGGACATCAGCGGAGGAAGACGAAAACCAGGAGAAAATGAGTAAAGATAGGCTCAAGAGAGAGAGAGAGAGAGAGAATGATAACGAAAGAGACAAAGAAATCAGATGGCAGGAACAAAGAGAGGAGAGAGAGACAGACCGCGAGGAGGGAGGTGTGTTTGGAGCGCGGGAGGCAAACGGTGGGGTGGGTGGGGGGGTGGGTGGGTGTGCGGTGCCGTGTTGCACGATTACAATATTTATCCGAGCGATCAGCGCGCTCGCACGGAGAAAGCAGCATGCTCTAATAATTTTATATTCCTGCCGCCGCGCTGCTTTTTAAAACAAAAGCCAACCGGTGGCGCGAACAGGAAGCGCGGAACGGACGTCATTGGCTCTTTCAACTCTTTCGGCTCTTTTGTCAGGTCGTTCCTCTCTCGTACCGTTTGCGCTCTTTTTGATGCGAGTGGAATGTTTTTAATACCATCGATGTACGCTGCCTCTCGATTTATCACACTCTGCTTCGTTTGTCCACAGTTCTGAATGGTACTTCGCTTTTGCATTTTCACGCGTTTCACTATTTGCTTTCTGCAAGAGTTTGTTTTATCCAGATGTATCGCAGCTCTGGCTCTCTTCAGGTTTGCTATTTTGATTTTGAGAAGTGACATTTTAATATTTCGTGGATCCAAACTTTCATACTCTTAGTGGCAGTGTGATTTATTCAAGTTCTCGAAATATTCATGTCATATCTTTAGGTGTTCACTAATGTTAAATAACGAGAAAAGTGGCTCAGGAAGCAGCGCGCAGACTTCGCATTCGGAAGACCCAGGTTCAATCCCCTCGCCGGCCATCCTGACCGCGGTTTTCATGATTTCCCCTCCGTCATCCAGGTGAATGCTGGGATGGTGCTGCTGAAAGGCACCGACCGCAAAACCGACGTCGCCAGCCGAATGCGTTAACTACGTGAAGTCACGAGGGTTAAGCGAATTAGAGACATCGCGGTTTCCTGATTAGATGACCGACTAGGAACCCCGGGATATAACTGTGCCGAGGCCAATTGCCCTTTACAGAACATATAATGACTAAATACAAAAAAATGTTGAAAAATGAAATGTGCACGAGGCCAAAGCGGTAAATAAAAACTGTAAAAACTCCCATCGCATGCTGCGAATATTATTTATTGTAAATAACCCAGAGAATCGAGGCGTTACAAAAACCGGCCTGAGTAATAAAGAGATATGCGTGGCGGTTGGCAACGACACAGACTCCTCGGCCATTGCGTCAGCTCCGCACTTTGCTCTAAAGCAACGCATCCAGCGTCGTGTGATGCGGGAACGCTGCGGCATCTCCATTGCTAAACAAAAAAGAAGAGCGGAAAGTCGCCTCGAATTATAGATCCAATTCAGCGCGTCGCAAGAAGCCGCGAATTGAATGGCTGTTGAAAATGTTTAGAAGCGCCTGTGGAGCGGCGGCCCTTCCGAAAGCCATCGCGGGCGGCGATTGCCGCGACGCCGCGGCGCGCTCGCGAGGGGCGGCGCAGCGCGCTCTGCAGTGGGCCGCAACATCAGCACGCCGCCAAAACACGTCTAGGGTCGTATTCATGAACCTCTGCTAGCCCTGCCAGACTGGCAGCGTGCTGGGGGCCAGCTATCCTGCGATTTTTCTAACGATGCCCCTGGCAGGTATCAGCTGTTGACGGTTTCATCCAGTCGGCAGCTTAGACGTCACTACGGTGACGTTCAAGCTCCCTGATTGGATAAAACAGTTAACAGCTGATATCTGCCAGGGGCATGGTTAGAAAAATTGCACAACAGCGCCGTTCATCAATCGCAAAACCGAACACTGGTAGCCTGGAAGGCCTGCCTTCGTAAATAGCCTTAGTCTTTGTACCGGTAGAGGTGGCTCAGGGCATCAGCTGATGTCACTGCACTCCCTCTGACCGGAAGGTCCTAGATTCGAAGTCCCGACTGTGGCAGGATTTTCGACACTAGCTTATCGACTGGGTCGAATTAAGTCGCTATCTGGAAGAGAGTTCTAGCGGCGACAGCTCTGATTGGTAGTTTTCCGTGGATTTCTCGATCAATACCAGAAAAATGCCGGAGTAGGCACTCTAACAAACGAGCCACAGACCGCGCGCGATCTTCCGTGTCCTATCCTCATCCCTTACTTACACACTTGCACTAACATGCACTACATTGTCGGAGAAGCCGCGAGACCTGTCGGAGGCTTAGAGCTTGTTCCGGCTGGGGCAGTGCCTCGCTAATGCGAGATACCTTGTTGGGAGACCCCGCTAGTCAACGGTAGGTCGTCACCGGGTCTTACCATACAAGCGCTGGATGACCACCGCCACCTCCCGAGCAAAACATGCACTACAGTTACGGGACGAATGACCTTAGTAGTTGACGTGCCCGGAATCTCTATCAGTCAATCAACATAGACGTAGTCTTTACTAGTGGCTTGCAGCGCCAAAAATGCTTCTGAGCAAAAACAAAATGTTTTTCCAAAATGTAGGATGTGTACTGCTCAAAATGACCACACAAAATACTCACGTATAGGAACGCAATAAGTTAATATTTTAACCTGACCAGTCTTCGCAAATGCCGCAATAACATCTTACAGTATGTTTAGAGTACAACAGTTCTTAATAGGAGGGGCATTCAATAATTAAAGAGACAAATTGGTCTGGAGAAATAAACGTTAATTTTTGCAAAACAGGACTTTACCTACTTTTCCATATATTCTCCACCAACATTTATGCACTTGTTCCAGCGGGTTACCAACTTTTTTATATCCTCTGCGAACAACTTTTTTCTCGGTGTTTGGACCAATTTCCCACACATTTTTTGACATCCTCGTTTCAGGAACGTCTTCCGAAATAATGACTCCTTCAGTGGACCAAATGGAAATGAGATGGTGCTACATCGAAATGTAAGGGGAATGGGGCAGTAGTTCCAACCCATTTTGTCGGCGGTTTCAGATGTTTGATGAACAGCATTAGGACGTGTGTTGTTTTTCTGGATAATCACACATCTCCTAAGAGATTCACGGCGACTCTTTCTCATAGCTGGCTTCACCTTGATCAAAAGTATATTTGAATAGTGTTGGCTGTCTATTGTGCGCTATTCTTTGAGATAATCACAAAAAAACGCACCTAGAGGGTCCCAAAACACCGTCAACAGAATTTTTCCTGTTGGAGCGGCCAGAACGATGTTTGTCAGTCCCTGAGTCTCGACCACTTTGGAACTGTTTTACCGAATTTGTAAATATTCCCGCGGTTCATTCAACATTAATCATACACTTTAGTCATTCTAGAGTATATATTAACAGTTTTTTTCACCTTCAGCAAGTATAAAAAGAATCACGGAACATTGTTTAACCAATGTGGAATTTTTAAGTGGACTCGCCATCTAATAACTTAATTTTGAGATAATTAACACAACAATGATGATGGTCAGGGCTCATCCCAGTGATTCCAACTTTAAGTCCTAAACTTATCAAACTTGTAATATCAACTGTTTTTTCTCCGTACCAATTTGTCTCTTTAATTATTGCACGACGCTCGTATACTAAGAATATCAAAAGAATGGCGATCCGTAACACAACAGAAGTAGCTAATTTTGAATGTCGGGCGGCCTTTTCTTTCAAGCCTTGGTGTCACATGATGTCAGCTGTGTTTAAAGCAGAGACGCACCGAGCAAGCGTAGGTACGCATGGTGTTGGTACGCGTGGTGTGAGAATAGGCAATATAAGCAAATATACATTTTCATTGTTTTCGAATTTTTTCCGAGTTCCTGGCTATTCAAGTTTTTGCGCATTGTAAATTAGTGACATAGATTTGAGAGTCTACGTTACGATTTCTAACGCATATTAACTACGAGTATTTTTATGTTCGTGTAGTAAATGCTGAAGTCTTCATGATTGACTAAAATGAAATTTTCTTTTTAAATTTGTTTGATATTGGAAAGGGTTTATTGTATTCATGAAAATTGCCATATTGGATAGAGGTGAGGAAAATTATTGAAGCGAATTCCTGAGAATCTCCTTTTTGCTGAGCTAGATGTCGTCTACGGTTTATGGAATAATACTGACCATAATACCATAATTCAGTACTATAATACTGAATTAATTTCTGAATTGACTGTTTTTGTTCACGTAACTTGCTCTCTACTCCGCAGCGAGAAAGTTAAAATGTATCTGCGTGTGTCTGTGTGTGTGTGTCGGGTGTGTGTGTGTGTTTGTGTGTGTGTGTTTGTGTGTTGTGTGCGTGTGTGTGTGTGTGTGTTTGTGTGTGTGTTTGTGTGTGTGTGTGTTGTGTGTGTGTGTGTGTGTGTGTGTGTGAATGTTGCATTGGTTTCCCAGGATGAACAAACAAACGAACAAACGAATGGTCGGAATGAATAAGAACATAAAATGCCATTTTTACTTATTTGTACTATACAAGCATTCAAAGGACAATTTAGCGATGTGAAGAAACGCATGTTAATCATGCAGTATTAATAGGTTTTAGTGTTGTCCTGTCCGTTTATGCAGATACAGTTTTTAAGATAAGTGTTGATGAAATATTGGCGTGTTCGTTTTGCTTCTTCTGAAAAATAATTGAAATTGATTAAAGTGCTTAAATGCACCTTTGCAGAAATAAAATTCTTCGTTTACTCTCTCTGAAAATAGACGATGTGCAGGAGAGCTTTTCTGCGAGGCGAGATAATCTGGTTGAACCAACACATGCACACTCTGTATGTTCGTTTTTTCAGTGAATGACACGAAAAAGGTTTATTTTCTAGTCGTTGCGGTGTCCAGGACGCGGTGACACAGTTCAACTAACAAAAATCTGTTGCAAGGATAAAGTCAGTGAAATAACTCTTTTATATTTTGTTGCATATCCCTTAATGCAAGTATCTCAATAACGGAAACTACATGAATAAAATAATTGTAACATACTTAACGTTTTTACTTATTTCTGAAACTTTTAAACTGTCCTGGAGTTTCGATTCACAGAGAGACAGACATATGAATGCTTCAAAATTCCTCAGAATCCAAATTGTTTTTATAAAAATTACTTATTTGGATGTAACTCATAATTGTGATTCTAAATAAGTTCGTTCTCATTTCGAAGCTTTGTTTTGCGACACATCGCAGTTCAGACAGAATAAAAAGGACTAAACGTCAGGCCAAACGAGTGTTCGCGGGGCGAGATCGCTCAGTTCCATCCTCAACTGGCTGCTGCTCCTTCCCTTTGCTTCCGTCGTAGGTGCTCGTTCGCTTGATCTCTTCTTCTTCTTCTTCTTCTTCTTCTTCTTCCTTTAGTTCCTTTCGGAGCATAGGGCCTCAGCAAAGGATCTCCATCTTACTCTATTTTCTGCAATAGGTATGCTTTGCTTCCAAATCATACCAGTCTCCTTCCACTGTCCTTCTCCATGATGATCTCGGTCGACCTTGGATTCTACTCCCTTGTGGGTTCCAACATAGTGCTTCTCTCTCAATTAAATTTCGAGGTTTCTTTCTAGTATGTTGTATCCATGTCCACTTTCTGCGTTTTATTTGCATTGCTATTGATATTTCATTGGCTTCCTAAGCAGTTCTTTGTTTGTTTTTACTTGTGGCTACCTAATGTTTAGGATTCTTCGTAGACATTGATCTCTTCTAGGACGTTAGATTCGTATTTTAGCGTAAATGAGGCCTACGGTTTGCACCTCAACAGTAACGTACGGATGTTGTTCTTGTACTCGGTAAACTAAATCTGGAGGGGTGACAATGACGGCCCCACGAATACGTTGCCAAGAAGGTACGTTTTATACATTTATGAACTAATTATACATCTTATTGACCAATATTACATAATAATTTTCTGCGTGTTTGTGTTAAAATATTTTCAGTTTGTTTGGTATGAGAAGGGCAGAGTTCAGCTTGCCGGAAAAGTCTTTCCACAGTAGCACGGCACCTTGCTGATAAGAGTGCTAGCCGCAGATATTACGTTGGTGGCACGAGCTGCAGCTTATAAAAAGTAAATTGCGTACTCACCACAATCATAATAGATGCTGTAAGTGTTGTCCCCTTTACTTGCTCCCCAGTGATTTGGTTGCTACCAACTTAATGCGATTTTTAATACAGGGCTCATTGCGGAGAGATTTTCCTTGCGCACAATACAGGCTGAGTAACAGCTTTAGCACCTCCTGCAGTTTCTGAACGGTGGAAGTTACTGCACTGCTATTTTCACGGAAGTGCATGAGGGAAAAGGGATAATTGGTGCATTATTCATTTCTATTCTATCACTTGTATTTTATGATATGTTGATTTAACTTCTTTTCAAATGAAACTAAACATACTATTTTTTTAAAAATCTATCACGCCAAGCGTAAATAGATGGATTTAATGATAAACATATTTTAATTCATATGTGAGATACAAAAAGTAAGAAGGGGGCGACGGACCTGCGCGCGACCTTTCCTTCCTCTTCATTGTCCTATCCTCTCCCTTTATGCACACACGCTCATACTTATGTTCACTACACCACCTACATACGCCGAGAGAACCGGCGTGAGCTTAGAGCTTGTCCCGGCGGGGGCGGCGCCCCGCTCAGGAGATGCCTGGAGGAGGGAAATTCACCGTAAACCGTCCTGAAGTCGACACCGAACATTCACCTTCCAGCCGGGAAGGAATATTGCCAGCTGGAGGCACAGAAAGCATTTACTACAGAATGGGATTTTTGACAATAGCAGTTGACGCCCCCAGAAATATGAGTCCCAGTGATGATGTCTTTGGCTTTTGCCTTGCTCTTGAGAAATGAAAGATGATTATGGATGGAATAATGTTTAGTAGTTGCACCTGACCGCTAAACATGCCACAACTATGTAATTAAAGCATCGTTGCCATAGGCAGGATCCGAACTGTGTGCCTTCAACTCCGCAAATTTGGACGTTCTTCCAAGCCCTTGGGCTTATCGAGACGTCGTAATGAATAGAGCACTTGAAACTCTATTAATTAAGAATTAAAGTATCTTATTTTGATATGCTAACATCCTGTGCATTAATTTATTTTCCTTAAATTTAGCTCTAGCAAAGAAATAATTTGTCTTATTATGTATTAGAAAATCAAATAATGAAGATGACAATGAAGAAACAATTACTAAACCAAATATTCAAAATACAATATTTAAAAATATAGTAAAAAAATTAACATGTTGTAATGTTTTTAAGATAAACAGTGAAATGATGTATTCGCTACTAGTTGTTAATGCTTAGCGATAAAAGGATGTCATTTTTTTACTGCAAACATTTGTAGCTCGTGAATGATGCTACGAAACTGTTGATATGATGCTAGAAAAACTACATTTCAGCTAAACAGTACATAAAAGAAGAAAGTACAAAAAGTAATGAAACGTTTCGTAATACACTTTACGTTGCGTGTTGACAGGTAACATAATTAAAGTGGCATTTGGACTTCTCTCACCTTCGTAGAGCCTTGGAAATAAAAAGAAATGCTGGAAACGGTAATGAAAAAACGGGCCGTCCCAAGTTCATGTTTTATTATAATTTGTGGGCGTTATAATACTTGTCCTTTTTATTTCCGTCGGGTCGGTCGAAACGCTTTCTTAAAAACGTTAGCGCGAGGCAGTCGCCACGTGGTGGCGTCGTTCGGGCGCACTGCGGAGGTCCTCGGGGCTCCGTGCGGCGTGGCCGGCGGAAGCGCGTCGTCACAAAGCCAGCCCCTTCCGAGACGGTCGCACAATTGCGTCTCGCCGCCTCCGCCATAACCGCCCTCGGCGCAGCTGCCATCGCCGCATCTGCCGCCCCTCTCCGCTGAGGCGTCTTGGCGACGCCGCCTTCCCAAGAACGCTGGCGGCGAAGAACCTGAAATTTCAGAACGTTAACCGCGATGGAAATGTATAGATTAACATTAATTTTTTATTTACAAACCTAAGCAAGTTTAGATTATTTATTCAACAGGTTTATAATGTATTAATACACATTTTCCTATAACCATTATATATAATTTATATTTTCTGTTGTTATATTATTTTAATTAATTTTTTCCATTTTATTTTATTTTTACAATCTTATAAGTTCAATTTTTTGTTCTTCATATTTTAATTTTAGATGATGATTTTATTATTAATTTAGATTATGGTAACATTTTCATAATCTATGATTAACTATAGTGTTACACTAACTAATAATCGATAAATTTTGAACTGGAAATGTAAATTCTAACGCTTTGTGAAACATGTGTGCACTAAAAAGTAATTATTTCGAAAAAAAATTGTTTTTAAACACTCGTAAGTTTTGAAATTTTTAGTTTCACACGCCAAATTATTTTTTGCGTTAAAATTCAGTTTGTGTAATATTTTGGGTCAACAACCTCGAAAATCAAAGATAACGTATCTTGGGAATTTAGTTTTGAAAAAAAGCTACACTTTTGAATTCGGTATAAAATCATTGGTATAAAATGCAAATTATATGAGACTCAATGCAAAAAATCTTTTCTTTGAACTATTTACTGCTATGGGCCTTTTTTTACCTTAGAATTGATTTTCACGAAAGATTGCGAATTTTTCTGAAGTTCGTCCGAAATGCTCAGAAATATTATTAATTTTTCGTATAAATAAAAACAAGTCAACATTTGTACTAAAAATGATGCTTATAACTTTTCTTTACATCACCTTCAAGAAGTCAAAAAATGTTTTGATCTAGAGGAAGCGGTCATGCTTTTTTCGGCCGATTTCACGTGGAATTACCCATGTAGGGATGAGACATCAATGTCGATGGTTTCAAAAAATCGATGTTTTCAAAAAATCAATGTTTCTATAAAATATCGATGTTTTAAACATCGGTGTTTTGAAGTCGATGTTTTGTGAACATCGATATTTTATGGTGGTTGATTTTACACTTACGATGTTTTGTTCCTGGAAGAACAAATAATAACAATTTTATAAAAGTGAAAACATGAAATAATAACTGATAGTACCACTGTCTCTTTTCGAACAACACGAATGCGATAAGTACTACTTTCATTGAAGAGATAGTAATTCCTCGCCCGAGATGGTCATGATGCCCTGATATTTCCTTCGTCTTTCGTTGCCTTTCGCATACGGAGAGGCGTTTTGTAACTTTGTTTTCAGTTCAATTTTAATTACAAAATAAGATGCACGGCCATTGTCAAACTAAATTTTGTTGCGAACGAATTCAATGTTAGTTTACTTTATATACTTTAAAACACCGATGTTCAAAACACTAATTGTTTCTGGGCGATGTATTTTGAACATCGATGTTTTAATTTTGAACGTGGATGCTAGGCAACATCGATGTTTTGATGTTGATGTCGTGTCACTGATTCTATGCTCGAATCCTTCTCATCCCTCTTCCCGTAGCATGCACCCTCCACCCCCTGACTCCACTGTCCCGTCCTAGCAGACTCTGTCCTCACAACTTCATTCTTACAATCCTGATCCTGAAGCGAGCGCCATTACATACACTTTCCTCACAGCCTTATCCAAATCCTGTTTGTCGTCTCGACTCCATTCTCACAACCCCGTCCTTACAGTCAAGTTAACTGCCTTCTCCAATTGACCTGCCCTGGCACTCTACCAGTCCCCCGACCTCTATCTCTCGTTGTCGGATCTCCGTCCAACAACCCAGCTCTATACTGCGATTTATTCCACTCAGCCCCTGACACGTGTGAGCTGTTGGTTTCTTCCAATCGGGAGCTTGAACGTCACCATAGTGACGTCACTAGCGACACATAAGCTCTCGATAGGATGAAACTGTCAATAGCTGATATCTGCTAGAGGCAGAGTTGAAAAAATCGCAGTGTACAACCCTCATCTTTCAACCTCCCCCAATTTCACAGCTCTCATACCTCTACCGGTGGACACGTCATCACCTCCGCTATCACCGTCACTCGCCTCGTTAAGCGGTCTTAACTTCTGTCCACCCTTCCGCTCACCCGTCTCCAGCCACCAGCTACAGGAGCGTGCGTCATCGCCGTTGACCGATTAGCACGGCCGTCAGCTCTCCCCCTCTCGAGGAGCAGTCTTACGGTCCGATTAAAAGAAGTTGGTGATTGACGGTTGTGCCAAAATGAAGCTGTATTTTCATACAAATTGAGGGTATGAATGATTACTTTAATAAATATTTCTTTCAAGTGCTTCGGGAATACGTGCTCAGTGGCACACAACGTGTCAACATCGGCTCCTTTCATTCACAATTCTGTAGTCACAGGGTCAAAGTTTATAAGTCAAAAATCTTAGTTTAGAGAAATCAAGGATTAGAGTATTGAACCAACGCTTTTTCCTGTGCTCAATGCTATTTCCCCACGCTTTTTTCTCATTAAGGAGGCAACATTTGAATTCGGTCATTTTACTAAAATAAAATATCGATACTTAACTTGTAGATTCAGTATTTACCCCTCGTTTTTTGACAAAATTTGACTTAAGAACTTTCACCCCGTGACCACCGAATTGTCAATCACCAGCTCCTTTTAATCGGACCATAGTCGCGAGCGGCCCGCAGCGTCCAAGGGGGCCGATGGGGTGGGGAGGGGGCAGGGGTGGGGCGGAAGTTGTCTAACGAAGTGCGGAGGCAGCGGCAGCGACCGCCGCCCGCCCGCTGCCCTCGGCGCTCGGCCCTCGCGCTGTAAAAGGGCCGTTATGGCTGCTGCGGATCCTTCGCCTCCCTCCTCGGCCGCGAGGGGCGCAGCGTCGCGGGCCGTTTTTGCCTCGTTGCCCCCGCCCCTCCGCCACGCCGGTTGCCACCCACCGCCCCCAACCCCTCCCCCATGTCAGTCCCCCGCCGTCCAGCCATCTCCAAGGCTTCCGCCTCCCTCGCCACCTACGTCGCCCCGTTGCCTCCTTCGCTCCGCCTTCCCCCCTGTCCCCCCCCCACCACACCTCACCCACTTCGCCCTTTTATCACCGCCACTCGCCACTATTGCCACAGTCAGTTCCTTCGCCCCTAGCGCCCCCGCCGCCCCCGCCGCCCCCGCCGCCCCCGCCGCCCCCCCCCGCCCCCGCCGCCCCCGCCGCCCCCGTTTGCCCCCGCCGCCCCCGCCGCCCCCACCGCCCCCGTCGCCCCGCCTCCCCCGTCGCCCCACCGCCCCCACCTCCCCCGCCTCCCCCCAGCCCCCGCCGCCCCCACCGCCCCCTCCCCCGCTCCCCCGCCGCCCCCACCGCCCCGCCGCCCCCGCCGCCACCACCGCCCCCGGTCCCCATCGTCCCCTCCGTCTCCGCCTCCCCGCCGCCTCAGCCGCCCACGCCGTCCCCCTCCCCTTCTCCCCGCCGCCCCCGTCCCCACCGCTCCCGCCACCCCCGCCGCCTCTCCCGCCGCCCCCGCCACCTATCCCACCCCATGTTCTCTACCGCCCCTGCCGCCTACCCCATCCCCATGTCCTCTGCTGCCCCCGCCGCCGCACCCATTGCGCTTCCCATTGGCGAAATTCCGCGTTCTGGCCCTCCGCGCCGCCGCCGGGGGGCAGCAAGAAATGGCCGGCGATGCTTCCCGCAATTTCTCTACGACGCTTTTTCCTTGTGATATTTTTCAATACTCTCTTGGCCGAACCGCAAAATGAGTGTTTAGAAAGAAATTCCTTTACGACTCAATTTTGCCAGTAAGATTCTTCAACTCGCACTTTAAATTCATCCTTAATTGTCATCCAAATGGTATATTATTACAACATAAATTAACATCATAGAAATAATTATACTTTTTATTTGAATATTTTAATGATATTGTAAATATAATTGGATCGAAATAATTATTAATGAAGAATTGAACGTTGACAATACTGAGTGAAATGATATAATGAATAAAGATTATGACTCTAATTATGTTGGAAATACTTTCCAAGGGAAAGGGGAAATACTTTCCAAGGGAAAGGAACACATCCCAGTTAAAAAATCATAGATGCCGTAATTTCACTAAAAAATCTGAAGGACATTCGTCGCTTTGAGTAGTTGAAAACAAACCATAAATATTTGTAGTAACATTTTTCAAAGCCATATCTTTAATTTTCCGAATACGTGACACATCTACCATGTTATTTTCCTTGATCTAAGACTAAGCTTAAAAACCGGAACGTGACTTCCAAGTAATATTGTATAAATATGTCCCGTTTACAAATTCCCACTTCATAACACATTGCCGTAGTCGTTAGGCACTTAGATACTCGTTAAGCATAAAGGTCATGTGAATCAATTTAAGAATTTTTATTTAGAAGTGCTTTGAAATCATGGCACTCTCCAGATAAGAAAATATCCATGACCTTCCCAATAAACTAATTATATAAAGATCTAATTAAATTCTCATTTATTACAAACGAAAACAATATTTTATTGTTACATTGAGTGTTCTCTTTTTTCTTAATAGAATTCTTTCTATAGCATGAAAAAGTGTGAATAAAAGTAAAAAGGAATTTTTTTATAAATTTTCTGAAAATTCTAGTTTGTTTGTTATGATTTTACTGAACCTCTTGATATATCTTTAAATATTTTGTATTTTCTTTATTTCTGTTGACGTTTCCATTTACATACGTAATGACTATCAAGAATTAAAAGAAAATTTAAATGTTATAATAAATTTATTCAGTGTAAAAATTCTCAGTGTAAAATTTCAGTTAATCAGAAAAATCAGTCAATCCTGATATTTCCGAAATTTTATCAATACATACAAAATGTGATGTTAGATTATGATTTCTTTATGATATGATCTTTAATGAATCAGTTATTTCTTGCTATTTAATGATATTCGAGACAAAATATTATTTTAAAGACATATTAAATGTTACCTGAAGGGAAATTAATAAAACCTTTTACTAGTCTCACAATATTTTCATTAAAATCAGTCACTTTAGTTTCGCAAACAACAGTCTGATGCATTATCATTCCTAATAATATACATATTGTTTGTGTCGTGTATGAGAACCAATGAGAGGGCCACTCGAGGCTAATGACCGCGTCTACGCTCTACCCGGAGGATGGGAATTAGGTCGGGGAAGGAAAAGAACGATTGCATGCGTTCCATGCTGTGTATTCTATGGAGCTATTTCGGCATTCACCTGGAAGCAATCAGAGAAAGTGTGGAGAATGGTCCACAAAGAAGTCTATGTACTACCTAAGAATTCTATTCCAGCAGACGCCACTACACTGATGTTTAACACAAATTTCATTCTGCACCCTGCCAGCATCGAACCTGCGGCCTCCCAATCATTGTTAGGCATGAATCTCAAATGCACAGCCTTTACTAGCCGATACCGATGTTGGCAATTATGATAGAAATTCTTTTTATGTGTATTATTGCATTGTATTGTACTGAAGAAAGAAAAGCCCACTCGATTGCTTTCTATGGAGGTATACACATTCACTCGCCCCATCAGTCACTCCTTTGGTGCTGAGTTCGAAAGCAGTCGAGGGCTCGCGACGGGCGCAAGTTGGAAGCGCATGAATCCCAACGCCGCGATGCGCGTTAAGTCGGCGCAGATGGGCGCGTGCGACGCGGTATCGCCCGAAGAGCCCCCGTCGCGTGCGCGTTATGCGGCGGGCGATGGGCGATGGGCGATGGGCGGGCGGCGCCTGCGAGTGATCGCCTCTCGTTCGCTGGATGCGCCGCCACCCGCCGCTCAAGACCTCCCAGCGGGGGCGCGGCGGAAGGGGAAGTCGGGCGGGAGGGGAGGCGGTTACTCAGCGGCAGCATTCGGCGCACAGCCCGCGATAAATCGATGGCGAAATCGAGCGAGCGAGCGAAACGGCGGCAGTTAGCATACGGATGTGCGCGGGGGTCGAGCCCCGCCCGCCGGCTCGCCCGCCCGCCCGCTCGCCCACCCGCCCACCCGCCCGCCCGCCCGCCCGCCCGCCCCGCCCGCCCGCCCGCCCGCCCGCCCGCCCGCCCGCCCGCCCGCCCGCCCCGCCCACCCACACAAGAGCCATCCGACCGCTCACGCAACCAACCTCCCCCGACCATCCGTCCAACTGACCACTCACTGCCCTCTCCAATCTTCTTCACAAAAGCTACCCAAACACATACACACACTACATACACGACTATCCCAGCTGTGTACCAACCACTTACACACCTGCCTGACTAATCACCCAACCTCTTTCCCCGATTTTCGTCCAAACAGCTCATTCGCCCAACCGTTCGCTCGCCGTCGCGTCCAGCTGCTCGCCAATCAACTCCACAAACCCATCGCTCACTAGCTGATTCAGTCACTTCTACCACCTTCCACTCCACAAACGCGTACCCAAGTGTCCACACAACCATTCACTCACATACCAAACTAACTGCCCATCCTAACCTCACACCACCTAACTGCCCAACCATTCACCTGACCATTTACCCTCCGGCTCACTCGCCCATCCGCTCGCTCCCTCGCTCGCCCACCCCTCGCCCACCCAACTGCCCCGGCGCCCGCCCGCCCCGCCCCGCCCCGCCCCGCCCTCCTCGCCCCACCCCGCGCCGCCGCGCGCCGGGGGCAATGAATAAAACATCCGCGGGGCACTAAAACAAAGTAGCCAGGAGCCATGATGTCTTCATCCCGAGCCGAATTTTGATCGACCTCAGCGGTCGGGTTTGCTCTGGCCCGCGTCGCCTCCCGCCGTCTGCCTCCCTTCTGCCGTTTTGCTCCTGGCCGCCTTTATCCTTCTCTCCGCATTCCCTTATTTTTGGATGCGGCCATCTTAAGGGAATAACAAGAGAAAACGTTCTTTTCCAATTCAAATATCCGTGGGCTTGCCGCCCAGCGCTCCGCCAAGTGGCAGGCGGCTTCATCTTGTTCAGCATATTTCGCCCGCCCGCACTCGCGCTGCAGCGGCCTCTTGCGGCGACGGCAGCGCCCCTGGCGGCGGGAGGAGGAGGCGAGGCTGTGGCGACGACGGGGTCGTTAGTACGAGAGCAAGTCAGGAAAAAAGAAGTTTCTTTATTTTTTGGTAGGTGAAAAAGCGGAGATAACGGGTTAAGATAAATCCTTTTTTTTCGACACCTCGCCTTTTATTTTTATCACAATTACCGAATTTTCTTAAGTATTTGTCACTGCGTAATACGAGGTTTTCTAAGCTTCGGCGTATAAAGAGACGTTCTTCTTGAAAAGTTATTTCACTACTGCGCCTTTTGTTTTCTCGACACTCAAAAGTGCACTGTCTTTATATTTTCCTTCCTGATGCCAATCAGATAAAACTCCGAATATTCCAAGCCGAAGTTGATGAACGTCGCGTAACAAATTTGCTGTGTGATACGTATGAGGTCTGTTGTATTGCATCCTCCTAGCTTAACCGTCCAATCACTTTGTTTCTTCCGTAACAAATCAGAACGTCCATGTCCACACACGCTTTTCCAATGACAAAGGAAAGAAATAGTGGAATGATTTAATGAACTGGACTCATATTTCCTTTATCAGATCATTTTACTCTATGTAAACGTCTAAAAAAATGTGATATTATCAAAAACGGAAAGTTGTCCAAACTAAAATAGTACATACTTTGTTTTGGCATATCTTTCCCCCTTCACAAAAAAGGACAATTTAGGTTCTGACTTCTCTCGCATTTGAAAAATGGAGAAACGCATGGAATGACTTGACTTCGGAGAGCCTCATTGTGACATTGGTACTAAATGAAATTGGTGTGGTGACAGCATTCGAGAAGTGCTGATGGTGACGGTAAAAAATGGTGGAAACGAGTTACTGTCGGCCTCCTTTTGAACTAGAACTACCTGGTAAAGATTTCAGGGAAAATTTCTCTTCAGTTCTACGCAACACAAGAAAAAAGTTAATAACACTCAACTGGTGACGTGCGGTGTCAGAGACCAGCTGAGGAAAAATAAACGTGTAGCCGTCCTTTCTGGTACGTCGCAATAAGTTTTTCTTTACAGTACCTTCCTATCTCTTTCTAAACTACACTCGCACGCGGGGCAGCGGATGCAATGACAGCAGTTCGCCTTTGAGGGCCAGTTGAAACTCTCGTAGATCTCACATCACCAGTGGTGGGACTTTTCTTCCCACAGTGAATGTGCATTGCAAAGTTTTTATTAACGAATAATTTTCGTGTAACAATGCATCATCGTATTTAAATTAAATTTTTTTAATGTAGTAAATACTATTTCAAACCTTTCTACGAGTTCTTAAGATAATTAATATGAAGAAACTGTACGGAACAAATTATAGCCAGAAATTTACACTGCCGAATAATAAATAATTATATTATTTTCATTTTACATATTAACAACAAATCCTTTTATTTTATTTTTTATTATAGCATTGTTAACGTTAAAAAAGTTTCAAGTCAACATGAAATGGAACACGAAAATATTCTGCCTAAAACGTTCGGGGTCTCACAGACCGCACGTCATCCGTTAAGAGAAGTTTGAAGGCACGTCACCACTTAACGGTTCATATACAATTGGCGGTTGCAATATACTCGAGTATTCAGTTAATGCAATTTTACCTTCTTAGATATCTATGTCTTTTGTTAATCTAGTGTGATAAGATTTGAAAATCACTCTTTCAATCACCTCTAGTATCAACACGTACATTGCAAGCACATATTGCGCGTACGCGCATGGATGATACCTACAGTTCTTAGAATCAGCCTCTCAAAGAGTCCTCCACACACCGCCAAGCACTTGCAAAGCACCAAATTCTCTTAGGCTTGCCATTCAACCTTATTTATGTCTTTACGTCCTTGACACATGATCACCCTTGCCTTCTAACTTTACGTCTCATTGTTCTGACAATGTCACTTCGTGTTCAACATCGATTCCCACAGGCAGCTGATTCATTCAATTATTAGAATTCCAGTGTCTTACCGAGAGAGATGGCTCAGTGCATCAACCTGATGTCACTGCAGTCCCTCTCACCGGGAGGGCCTAGGTTCGAGTCTCGATTTTCGACACTAGCTTGTCAGCTAGGTCGAATTCAGTCGCTGTCTGGAGGAGAATTCTAGCGGCCGGCTGCTCTGATCGGAAGTTTTCCGTAGTTTCTCCGATCAACACTAGGCGAATGCCGGAGCAGTACCCTAACAAACGGGCCACGGACCGCGCGCGAGCTTTCCTTCCTCTTCCTTGTTCTATCCTCTCCTCTTACACATACACTTACACTAACGTGCACTACACTACCACACATGCCGCGAGACCGGTCGGGAGCTTACAACTTGTCCCGGCTGGGGCGGTGCCCCTCTGGTGGGAGATACCTGGTTGAGGGGAAACCCTGCTAGTCGACGGCAGGTCGGCGCCAGATCTCGCCATCCAGTGGGGAAAAGATCATCGCCACCTTCCGATAAAAACACGCACTACGCTTACGGGACTAATGACCTAAGCAGTTGACGCGCCCAGAAACACGAATCAATCAATAGTGTCTTCAAAATGTGTTTCGTGACTGATTCACGAAATAATTTCATACTAAATTTTAAAGTTTTAGTGGCGATATGTTTCCAGTTTCAAAACCAGAACGCCATTTCTATTCCTAGAGGCCCAATTTGCCAACTGACTGAAGGAGGGGGGTAATGGCGTAGAAAAGCGAGGATGGTGGCGACGGCGATGGCTGGGCGAGCTCCCTTCTAACGAGAATGCACTGCTTCGTTGCGACCAGGCTCATATTACATTAACATCGCTACGAGCTCATTTCGCGCTGCAATACGGCTTTCGGCAGTCATTCAAATGAAAATTTACCGTCGTGGAAGGCCAATTCTCAAAAGAGAGAGCGTAGATATTTAAACAGTCTGAAGCGGATATAGAAGTTTAATTTTCTATGAATGAAATTATTTTTCTTGTGTAAAATACTGAATTAAAAACCAATTTTCGTAACTACGTATCCACAATTCCCTCTGGATCGTTTATTGATATTTTCAACGTATGTTTTATGCTCTTCACATTTTATATTTTTCTGCAATAATATCATGTCTATTATTCTGTTTTTAAGAATTGTAATACATTGGTTTGAATATTTTTGATATGCAAATAAATGACCTGCGCTAAGGAGAGGAAGAAGACATTTTAATTTTATTACTTTATTTTAGTACTTCGGTTTTATCTATTTTCTGGGAGTAAAAATCAAATCAAACTGTAATTAAAATAGATTTGAAAATGTTAGTTTCAAGCCACTAAAACAATTCGCATTTTGGAAGAATGGAGTTAGTTTCATTAATGTATATTCTAACAAAAAACATAAGTTTGGTCGACCCAACAGGAAAGGTAAAAGAAAGCTAAATGCAAAAACATGTTTGAAATATTGAGTTGAGTCAATTGCATGAGTCAATTTTTAAATTGAAAATTTTCTATTCTCAGAGAACTATTCGGAATGCTACAAGAGAGAGAGAAATAAAATCCAATCGTCAGAAGTTGTTTCTGTTTTTACTTTTAGCCGAGCAAATATCAATACAGCATCCAAATAATTTCAAATATTCATTCAAATTTGAAAATCAATTCCAAAAATCCAATAGACAAGGAAACATGAACTCAGATTATTATTCAGAACATTTTATTGTTCAATAATAAATACTTCAAATGTGCTCTTGCAGAAATGTAGAAAAACTTCAAACCCAGGGCCATTCTACGCCCCATCGTAATATGACACAATAGTTGCCTCTTGCATATGGAAGGAAAGTTTGAACAATTTTACACAGACATAATGGGTGTACAAAGAATAAAATAGTGAACTGAAGGAAATAATCATTTTCAAAAGTTATAACTATTTTTGCAAGTAACTTTTTTCATATTGCAATTGTTTACCACGGTTTCTTGTACATGATGTTCTGCAGAATGAGTAATACTAAGGTAATCAGAATGAAATTTTTTTCAGTAAAAGTACGAAATCTTTATTAACAAATCCTGGAAATTTTAGTTTCTTATTACAAAGAGTAGCAACTGAGAAAGGAACATTTGATATTAGAAAAAACAATTTTCGGGAAATGGCATTTAAATATGAAACCCCCTTAACAAGCCAGATCAATAACTTGGTTCATGGGAATAATGCTTTTCAATAACTAATTCCTTTTGACATATATTTATGTCGGTTGGCGTCAAAAAATTTTCTTTCTGTATGTCTAAGTTGTTCAGTATTAATGTAACAATATGTAAAAGTATTGGAGCTAGCACCTAAACCCAATGAAAGGAGTATTTCACATATAAATAAAAAAAATAAACTACTTATAAGCGTAATACAACATAATTCAAAGGCCAATGTAAAGAAAACTATTGAGATGTATGAAAAATAAAATACGAAAACACTTCTAACTGCAAAATCGTTTCGTAACCCCGTAACATTAATATTGATACAAAAGTTTACAACATACTTCTTAATACGAGTATACCTTTATGAAATATTTTATTGCTAAAAATAAACTATTGCCTAACCATAGTTCTTGAGTGAACTAAAAAAGAATCTATCCTTGGTGTGTTTTTGCACGGTCGACATTTCATTTGCTTCTAGTCCAGGATTCCGACGACGCATCCAGAAGGGCTCCTCATTGAAACGGCGCCTGTTGATTCGCGAGGCGTGGCAGTGCACGAACCGACGGCCCCAGCGGCGGGCGCTCCTCGCCGCGAAGTGCCTCGCGGGGGAAGGTGGGGAGGGGAGGGGGGAGGGGGAGAGGGCGGAGGCAAAAGAGCGCGCCCGCTCCGCGCAATAACTACTGATTAAGCGTTTACGAGCGCATTAAACGCCCGCGCGCGCGCGCGGGAGGCGCCGCCCGCCCGCCCACACATAAACAATCACGCGGGCAGGGGGGGGGAAGGGGCGGGGGGCGCGACCGCAAGGTGGGCAGCGCGGGATCGCCGCCTCGCCCCCCGGCGCCGGAAACACGGGTCGCGCCGGCGCCGGCGGCGGCGGCGGCGGAGATACACGCGGCCGTAAACACTCGCCCTCCGCGCGTTTATTTTTGTCCCGCGCCACCCGGCGGGGCCTCTGACGCTGCGCCGCCCCCGCGGACCTGCTTCCTCCACGCCCTCGGCCGACGCCGTCGCACCTACCTGCCGCGCCCCTTGACGTCCCCGCTGCCACAGCCCCCGCTGCCGTCCGGCCCCACCGTGATAACCGCGTCGCTGCACACGATACTCCGCCATGCCCCACCTCCTCCGATGTGCAGCCACCCCGCCGTTGCTTTCTCTGCTTCATCTCCTTTTCTCCCACTGCTCCTGCAGCATCCCTCGTACCTCCCCGTTCACCTCTCCCTCCGGTCCGCCCTTTCCCTCCTACACGCAACGCCACCCTAGTCTGCCCGTCGCAGCCCCGCCCCTCCTCATCGCACCGCCACTTTGCCACTCTGCTTCCCTCCCAGCCTCCGCCCCCCGCGTCCCACGGCGTTGGCCCGCGCGCGTTGCTCTTCGCCCGGCCAGCCCAGGAGATGCAGGGGTGATAAATGCGAGGCGTTTTATTACAGGGCATCCCCTTTAACGCCGCCTGTTTTTACGATAAGGCTTACGCGGCCGGCTTTTGTGCGACCCGCCCCGGCCGCCCCCGGGCGCGCGCGCGCTGGCGGCCTCCGCGGGCGACTGCGACGGCGCCGCACCCCGCGCCGTCCCTCGCCAACCACCCTCCGCCCGACACCCTCCGCCCGACACCCCCGCCCGACACCCCCGCCCGACACCCCCCGCCCGACACCCCCCGCCCGACACCCTCCGCCCGACACCCCCCGCCCGACACCCCCCGCCCGACACCCCCCGCCCGACACCCCCCGCCCGACACCCCCCGCCCGACACCCCCCGCCCGACACCCCCCGCCCGACACCCCCCGCCCGACACCCCCCGCCCGACACCCCCCGCCCGACACCCCCCGCCCGACACCCCCCGCCCGACACCATCCCCCGACACCGCACCGTCCACCTCCGCCCACCTCCGCCCACCTCCGCCCACCTCCGCCCACCCAAGGATGCCCCCGCCTGCAACACTGTCGCCCCGCCCCTCCATCCCCGCGCCACCCCGCCGCCCTCGCGACGCCTGCGACACTCGCCCCGCCCCTGTCCGCTCGCCCCGCCCCGCATCCGCCCCCGAACCGAATCCGTCCCCGCGCCGCCCCCTTCCACCCGCCCCCACCCCGCCTTCGCACCGCGTCCGCCCTCGCGCCGCCACCCTCCGCCCGCCCCCGCCCCGCGTCCGCCCCCGCGCCACCTCCGCACCGCCTCCTTCCGCCCGCCCCCGCCCCGCGTCCGCCCCGAACCGCCACCCTCCGCCAACCCCCGCTCCGCGTCCGCCCCGAACCGCGTCCGCCGTCGCGCCGCCACCCTCCACCCACCCTCGCTCCGCGTCCGCCCCCGCGCCTCCTCCGCACCGCCCCCTTCCGCCCGCCCCCACCGCGCCTTCGCACCGCGTCCGCCCTCGCTCCGCCACCCTCCGCCCACCGCCGCTCCGCACCGCCCCCTTCCGCCCGCCCCCGCCCCGCGTCCGCCCTGGCGCGGTCCGAGGCGCCGCGCGCTGAGTGATCAATTAGGCGCCGCAAAAACTGTCCTTCCTCGGAGGCTGCTTCTAATGCTGTCCCGGAGCGCCCGCGCCCGCGCCTCAATTGCCCAGTGCATAGCGGCGCTGGATTTTGCCACAAGATATTATCGCGAACGCGCGCGCGCGCGCCCTTGTTTTAATGCGGACGAATGCTATTTGCTGGCGGCAGTTGCGAAGCGGGCGCGCGGGCGCTGCGCTCTGCCGGCCAAAAATTGCGTCTCGCTTCCCCGATTCCGTGGCGTCTGCAGCGGGCGATATTTGATCTGCGGTCTGCGTTTGCACACGTCCCGAAATTCAACAGTGAAGCTTTAAAGGGTATTGTCTTTTACGGTTTTCGTTTTTGGTGAGTGCTGCTACCTGGGTCTGGCTGGATAATCAGTGCTGCGTTATCATTCACTTTTGAAGATGATATCTCCAAAATGACTTGGCAATATGTGATAAGCACGGGCATGTTTTAATCAAATATCCATCTACGTCTCAAGATAACACTTCTAATTTGGATACTCATTAATGATACTCCGTTGTAGAAGCTCGTTCTATTCAACAATTACCAAATACTACATGTAACTCAGAAGATAATTTCTAAAGTTTGCTTTAACCGAAGAGGTGGCGGTTACCGAAGTTACGTTAGAGGTGGCGCGGTGTCATTTCTGACCCCTTTAAACTATTTCTTTATAAAATTATATCTAGCAAGAAATAAGTGCGAAATTAATTATTTTAATAATAATCAATCATTTTTAAGGTCATATAAACATAATGCACTATTATAAACAAACATGCAAATGAGAAATTGGAACTAATAAAAGGGCAAAATAATTTATCTTTCATTTTATGTAGTGACTCCATTTATATTTTCCTGAATATTTCTACGACAAAGGTATCAGAAAATTCAGTAAGTTTCATTTTCTAACATTGTCTCACATAAAAACAATTTATTGAAAATGCTTCAAAGCCAATCAATGCAACTTAGAAAATGTACAAAAAATAAAATGTTTGTATTGGTTTCACAAATATTTATAAATTAATTATTACATATAAAATTTTAAAAAGCTTTCAGACAAAAGCTAAAGAATGTGGTGAAAGGTAAGTGAAATGTAAAGTTTCTAACTGCCAAAATTAGGCAACTGCAGCTAAGCAAAGATAAGTGGGGTCGCAAGAGACCCCACGCCACCTCTCTCGGGTTAAAACTGAAGTTTTATTCATGATTTAATGAATGATTTATGTTTATTTTGTAGACTATATCTTTCGCTGTAGGGCCATGGAAAACTTCGTAGAATTTTTTTCCCACTAATATCTAGATTTTAAAATTACTTTTTATTAAAATTGACGGAGACTAATCAATTATTATACATGTATTTTTCTTTGATACGATCTTGGTTTTTGTTACGTCGTTTCAGGACTAAAACAAATTACTTCTTTATAAGATTTACAATCTAGGCACGTTTTCTTGAGATAAATGGGAAGTACGGTTATTCAAATTTTTTTCTCATTCACTCGCGGCTGCAGTACAATTATTCTGTCACAAAAAGCACAATAAGGAAAAAGTCTGTGGCTAACTTTGCAAATAGTTCCTATTATTCAGGAGTGAATCTTTTCTTACAATTTTTGACAAAAACGCTATTGCTACCCATATCATAATTCAACTTGATATGCATACAAGTATTCGCATGAGTTAGGATAGCAATCATAGATTGCAAAATAGATCGCACTTCTTCTCATAGTAAGTTTTACACACTTTTCAACTATTTTTGGCGAAAAATAAAGACATAATTAAAAATAAGTAAAAAAATTCTAATATTGAGGAGACTAACATTCTCTTCGTATTTTGATAGACGCAATAGAGAGCTAATTTGTACTCAATGATTCTATTCTAAATTACAATATTTCAGAAACTCTATAATATACCATGGAAGAACTTAGGATATTGTTTTCAAGTAATATTTTTATGAATATATACATCTATACATATGAAATAATTACAGGGATAGTATGCGTTTTGCGTTTGTAATAATTGTTAACGTGCATTTTATAAACAATTGTTAGTATCACAGAAAAGGTGAAACAGTAAATATACGTCGCATCATAATTCTAAATACAACACAAGCAAATCAACGAATACATCTAGACCGAATAAACTTTTGGACATTATACATTCAGTTACGTCGTTCATTTTTTCCAAAAATAAAAAAAACGATACGGTGGGATGCAATAAAACGCAGACCGAAGAATAATATCCAGCTAAACCACAATTTAAAATTTCTCGAGCTTTTGGGGGAAAATTGTATTTTTAACCGTGGGCTTCCACACGATACAAACACAACTAATACTTTCATCTCTAGAATGAAGCGTCCTACTCAGTTACGAATCAGTTTCAACTGGTCTGAAGCGTTCCAGATACGTTTTATTCGTTGGCATCATATTTCAACTTGTAATTTATGTAGATTGAATATCAAAATAACACCCGACCCATTTCGCGGGAGCCCCAGCTTTTCTCCAGAACCGAATAAAATACATTGAATTTCAAATTATTTTTTTATATTAGGGTTGGCTGCATCGATCTGCGGGAAGAGTTGGAGTCTCGCGTTCTTGAGAAGAGCACTGCACGTAGAAATGAGACGGAATTACAGCAACCATCTACATTTTACAATAGTCGTTTCCATATTTTTCTTAAAGCCAAATTTGTGAATCGTATTTCTTATATTCATTACGACGCTCATTGTGAATTGTTTTATATCGTGATCGAAGAATAAATCAATACGGCAGCTAAAAGGGGAGATAATGCAATTTTTCGTTTGTTATTTGCAATGTAAAATTTGTTTTGCTCGTTCCAAGGAAGCAAATTTAAAATATAGGCGTTTGCACCAAGCAAAGCGTACGAGAAAAGAGTGAGAGAAACACGTGTGATTGCGTCATTTTCTTGTGTTCTGGATGAGTTATACTCTTTGTTATATAATTATATATTTGTATCGGAATTCCATTGGAATTAAAGTCACTGATGAGCTCTGAGAACAATGAAGCTTAATAAAGGCTATGGTCTACTACACTATCCTTCCAACGTAAAAGAAGTGAAAAAAGTACATTTGGCTTTAATATTTTTTCAGACAAAAAACTGTCGTATCTGAAAATTCAACCACAACCCTGAACTAGTTATATTTCTGTATGTAACACTAAATTGATTATAATGCCAGTTAACTCTCAGATGCCGCAGAGTGTTGATAGCGATGTTAATGATGTTTCAGTTAATCGCTTTATCGTCAATACTGCAAAGTAAACTAGTTATGTCAAACTCACAGTCGGATGCATCCTTTTTTGAACCAGCCCGGATGCTTCGAGACAAACCAATTCGATGAGGTGCACAAACAGCGAGACAATTATTTTCCAAATTATCTTACTTCAGCTACGCATTATTCCAATGGACCTACCGGAGAGTACACACCTGCAACATCGTTGCATCATACCCGCAATGTTGACTAGAAAGTCTTCGAGCTAGAGGGCCGACTGCGACCGTTCTCGACGTTAGCTACCGGCTAACGTCGGTGGGTCAATATATTGATTGATTTTTCTAGTCAATATATTGATTGAAGATATTGATTTAACTTTTTCTATCGGCTCTACCACGGCTCGCTACGCGTCATGGAAGGCTTCAACGGGGACCTCGGCAAGGTCCTTCGTCACGGCGTCTTGGATGGCATCAATCGATCCAAACGGATTCCTTTCAGGGCAATCTTGATTCTCAGGAAGGGAAAGAAGTCGGCCGGAGCCATGTTCGGACTGTAGGGAAGTTGGAGCAATGTCGTCAAGTTGTGATTTACCTGGAACCCCTTGGGAACAAGCTTGGCACACTCCTTAATCAAGTGTAATGAATCGGTCACTAGTTTGTGTACAATTGTTTTGGATATGTTGAGTGTTTTTGCAATTATCCGGACTCTCAACCGTCGGTTAGAATTTAACAGATCGCGTTTTTAGTGACACGAGCACTAAACAGATATACGCGGAGACAGTGATCCTGACGCCTCAAATGCTCAGATGAGCAAAGCCTGGCAAAGGCATTGCTTTGAAGCTGAGAGTTTCGCCCACCTAATCCAACCAACGACAACACTCTGCGGCCTTTTCAAGTACCCCCACAAAAAAAAGTTGCATTACTTTCCGGACACACCTTGTAAGTCGAGATCAGTCGTTGTCTGGAGGATAATTTTACCTAATAACGATTAAAAACTCAAGTCGTGAAAATTTGAGTTGAAGAATACTTCATGGAAAGGTAAATAAATTAATGTTTCTTTAATTAAATTGTCATTTAAAACAGAGTTAATTATTCGAAAATATATTAAAGGCCAATGTTTAGAAATACTATGATATAACATTAAATAGCATCGAAATTTGTGGGCAATAAAATTTCATTCAAGAAAAGATTTTAATTTATTGTTTCATCGACAATTCATTAGGAACGGATTTTCATTAGAGGTGCAGAATATGTTCTTTTCTTGTTAATAATGCACTCGTATTTGGGCAAAAGGGTTTATGCCTGAAAAATTGAGTATTAAGTTAAGTGTAGTAATTTTTATTTTATTTCAAAACTATTTACTTTAATTATTTGAAAGTAACTTTAAACTAACCTAATACTATTTAGCTGTGTATATCTTTGTATCTGACGATTAATTATTCAACAATATCTACACTAAATGCATTTCTTTTTGCTCTCGTGGAAAATTATGACACAGGACTTATTCCCTTTTGCCCGTATTACGAATGAATATGTTGGTTCTATTTATGAAAACACTTCGTCTTTTCATATGAACCACTTGAGTTTTAATTTGTGGGGTATCTACAACCCCAGAATGTATATAACAACGAAAGTAAATAAACAGAAAGATTTATACAACCAATTGCGTTCTTTTCACAAAATTTCACTCACCTCAGTTTGTTTTCATTTTGTGCATGGAAAAATTATAATTTGTTACTTAGAATCTTTGTAATTTGTTTGTAGTTAAGGGTAAGTTTGCAAATCTGGTGCAGTTTTACCAAGCAAATGGTTTTCAGAATGGATCCTATACGTTTCAAATGAACTCATTGTTTTTTGAATTTTTGAAATGTGCTAGTTTCATCTTTAGAGAGACAATTTTAACATAATGAAATAGATGACGTAGGATTCCATATTTGTTCTGTAACTTGTGATATCTAAAATAAAGTGAATGTTATTGACGAACTAAATAAAATTATACAGGAAATTTCATTTAATTGTTGAGCAAATAAAACGAGAAAGTACAGTGCGCGAACTAAATTGTACACTAAACAAACAAGGATCGTAAATGAATTGCTCCATAAAAGAAAAATCAGAGATTAATATGCCATAAACGAGACAGTTGACAAATGCTAATGAAAGTGTGCAATTGGCAAGTACAGGCTTGAGTTATCCATAATATAAATGCAAGAAAACTCCCAAAGGCAACTAAATAGAGAAAATATATGAAACATACAATAGTAAATCGCTAAGAAAACACGAACTCTATTATGAGTGTTAGTAGTTGCCTGTTAATCTTAATGTAAACACAAGTGATTAAAATCTTTCTCAGAAGTGAGTTACGAGATCAGACAGTTGGGAACATTATCCAATAAAATAACCTTTATAGTTATTTTATTACATTAGAACGCAAGCAACATACAATTTTCTTTTCAAGCGATAAATATTTTTCTACATTTCTGTTTCGTACTTGAATAATAATTAAATTTTTATAATATATTATAATTATAAAACATAATGATTAAAAAGCGTTGATTACACAAATCTGCATTTTAGCTATTCAATTTAAATCCAATAGATATATTTCCCTATAATTTGTGTGTAATACGAAACTCTCGTAGGTGTCGTTAAGTTTCCTGGATTAAAACAATACCTTTCTCGCCGATAAAATTCCCGCAATATCATTAAAGGCTAACGTGCCGATACCATGTAATAGAATTTGGGAAGGTTAGGAATTCTTGTAGCAATTTAGCAACTGTTCTATGGAATTCCATTTTCAGAGCTCAGAAATTAAAAAAGAAGTGGAGTGGAAACGTAATTAAGTTTTGAGTAGCATTTTATGTGAGATAAAAAATATACAGTATTGTAGTATAAATATAGTCTTGTAGTATAAAATAAATAATACTAATATTCCTCCTAGGAAGATTATGAAAATTATAGAAGAAAATGAAATTGAATATGAAGAAATTAAATTTAAATGAAAATTTCCTAACAAACAAAAATTCAACAAAGAAGATCGTATTGATGTGTGCTGTTCGCGCTGTTGTGGTAAAAGTAGTTGTATTTCTAAAACAAATACATTTGTTTCTTGGAGATTTTACTTTCGAATCCAAAGGTCTCGAACATTTTATTTTTAGAGATTAATTTTTTACGCACAGTACGAAAACTATAAAACGTGACTTGGAAATAAATTTACCATTACAGTTTAATCTAGGAGTGAACGCACGGAAATACTAAGTCAATTATCGACTTAAAATTTAGCTCCAAAGCGTCCTTTTGGCCTAGAGAATTTTTTCATTTCTGAAATCTGCGTCGTGGGACCATACACATTATTGTTGATTTTGAGACCGGTCGGGAGCTTAGAGCATGTCCCGGCAGGGGCGGTGCCGCGCTGGTGGGAGATACCTGGTTGGGGAAAACCTCACCCGGCAGTGCTAGCTGACGGCAGGACGGCACCGGGTCTCACTTCCAACTGGAGATCTCCACCACCACCACCACCACCACCACCTACCATCCATCCATCCTACCTACCACCACCTACCTCCACCCTCCTCCTGATCCTCCGCCATCTCCACCACCACCTCCTACCATCACCACCTCACTCACTCCCACCATCCTCCTCCCCCTCCTCCTCATCTCCTCCTCCACCCATCACCATCACCACCATCACCACCACCATCACCATAACCCACCGTCACATCACCATCACCACCATCACCTCCTTCCTCTCCTCCTCCTCCTGCTCCTCCTCCCCACCTCCTCCTCCCTCCCACCTCATCCTCCCTCCTCTCCTCCCGATGAAACAAACATGTACTACGCTCCGGGACTACTGACCTTAGCAGTTGGCATGCGCGCGAGCACTAACAACCAGTCCATCGGTCGCTGGGGCTGCACGTTCTGCGGCGACGACGCGCCACTCTTCCCGCAACCCCCGCGCAGGGCGCAGCTGGAGTCGCGCGGATCGCGGGCGAAGGGCGGTGGGCGAGGGGCGAGGGGCGAGGGGCGGTGAGTGGAGCGCCGCGCGCCGAGGGCGTCCGCAGGCGCCGCGCCCACCGCCTGTCGCGTTCTCTGTCAAATTACGTCTTGGAGACTTTTAAAAAACTCGCGGGCGCGGACAGGGCGCTTGCTCCTCGCCCGCCCCGCCCCGCCCCGCCCACCTGACCCCGCCTCCACCGGGAGAGGTGGCTCAGGGCATCAACTGATGTCACTGCAGTCAGGCAATTTTGTGAACGTAGTGCAATTAAGGAAAATGAAATTGTATAGAAGTAGTAAAATGTGCGTTCTCTGATACAGTAAAATACTTGCACAATGGTGAAAAATTAGAATTCGAATTAGCTAAACCGCTGATTAAAACGAGCATTGTTAGCATTTCACCAAACGAATAGCCACAATTTCATTTTCCCCGAAAAAAAAAAACTTTTCTGTTAACAAGAGACACTCGGCGCTTCTGGGCGCTCTCGGAGTGATTGAACGCCGTCGTCTCGAGAGAAACGCTTTGAGTCCCGAGCCCTTTTTTGCCACTCAGTTGGCGTTCTTGTGGCTTTCCCCCCTCCTCTTCCTCCCATTTCCTCGCGCAGCGGTGAAGCGAACGAGCTGCCACGCCCAACGAAGAACCAGAAATGCATAAACACGCTTTCCGGCAGCGCGCGGGGGGTTCAAGCGAATGTTCTGATCAAAGACGCAATAATATTCTCTTTGAATGAAGCCCGGGCGGGACAGAGTGCGTTTTTTTTGCGCAGGGGTAGGTCTTGCGCTGCAACGCCCGCGTTACAATGCAGGAACCCCTCCCCTTCGCCCGTCTTCCCCGTTCGCCTTTTTCGAGCAGGGGCTGGGAGGGGGGGGGTTGGCGAGGAGAGTGGTGGTGGTGGGGGGAGTAGGCGTATTACGCGGGACGCGCCGGGGTCGGAGAGCTTGATGACAGAACAATGGCGCAGCAACGCGCGCAAGAAGCGATGCAAAAGCTGTGCCGACACGAAACGCCACTTGGTGGCGCGGTGCGGGTGCCGGCGGGCGCGGGGCGAGGCGGGGCGGGGAGGGGCGGGGGGCGGGGCGTCGCGGAGCGGGGCGGGGCGGGGTGAAGCGGAACGGGGCGGGCGGGGTGGCGGGGCGGAGCGGGGCGGGGCGAGGTGGGGCGGGGCGGAGCGGGTCGGAGCGGGCGCGGCGCGGCGTGGGGCGGGGCGGGACGGGGCGGGGCGGGGCCGGGCCGCCTTTGCCTCCGCCCACGCCCTCGCAATCCTCGCAGGTCCACTTCTTCTGCTTCTCCCCTCCGCAATTGCTGCCGCTTCTAATCACCTCGTGCAGCTAACGCACATTTTCAAAGTGCACAGTCAATGGGAAGTGTGAATATGTGAAGCAACATATCAGGAGGTATTCTCTACAACTTGTTTCAAATTAGTTTCAAACGAATTTTTAATCTACTTTCAATTTTTTAACATATACCAAACATATGTGGAATCAAGGAACATTAGGTTCATTATGATTGGCAACAGTTCCATATTTTTGTTGTAGACAGCCAAATTTATTCAACAAATTTATTACATTATATTACAATGTTCTTCTCTTCGCGACGTTTCGGAGATTTTTGCCTCAATCTTTAAGTTAATTAAACATTATGCAAAAGTATCCCACACGCATGTGCCAGAATAAAAGTTTCAGTTAATTAACCATCATACACTCCATTGAAGGTTGACCTCACTTTTTTTTTTACTTTACAGCTCGCGTGGCAATGCGTTTAGATTGGTGCACATTGGTGATGAAACTTCTTAAAATTCACTTCTCAGAACGGCTTATACTCCGCAAAGCATAATGACAGTTGTTATTTGGAGTTGGTACGGATGACAAATGCAAAAACATTATGTTCTCTTAAATAATTGAGAAGAAAATTCCACATCACAATGTGTGAAATCCTGTGATATGACAACTTCATAACGCTTTTCATCGAGTTTTTAAGTTAATACGAGGGGTTTTTAATTTAATAATAATTAACGAGACAAATTGGTCTCGAGAAATTAATACTTATTTTTATAAAACATTACTTTTCATTACTATTTAATATATTCCCCACCAACACGTATGCACCTGTTCCAACGGGTTACTAGCTTTTTTATAACGGCTTTATCTTGATGTTTCGAACAATTTCCCACAATTTTTTTGACAACCTTGTTTTTCTGGAACTTCTTCCCACGTAATGCCTCCTTCAGTGGATCACACAAATGGAAATCATACGGTGCATAATTCGGGCTGTAAGGGAGATGAGGCAGGACCTCCCAACCCATTTTATCGATGCTTTCACGGCTTTGTTGAGGAGTGTGAGGTCGTGCGTTGTTTTGCTGGAGAATCACACCTTTCCTCTGAGATCCGGGACGTTCCTCTTTCACGTTTGGCTTCACCTTGTTCAAAAGCATATCTAAGCAGTATTGGCTGCTTATTATACGCAGTTCTTCGTGATAAGTAACAAAAAACGCACCTACAGCGTCCCGAAACCCAGTCAACATGACTTTACCTGCGGATAAAGCCAGAACGATGTTTTTCAGTCACTGAGCCTCGATTACATTTGAACGCTAATATCCATCTGTAAAAATTCTCGCGATTCTTACAACTTTCACCATCCACTTATGCCATATTAGAGTATGTATTAGGTGGTTTTGCACCTCCAAAACGGTCGAAACGAATCGCATAACATTATTCAACCAATGTGGAATTTTCAAGTGGACTCGCCATCGTTCAGCTTAATTTTGATGTTATGAACACAACAATGCTGACCCTCCAGATGGTCAGAGCTCATTCCAGTGATGCTAACTTGAAGTCCTAAAATTACCAAACTTGTCCTACTCATTATTTTTTCTCCAGACTAATTTGTCTCTTTTATTATTGAATGATCTACGTATGTTTGTTTGATCTCTTGAT
This sequence comes from Acheta domesticus, assembly GCA_031308135.1. NCBI lineage: Eukaryota > Metazoa > Arthropoda > Insecta > Orthoptera > Gryllidae > Acheta > Acheta domesticus. Next base: position 4,285,467 of record JAHLJT010009436.1, on the reverse strand, counting down.
TGCAATTTCTTCGTTTTTATGGTTTTACTATAAAAAGGAATTACTTTACTTTTATTTTATAGTGAAATTATTCATATCCAATACACATTCTCACGTTCTTCTATTTGTCTGCCTGTCCTGTCCCTATCCAATCCATTCTTGACACAATTTACTGTTTTCATTCCAATGCAACAAATAAGGCAACTAGCTCTCCTACCGTTCCATCTACTCCACCAGGACCTCATGTTTCCTACCTTCGTTTGAATCCATTGCCACCTGATACTCTTTCTTTCCACGTCAAGAGTATTTCTTACCGCTATATTTTCTCATCACCACTCACGATTAGGTTTGCCTTTCCCCCTCGTAACGTCATCGTCACTCTCGTTTCCGGTGTTCAACTGAATTTGTCACTCTTTCTCTTTATAAAGCTGAGTTTTTCAAGAAATATTGCACCCCAAATCTCCATCCCCATTGTTCTTTTTCTATAACCATATCCATTTCTCTTACTCTTAGTTATTTTTTCCTCTTTCATTTTCTTTTCCCTATCATCATTGTTTCCAACTCAAATATTTTCTATTTCTCTTCTTCATTTCTTCTTCTTCTTCATTTTCTTCTTCTTCTTCTTTTTCTTCTTCTTCCGTTACAGCCGATTTACTTCCCTGAGCGCCCCAGAAACTTCTTCCAACTTACCTTCAACACACACACACACTCCCATACACATTCCAAATCCTCACTCATCTCTTCCGTATATTCTCCACACACTGAATCCATTTTGTTACGACCGCTCTCACCACACCGCCATCAAAGCCGCCTTTCCCGCCCCACTCCCCAGCGCAATCCCGCTTCTCGCTCCCGCCTCGGCGACAGCACGGCCTCTCGCGTGCGCGCGCGGCAACACCGTGCATTAGGCGCAGACAAACGAGAGGGCGAACGTGAAAGTACAATAAAAATAACGCGGCGGCAAAAAGCGCGCGTGAGGCGTGCGGCGGCGGCGGTGTGTGGCGGGGAGAGAGTGGGGAGAGGGGAAGGGGGGCGGAGGTATGCGCGCGAACGCGTGCCTGAGCGCGCGCGTTGTGACGCGCCCCGCGGCGCAAATTGCGAGCGCGCGGTCGCCGCCAGGAATCCGCCCCGCCACGCACAGTGGGCCCCGCCCCGCCACGCCACGCGCGGTGCCGGCTCGGGGCGTCAACTGACGGCGCTGCAGTCCCTCTGACCCGGAGGTCCTATGGTCCGATTAAAATAAGTTGGTGATTGACAGGTGGGAATGGAAGGGAGCGACGTTTGACAGTTTGCGTACCACTGAGCACGTGTTCTCAGGACACGAAAATAAACACTTGAAATAAATACTTATTAAAGTAACCAAATCATACACTCATATTTTATGAAACTACAGCTTCAGAAGTACAATCGTCAATCACCAACTTATTTTAATCGGATCGTAGTCTCGAGTCCCCACGGTGTGGCAGGATTTTCGACACTGTACTTCGGTTTTTCTTTCTTGGTGCACGGGGGGGGGTGTCATCAGAATGGAATATTTCACGATATTTCGCGTCATTCTCCGTGCCGTCAGCAATGGCATGATTGCCAACACTGCTCGATACAGTCGCGATCATGCGACTCCTAGCGGCACAGCCGAGAACGACGCGAAATACCGTGAGATATTCCATTGTATTGACACATCCCCCGTGCGCCAAGTATGAAAAACCGAAGTATAGCTACACAGCTAAGTCGAATTTAGTGGTTGTCTGCAGGAGAATTCTAGCGGCCCGCTGCTCTGGTCGGTAGTTTTGCGTGGTTTCTCCCATCAACACCAGGCGAATGCCGGAGAATAACCCTAAATAATGGGCCACGACCGCACGCGATCTTTTGTTCTCCCTCCTTGTTCTCATCCCTAACTTACACACACATACACCACACTACCACACATGCCGGGAGACCGGTCTGGGGCTCGTTCGGGCTGGGGCGCTGCCCAGCTGGCGGGAGATACCTGGTTGGGGAAAACCCCGCTCACCTACAGGCTGGTCGGCAGCGGTTCTCACTACCCATCGGGTGAAGATCACCGCCACCTCATGAGAAAAAATCATCACTACACTTACGGGACTAATGGCCTTGGGATTTGACGCGCTCGAAATCACTAATCAATCAATGAAAACCACATCGACCGCAAAAGGCTTATAAAGTTTTATTAGCGTGTCGGTGTCTTTGATTCATGTTCCCGGGCACGCCCACTGCTAAGATCAATAGTTCCGTTCGAGTGGTCAATACTGTATCAGCTGTCTGCTGGAATTCTTCTCCAGACTGCGCTGAATTCATGCTAACATTCAAGCTAGTGTTGAATTATCACCACCGTCCAGACTCGAACCTGGGAAATTCCGATCAGAAACGCCTACGGAAATACTCTTGATGTTAAAGAGAAATTTGCAGTGAACAATATAGGCTTGCGTTAGGATTGTCTCGAGGTTCTTCCTTCTATAATGCTCTTCATTTGCAGTTGCTCCATCATCATTTATATTATTTTCTCACTTTAATATAATCATCAAATCGCCAAAGAACTTACATCTTTGACCTACTTTCCTTCATAGTCGCAAAGTTTGTCAATACATGTCTGCCAGTATACTACCAGTTTCAATATGCCCTGTTCGTAGAAGTCAGTTTGTTTGGAGAGCCCTCTTGGAAGAATGCCCGCCACATGAATATATTGCTACGATCCACTCAGACTCCCATACACGCCACGCATGTCACTGAATTTCACTAGGATTATGCCCTTTGGATCACAATTTTCTCACTATGCCCTTTGGATCACACTTTTTCTGCTCTTCACAAGTTGACGACAGTAACATACGCGCCATTTTTGTTTCATATTTCAGGCTACACTCTCTAGACCTGCACATGAAAACAAAAGATCCTCTGTAGCTCGATCTTTAAGCTGTCTCGTCGTGCAATTTCACCATTCCAGTTGGAATACCAGCGAAGAAAATAGTACATTATGAAACGATGATGTAATGATGGGTATTAATACACGAGCGTGATATTACGATAAGTACGAGTGTCGTAAACTTTACACGAGTGTATTATTACCCATTACATCGAGTTTTATATGGTAATTTTTCTATGACTTTTATAAGAAACTCTTACATTGATTAGTTTTGTGGCAGTTGATTCAACCAAGGTCACCTAGCAAATAGCTCCCTAACCCTTCCCTCGCAAGCTGCCACAGGTAGCTTCGATTACCAGTCCGCCTGCGAGGGAGTACTGCACTAGTCAAATAGGATCAAAGTGAAATTACAATTCACGCAATAAATTACGCAATTTATTTTAAATAAAATTTCCCGAAAAAATACTGCTAATAAAAAAAAAATAAAACGGACAAGCGTAATAAAATATCAGATGCAATTTTAATGTACACAATCGAACTAATCTAGAACGGTTCTCAATGATTCATGAAGTGTCAATACTTGGTTTGTAATCTCCTCCGCGTTTGGTCAAGAACGTGTATCATAATGAAATGTTTATCGTAGCGAGTATCATTTTGCAACTGGTCATTATGCAACAAAAAAATTATTGTGCGTTACTTTCCGATCTGCCCTCGTATTTTAAGCTACTCGTCGATGCGTGTTCCGGACCACTGGGCGACGCTGGCTTCGCAGTCACGCAGTGGAATTGCAGGGCAACGCCAGCAGGGCCGCGGAAAAGCCGTAGGCCGGCGGGGGCGACGGCGCGTGCGCGGGCGGGGGCGCGGGCGAGAAACGCAGAATCGTACGAGAAACGTAGGTATGCGCGGGCAAAGCTCAGACTTTAACGGAGGATTTTGGAGAAATAGCGATTCAAGAAACTGGACAAATTAGGATATTGTGCGGCGTTTATGTTCTATGTGTACGTGTAATGTATACTGTTTCCATCCGTAATGTAAGTAAACTTTATTTTACATCTCGCCTACTACGTACTTACGTAGTTAAGAGAAAACACTGTCATGTTGTAGCAGCGATTTTTTTGTCAGAAAACCTCGTTTTGTGGTATCGAAAAATAGAGTAAATATTGTATCTAATTTTGAAAATTACTTCCTAAAATTGTAAACGAAATCTACATTTTTAATTCTTGATATCTAAAAATTGGTTTACGTGTCTATTCGTTCGTATCTGGTCAGCGGTAGCGTTCAGATGGTTTTCTCCAAAATTTATATTGAAGTGCGTCGGAAAAGCCCTCAATTTTCGTGCACTTCAGTACGTAATTTGGAATGAAAAATAATACGTTGAACTATAAAAAATGATATATATTTAATTGAAGAATGGGGGAAAATAGTTTTATTCATAAATTATCACGGAAAATAACATAAAGAAATAGGAACATTGTTAACCAGAAGAGATGAGTCATTTATTGATTTGATTAGCAATAACATAGGGATTATAAACACGAGGAGGAGTACGTGACATGAATAGAAACAAGAGACATTGAAAAGAAGAACGAGGTAGAACATTTTGGAATTTTACGACACTTCGTGTCAGGATCTGGTAGTGATAGGATGTAGGATTGTGTACTCTGAATTTATAGTTTCTTTAGGCTGGCGCGTGATAGAATCGAGATGTACGAACTGTAATCGTCATCTTTGATGATTAATTTGAGATTGGAACTCGGTGTAAGAATTATATAGTTAAATTTTAGTAATATCGGAACTTTTAGTAGTATCGGGATCGTAGGAAGTTTTCTGAGACTAGCTAATTAACAAAGTGTGGATTGAAGCGGACATCGGAATCCAGAAGAAAAATATGGTGATGTGAAGCTGAACTAGGTATTCAATCTGCCAAGTGTGCTGACGCCGAAAGGACAAGGATGTATTTTCGCGAAATTCCGAATTCGAGAAAGACAAAACCAGCTAAATTTTGATGTACAAGCCCCAAGAATAATTAACATTTTGATTAAAGCAATAATGAAAAATTAAAATTGTAACAATTAGTTGATGTCCATCATTAGGGAAACTAATTGTCAAGCTTTAAATAATATGATAATGAATAAAAGGTCATGAAAGAGATTGATTAAAAATTTCTAATAATAAAAAGAGACGTACGACAGTTAATGTCGTTACGTGCATATATATATATATATATATATATATATATATATATATATATATATATATATATAAATATTTCGTTTCATTAAATAGAAATTAGGTATTCTCAAAATTATTCCCTTGTATTATTGGTAACCAAAGCGTAAGTATAAGATCCATCGACCGAGTCCTCGTAGAGCGGTATTTTCAGCCCATGACAAATGCAGCGAGTAAATATTCTTATTTTTCAAGAGCATCCAGTGGACGTGGTGTCGAGCTAGCCACCCACATGTACCACGTTCACGTTTCCAATTAAGGCTACATAAATTAATAAGATATTACTGGGAAAAAAATCATCTCATTGGCAGCCCCACATGGGGGTGAGATTATAATAATTAAGCTAATTACTTAGGAAGTTATCACGGATGATGAAGGTATTACAATATTCTCTAGTTCATCTGAATGAGGCCTTGCAAGTTTAAAACAGATATTTTGATTTCTGGGGCTACTATTTTAAGCGAAGCCTTAAGATTTACAATTTTTTCTCAGAAAAGACACCAGATATTTGTATTAAATAGTTTCTTCGGATATAGCAAAGTGTACATAGAAAAATTGTCAAGATGCCCTTTTTATTGAATTGTGAATGTTTGACAATTGCAAAAGTTCAAATTATTGGCGTCGTCTTTACAACTAGAATATTAAAGATAGAGATTTGGTTCTTAACGAAACCTTTTCTTTAAGGATAGATTATTAAATAATGTTATTACCAATCTTTCGAAAATAAGAGTGGTTGTCGCGAAATGCTGCTTGAAATAAAAAAAATTAAAAAAACATTTTCTCAGAAAGTCTTCAAATATATTCTTTATGTCTTTCTTGAATAGAGGCAGTTGTATTTATAAAAATGACTCACATCTTGTTTTCTTTGAAATCTCTGAATTTTATAAAACTGCAAAACTTACAAATAATGAGAGAAAGTATGTGGTGATGAACACCACTAGTTTCTTTTTCTGAACATCAAACATATTTGAAACTTCTACCTCCTGATTTCTTAATATAAATTAGACTTCGGACACTGTTTTACCACGATCGATTAGAACGTCATTTTCATATCGTATTGTAATTCATTTCAGTACCTTCATATTGATTTCAGTCCATGTGTCCTAATCATTTTGCAATATCGTGATCGGAAGGAATCATTCATCGCTATACATTACATATTTCCTAGTTATTCACTTTCTGTGACGTTGACGATAATATTTCACAAATTGAAATCGATGTAATCGCATCACAGAAACACATTCAAGTTTAAAAAGACAAAAACCGACATGAATACATTGCTAACGTGGATGGCGAGAAAGATGACAAACCACCGTATCAGCGCTTGAGTACAGGTAGAACCACAGTGAAATGTGGTTAGTGGCCCAGCTGCTGAAAGTCAAATGTCTGGAAGGAGATAATAGAAAGATTTGGGAGGAACATGATCTTCTAAGAAGGAAAGTTCTCGGGGAATTATGTTCGTAAAAGATGAAGAACTTCTTTTTAGCTAAAAGATTATTGTAATTTAATATTAACGTTTATACAAATGTTTTGTGTGGTTAGAGATCCTACTTTCAATCTGTGTTGAAGTTAACTTTCAAAAAACAATATTTTTAAATCTATTTAAGGCAATGATTTTACATTTCCTTAACTCTAGATTATTCCAAAGTAGATATGGTACGTAACAGTATACATGTATATTAATTTAAATAAGCCGTTATTGAATTGATAGTTCTGTAATTGAAAAGGTTTTTTACATTTATCCTAATTTTCATTATTTTCAAAACATTTTTCACGTTACTTTTTACATTATTACATTATTTAAAGAAATAGTTTTGAAGACAATATTTAATTTAAAAACTATCTATCAGCATTTATAAAAGCTAGTTTTACATTACTCTGTATCTGCATGCATATTGCAGATAACTGTTGTTTAGTCGATTCTCCATTATATGCCATAGTTAACTTCTAATAATACTATCAAATGTTTTCCTGTTATTAATAAAAATTGTATAGGTCCTCAAATTGTGATATTTTCTTTTTCTATTAGATGTTTATATTGAGAGATGTGCTTTTATTGAGAATATTTTTTTCTGTGTAGGCCCTTTCCAAATTATTTTCAGCTTGGTCTTGTGACAAGACCTTTTCTGTAAAGTTTCTCAGGTTATTCCAATTATTGCAATTATTTCGCGTACATTTTATACCCCATGTTCGCCAAACTTACCACTTAATTGTCCTCGCAGTTGGTTTCTGAATCGCCTTTGAATATTTGTACAACTGTTGCTCTCAGCTCATGATTCATCATGATTCTTCCTGTAAGCATTGATTTATTTAGTATAGTAATGCATACTTAGATTCTTCTGGGAAGTAAGTAAAGACCTTTAACTTGTCTGTTTCAGGAAATTTTCAACTTTTAGAACTTTTTGGATCTTTCTGCAAACCCTTAATTCTATTCTATAGATTTGAAAGAGTTGTTTTCTCTCATATTCGTTATCATTGCATTCTATCTCGCCTTCATATCATAAGGTTTCGCAATGTTTAAGCCATTGTTCACTATTTACAAAATCTTAGTTTTGTGTCTTTTCCTCTACATAGATTTTTCAGTATTTTCTGAGTCGTAGCTCGGTGGGCAAATGCTACATTACTATTCAACACTTGCTTCCCACCATTCACATTTCTCGGTATGTACTAGTGTCTTCTCCCTTTAAAGCCATTCATAAGCAATTCAAAACATTGTCAAGTAACCTGGTTTAGTTTTTCAAAATGTTTTATATTCCATATCTCTAAAAGGAACTTCATAGTATAAAGAAAATTACAGTTACAGAACGAAATCTAACAATGAAGTTTTTATATGGGATTATTCTGAAAAGAATATTCTAAAATGATAATGAATGTAGACTTTAATTAATTGAAGGGCTTCCGAGAGTAAGGGTGTAACTAACAAAAGCAGAATTTTACAGTTGAAAGAACATTTTTTGTAGGATATATTTCATAAAATGGAAAAGTGAATCCATGTTCGTCGGTGAGAAAACCACCTATTCAAGGGCTGTATACAATGTTCTCTGATTATTTATACATGTATTTACGTCATTATAGTTTACAATTGTTACTGTGGAAAAAAGATGTATCAAAGGATCCTTTTTTCCCCATCATTCTTTTTTCCACTGAAAGAGTGGTAATTGTGGAAATGTGCAAAATTAAATCAATTTATTGGTAATTTCAAAGTAAATGAAATGCTAGGACTCCTTACCGTAATTAATATAAAAATAATTAAATGAAAATTTTATGTTAAATGCTTTTAAACGATGATGTTCGTGGCACCCCGCACCAGTAGGGGAGCGCTATCGTCACGCTTACGAATGGTGGTTTCTTTTCAAATAGGGGTTTGATAATTGCATTCGTTATCAACAAACGTACAGATTTCTGAAATGTTAGCACTTATGCAGTATTGGATTGAACGAACTGATTGCGTTACGTATGGCTCGGTAAGTCTATAGTCGTGACAGTAGCAAGTGCCGTGGAAGCGTGAGCCAAACAAATATACGATTTGAAAACTCCCTAACTACAAACTTCCCCAGACAAGTTTTATCACGCATTTTCCTTGCGTCTATTTTGTGATGAACATAAAAAAAATGCCATCTAACTTTGGTACACACTGCATACCGCTGTAAAGGAGACAGTAGGTTTGCACAGTGCGAATAAAACAACTCTAAGCTGACATCACAAAACACAAATCTACAGAAATGTTTTATTATAGATTATTCAAAAACGAGGAAAGGACTGGTGGTGTCACAAAATGTCCCTCATTCAATATTAAGGAAAGACGCATGACATTGTTAAACCAGAAGATGATTTCACCCAACGCAATTTAGGGAACGTTTGCACCCTAAAACGGCACTGGTCCTCGGACCATGTATATTTCAAGACCCAAGAAAATGTGCTCGCAAGGTACTATTTCTCTCTCTCTCTCGCCTCTGTGTCTTTCCGCAGCCTCCACTCCTCCGCAGGCTCCTTTTAACGCTGCTGACTTCTTGGAGCTGGCGTTGACAGCACTGGCTCGTGACACGCTTTATGACCTCGAGAGACACTCGCATCTGCACCATCCATTATCCCAGCGCCCCGTAACCTTTTAAGGGCACACTTCGATGAACTCGTGTTCCGTTCGGAATACTTTGAAACTTCCTGCACGATCTTGGCCCCCGAACATTTCGATAACACTTGAACAGATAATAAACGTTAATTCAATATACAACTTCTACATCCCAAAACATGATGTACAACTAATTCATGAAAAATGTCGTAATTTCTTGCAATCGTTCATTAACTAGTAAACAAAATGAGAATTCAATACACAATTTTTGACTGAGAAAGGAGAATAGAAATTAATGCCCGTTTTAAAACTAACATGCATCGCGTATGTATGAACAAGATTTTTGTTTGCCACTATACAATTTTCATGAGTTAAAATTAACTTAATTTTAATGACCTACTAATATTATTGTAAGACGTGGTTTCATATATAAGGATTATATGTTACAAAGTGTCTTGAAATATCCAACTTCAAATTTAAGTAGCAAAAATCTTTCAATATTCTGAGAAATTGCCATGTTATTTTCTTACCTTTAAACTTTTTCGCGTGTCTGTTTTTTTAGCCATGATGTAAAAGTATATTTAAGAAAAAGAACTCGGATCAATTTATTTATCCCTAATTAACATCTTTGTTGTGACATGTGTATTGAATAACATGAATACTGACATATTGCTTGATTAGCAACGTAAGCTTAGTGTGTGATGATTAATTTTATTACCTTCATAGTCCATTTTAAGGGGAGTGATATTTAAACCATTTAACCACCATGTATAAAAATTGTTAGAAATGTTGAGATCATGATTTAAAGTAATACCATCAAAGAACTAAATGTTTACTCAATGAAGCATTGATCCTTTGTTTTGTGTTGTCTGTGGTTTAATGGCTAGAAAAGCGATTTTCCCAAATCATTGCGATTGTAAGCCATTATTTAGAATCACCGACGGTCGTAACAACAGGAGACTAGGCGAAATTGGTCGAGTTCTGTCTACTATGTACTACATTGAAATTTATTCTCGATCGAGGAACACGGCTATTTGTACCTTCTGCTCAGTATAATAACGCAACGGTTTTGGCTATTCCAGTTAATGTCACGATTAATGTTTTATGGATGTTGATCTGGTGCTTGTGTTTGCTTATGTCGGTAGCGTTGTGTGATTTCTTTCATATGTTTCGGTAAACATATGTATTTCGAAACATATGTATGACGAAATTTTCTAAACATTAAAAAAATTATCCTTTACTGTGGTTGATATCTCATTATCCTTTGAGCGTTATATGTAGTAAAGATAAATTTTTGTATTGCTACTGAAATAGTTTTCAAGATTTCAACGGAAATACACGTTTTGGGATCCCCTAGTACCCAAAAAGTCCTTTTTGTCTAGTCACCCGTCTATCTCTGCTATTCCGTCCGACCTCCGTCTCCCCAATCTCCACTCGACCGTCCGTCTGTGAGAAACACTAGAGCATAAAGTATTAATAGGTTTCTTTCGAAAATACTCATTTCTCGGTCTACCTGACACAACTCAAAGCTCTTTCATTTTGAAAAACATTCTTCAAATGTTCGGGGATCTAAAATTTGAAGAATTTTTTCCACAAGCCCCAGCAAAGTTCTTAAAATTTTCACAAAAATGGACATTGCAATATTGAAGATAGAGATCTTCAAATGAAATTTGTTCTCCACAATTAGTTTTCTAATTAATATCAAGTATTGCACGTTTTAAAAATTTTAATAGTTCTCACGTAATATTAAGTGAAATTTGAACAATATTAAAAATATTAAAAACAAGATTTTCTCACACATCCTTCAATTTTTTTCGAACATTTTGTAGGGATAGTGGTAAATGCACTGTGTAAGGTGACGTAAACGGCCTTTTTGATGTATTCTTTTGCTTTTCCAAAAGCTACACAAATGTTTTTATAGGTCTCTCACGTCATTAATATTTGCATTATCGACGATTTGTATACATTATTGCATTTGTGAGTTCAAGTGCTTGACATTTTATTTTCAGAAACCTTCGAACGGCTTTTTCTCAAATAGCTATCTGTGACTAAAGATGGAGCAAAACCTGAAGGCGTCCATGGCCACTACCAGATATCCTTAGTACGTGGGGATTGTAGTGGCAACAGTTACTTGCAGAGGCATCGAGCTACTCGGGCGCATCTGGTCCGCCACCCCCGCCCACTTGACCCCGCCATCCCCCCTCGCCCCCCACTTCCCCTCGCAGGCGGCGGCGCGCGCGCGCCCGCTGCAGGCTTACTGAAACAGTGATTCGTCATCATTGATAGCGCCATCATCGTGACGGGGCTCGCACATAATTATACACAATCTGCGCCCGCGCTATCCATCACCTGACCAGCGGCGAGCCGGCAGATTACGCGCCTCCGCTCGCGGAGCCCTCTGGCGGCGCGCCGCCCAACTAACCTGTTGCTGGATCCGCCGCCGCCGCCGCCGCTGCCACCGACGCCGTTGGCGCGCCGCGGGAGAAGGGAAATAAAAAAATACATATCCGCTTCCGCAGCGCCGGCGGCGGCGGCCCCGTCGCGCATACACTTAAATTTATGCGCCGAATCGTACGTGGCAACGGCCGTGATGAACGGCAATGGGGTCGTTGGCGCTAATCGCTCGCCGTTTCCACGCTATTGACGTTCTTCGGGGCCTCCGGCTGGCTGGTCGGTTGGCGCGGCAGGTGGAGCGGCTCGGCTGGCGCAGGGGTGCACAAACTCCGCGCTGCCTTGTCGCCTGGGTCGCGTCTGTCCGCCGGGTTGCCGGTGAGTTGTTTATTGGGCGAGTCTATGATTGATTGAAATCAAGGGTATGTCAACGGCTATGGTCATTAGTACCGTTAATGTAGTGAATGTTTTGTCCCTGGAGGTGGCAGTGTTCATCCTATTGGTTGGTGAGATTCGTCTCCAACCTACACGTCAGTTTTAGGGTATTTGTCCCTCCAGGTATCTCCCCTATCGGTGCACCGCCCCACCTGGGACAAGCTCCAAACTCCCGATTGGTCTGCCGACAAGTGCAGTACTAAGTGTACGTGTGAGAAAGGTGTGAGGATATGGCAAGGAAGAGGGTTGCCACGTACCACACATTACCTTTCATTGTTATTTTTAATATCCCATTAGCGATTTCATTTGCTACCTTGTGGTAGGCAAATAGGGTGCTAGTTGTAGGTAGCTAAGGCTAGCACCATCTCGAAAAACAAATAGGTTTCCTCCTGGTCGGTGACACTAATTGCGGATACTTTGCTCGGCACTTTGGTGGACGTTTCAACTGGGAGGTTAGAGAGGAAAGTAAACCATCTGGTGTAGAGGCAGTCAAATTATACACCAACTAGTTCACTACTCAGAAAACGTGACTTCTAGACCAAGGATTTCGGTCAAATTACTTTGTATAACATAGTGTGGCAACTTCATTCAATAGTTGCTTTGGTTATTTTTCGTGGGCCAACACTGATTCTAACAAACCACTTTTCCACCATTAATGCGTTCTCACGATTGTTCGCCTTTAGTAACTGTGGTTTACATTTATTTTGGACCTTACAGAAGTGTACATTACAATGAGATGTACCCTTATGTCCCTAGGTGTCGAGGTAGGTGCACCGTCAGTTGCTTGGGGACCCAAGCAAGGTGCTATCTGGTGTGGGACTAGGAATTTTCGACAATTTATCTTCTTCGGATTTCTCGTTGTATTTCTCTTGTTAAGTAAATAAATAAAATAAATAAATGTCTTTATTGTTGGCAAGGCTCAGGCCATTTAGCATGCTCTTCCGCCTGACCACTTTCAAAACTTTATATTACAATTTATTTTATAGTAAAAAAGAGATCATTCAATGATAAATACGTACACCATTTAGATGAAGGGTTTCTCGCATGGGAGGCAGGAGGGAAAGCGAAGAAGGAAGAAGTTGATAAAACAGGATACGCACTCACAACATTTGTGTTATTACGTTTATTAATTTCACGTTAGGGAGGTATTAAAATTTAGTCACAAATATATCAGATTGAACACAATGTGCTACTAGGCGTTGTGGCAGTTTTATTAAAGAATTGTTTAGCAATTATCAGGGTTCAAGACATCTCCCTGAATATACAGTATGTCCCGGGATATACATGTCTTAGGGCTATTAGTTCACATAGACATCGTGGAGCAGCTAAGTGCGTTCACTCTATTATGTGCCATTACCGACTGCAGTTAGTAATTATGTCAGGAGTGCAATTCAGCGTCATTAACATTAATGCTATTTGCTTCTTGCTCTACTGCATGTGTGCCTGCTGTTTATACTTCAGCATGTGTTGCATCACAAATGTCAAACGCACCTCTTGTTGCTTTGGTTGGCTGGCTCGGCAGATTGATCATTAGAAACAGGGGTATCCAAGCCATGCGCCATCAAGTTTGCAATTCGCGATCTACTTTGACGTTTCATCGTAGGAACATATTTTCCGTCGACTTACTTAGCAGTTCACAAAAAGTTGAAATAGCTCTGTATAATCGTGAAGCCTAAAATGCCCTTAAACCAAAAATGTGTATGAGTACGTAAATAATAGCTCTGAAAAATAGTCCCCAAATGAATGTTGTTTTAAAGAAGCGATTACCAAAAGTTGGAAATGTTTATGTTCACGTTTCTCTTGTAGAAATCTTGTTATTTATATTTGTAACTTTGGGTTTACGACAAGCAAATTACTCGAATTATCGACATACTTTCTGGACACTCCACTATACGCAACATGTCCGTGAGTGCAAGAGTTACTCCTTCAATTCTTGATGGCTTAAAAACAATTTCAGTGCAGTCCGTTCGTTATTTTCGTAAGTGCATATTTTTTGGTGGGCTTAATATTGAAGTTTAGATATTTACTGAATCAGTTCATCTAAGATGCAAATATTTTCATCAACATTTTTTGTCTCATACGTGGGAATGCTACAAGTCATGCGCCACGTCCTTAGCAGCTACTGACTCAGAATTCACTGAACATCGCATGTCACTCGGACCACTGGATCAAGACGTCAGTCACGTTTCACATCATGACTTGTGTTAAATGTCATTTAAGAGTTACACTTACGAAGCTCTGTGACTATCTAACGGCCCATATAATACGCTGAAATGCGACGCGTTCTGTACACCATGTGCCGTATTCTATCACATTCCACGAACACCTATAATTTTTTTCACATACCACACGTAACCGGGAACTTTTTTGTCATCTCGTCTGAGGTGCATAAGAAAACAAAAGGTTCTTGGCATTTTTTTCACTTTGCTTGCAAAATTTTTAAAGGTGTTACCTTTTCATTAAAGTTATGAGGAGAGTTTTGTGACACAAAATCATCTGCTTTCTAATATTACAAGCTTTCGACATTATTTTCTTTCAATCCGCATCATAAATGGAAATGAACTAAAAAAAGTGTGTTTAAAATTCATTTCTACAGAGGCTTTTAATTACACTTTGCTCGCATTTCCCATTGCGATAAATGTGACATTTATCACACGGTACAACGTAAATACATTACTGCTGCCCATTACTAAAGCATTTTGAAATGTCGTTTCTACCCATCAGAATTAGCAGATGTCATCATGCAAAATAAATGTCAGATACATATCATTCTTTATATTTCGAAAAAAGGATTTATTTGTAAAAGTAAAGGCCATTTGGGCCCTCGTGAACTCCCTCAGTAAATTTTCAATGAATGTCTTGCCTTCAACATAATTTTTGACAAAATGAATTCTGACGTGTTCATAGATAAAAAGTAATATGGATATTAATTCAAAATATACATAAAACATGCTATGATATAGAATATTAATAAATATTCTAAGGAAATAAAATGAATTGTATATTGCTATTTTTAAATTAGATAAAAAATATTTCCTCATTACGAATTAATGTTTCTGAATATTTTGTATATTCTGTATATACTGTATCAGTATATTTGGTATTACGTCTTAACAAATAATTCTCTGACACTTAGTTAATTCTCTGTTGCCTTTTGGTAATACGTATTTCAAGTCTATTTGAAAATAAGAAAGGCAATTAAAAAAGAAGGGGGAAAATCATAAAAATCGTCCCTACTCAGCTAGAAAACGGTATATTACGAAATCCATTTAATCTTCTGCGTTGCAGCGGAGGTGGATTACTGTCACAGATCAATCGACCTCTCTAATCCTAAATTGAGGACCCTCCGTTCCCAGTATTAGTGACTTTCGTCTAAATGCCTGCACACGAACAGAGGTATCACTCAGGCCATTAACGTATTTCTTGAATGTAGCCGGCGGAATGTTTATTGACTTCAAATTTACAACTTTCCAAAGGATTTGTTTCTCCTCTAAACCCTACGACGTCACGAAGCGGGGGTTGATCAGGGGCGGAGCATGACTGGAACGGACGCGGGAGGGAAAGATGGAGACAGGCGAAGAGGACAGGCGAGGAGGAGAGGGAGGCGACGAGGAGAGGAGAGGAGAGGAGAGGCGACGAGGAGAGGAGAGGGAAAGGCGACGAGGAGAGGAGAGGAGAGGAGAGGAGAGGCGAGCGAGGTTCGGCGCTAGAGCGAGCGGTTGCAGGAGCGAGGGCCGCCGAGTGTCGCGTCGTTTGCGACGGCAGCGGGACCCCGGCGTCCGGCGCCCCCCGTTCCCTCCGCCCCCCGGCGACGCCTTCGCGAGATTTACGCGGGCGTCGGCGGCGATGGCGCCTCGCCTGCGGCGGCGATCGCCTGCAAATCTCCGAGCTAACCGGCGCCTGCCGCCCGTCTCCTACACGCCAGCACACACACTCCCCACGCCGCATGTGGGTTGCCAACAGGCTGAAACAGGACGCAAAGATTACGACATCGAGAGGATGAGTTGGAACAGTGAATTTTGAAGAGTTTTATTTACCACAGTGCGCCTACATTGTTTAAGGCATTCGTGCTGATGCTAAAAAAAATCAATACATGTGCATTTTGTATAGTCAAAAACCGCAACGCAACTTCATTTATATCATAACTAACGCCTTCAATGTTACAATACTTTGTTAGTGTGTCCCGAGCATTCCATTAAATGGTCGTTCTATTGTGTAAAATAAAGGTTGATACTGCATGATATTGTTACATTCTATAACACTTTTGAGTTTTATTTTACATTATACATTTTGTTTCCCTCGCCAAAATTTATGGTTTGGGTCGGAATGGTACGATCATTGAAAGCGGTAAATTTGATAAAAATTTGGAAATGCCTAAAAACTCCTCGTTGGGAACGTAGACCGAGATCGATTAAAGTACGCCCAAATCCCTCACAGAAAAGAACTTTCTCTAATTGTTGAGTTCGTGAAAGTTCCAATGATTTTTAGGACAGTCGTAATGATTATTCAAGTTACACATATATTTATTATCTTGGCAACGTTTCGGATACTATATGTATCTCCATCATCAGGCCTTTAATTATAATATAATGTCATAACTTATATAATGAAATAATTAGTACAAAATATCAAAGTTTTAAATTTCTACTAACTTGCATTAATTTTTAATTACACTACACTAAATAAATTGATAGAAATTGAATAAGTTAGTAGAAATTTAAAGCTTGATATTTTGTAATTATTTCATCTTATAGGTATGACATTATATTATAATTAAAGGCCTGATGATAGAGACACATGTCTCCGAAACGTTGCCGAGATAATAAGTGTGTAATTTGAATAATCATTACGACTGTCTAAAAATCATTGGAACTTTCATAAACTCAACAATTTGTACAAGAGACAGTCTATAGTTCAACTTGAAACTTTCTCTTAATATGTTTGTTATTAAATCCGTTCTGTGCTTAAAACAGGCGTATTAAATCATTTTCCTCAATCGACGGGCGCGGTAGCACTCCGTGCTGCCTTTGTACTTTTATTGTTCTTAAATGGAGTACGGCCCTTTGACATGTCAGAGACCTTAAGTATTCTCATTTCGCAACATTCTAAACGAAACACGAAAGTCACCGTTCAGTTACTCATTGATGACTGATTCATTCATTCGTGTTTCCTGGCGCGTCACTGCTCAGGTCATTAGTCCCGTAAGTGTAGTGCGTGTTTTCCCCCGGGAGGTGGCGATGATCTTTTCCCGCTGGATGGAGAGATCTGGCGCCGACCTACCGTCGACTAGCGGGGTTTTCCCCTAACCAAGTATCTCCCAGGCCCAGGCAGTAAATAGGCCAAAGTAACGCCACCCGAGGTGCGGCTCGAACCCGTTTGGGCTCCGCACATTCCGACACTTCCACCCAGCGCGTGCGGCACCGAGGCAAGTGGCGGAGTAGTCACACTCTCACCCCGCGGACGG
>JAHLJT010009436.1:4222683-4267925 GCA_031308135.1 Acheta domesticus | reverse complement strand
TATTTCCAGATATTTTCAAACCGCAAAATTAGCCACATTTTTTAAAAAAGGAACAAATGATATCAACATCTCGCCATTTCTCTTTTGTCATTTTTTCTCAAATATAGAAAGGCTTTTCTACTTACGATGGATCATTTCTCAGGAAACAAGCGGTTTCAGACTCACAACACGGTTTTGGAATCAAATCTACGGACTGCCATTTTTTCTTTTTCTCAAGATGTTGCTTCATCATAGACCAATGAATACCCTTGATATTCTTAGTCTCTCGAAGCTTTTGGACGTTATTGACCGTAAGATCTTGCTCTCAAAATTACCTTTCGTATGGAATTCGTGATTGCCCCTAGATTGGTAACTCCTTAACCTTAAACTCGGACCAAGAGTAGAAATACCATACTGCAAAGGACTTACTACTTACTTCCAATTCGTTGCCAATTGTGCATGGGGTCCCGCAAGGTCGATCTTAGGTCCTATTCTCTTTCTGTTTATGTTAAACGATATGCCCTAGTCTATTAAAAAATGGAAGAACGGTTTTGTTTGCTGATGCACACGAATGGTCTTTGCAAAAGAAGCAGTATAGTACAAGTTAGTACATTCAAACGTGTTCTGTGCTTATATCGCGTGTTGTTAACGAAAGAAAAACTGTTTCAATGCATTTTGCATCTCAAATCGGAAATCGATGTTCCATTGAAAATGAACAATATGCAATTAGCTGATGTTGTGAGCAACAAAATTTTTAGGTCTTTCAATCAATCAAACCTCAAATGGAATGTACATATAACAGAATTAAACACTAATATTAATCATTATGCTATGCTTCAGAATTCTTTCAAATCCTGTCAGCCTTCATGCAGCTCGTTGCGTTTTTTGCAAATGTGCTTCCCGCCTGAGATATGGCATAATATTCTGGGGAAGCTCATCCTGTAGTATTCAGACCTTCAGATTGCAAAGAAAATTATTCGAATAATGAAAAAATGCCTTCCACGTGATTCCTGCAAGCCTCTTTTCATTGAGCTGGGAATCCTACCATTGCCTTGTCTATTTATTTACGAATCTGTAATATTTGTCAAAATGACCTACTTAACGGAGGGAACATATTTTCATGCATATTTTCATATTATAATTACAACACACGCCGTAGAAATCACGTGCATCAAGTGTCAGTATCAACAGCTCAGTACAAGAAATCAACATACAATACATGTACGTTACTTTACAACGCATTGCCAGATGACATAAAACAATAAAGTCGGTATACAAATTTAAGTTAAAAGTAAATCTTTTCGCTGCAAACTCGTTTCTATACAATTAGAGGACTATATGATCGTGAAAAGAAAAATAATTGTAACAAAACAAAGATAAATAATGAATTAGTTTATGTTTGCATTGTATACATTTAAAAGAATATTTAATACGCCTGTAACAAGTAATGTACTTCAGCTTCCGGGTCAATGACCACCATCTCGATCAGGTTTTGTCCAGTTTCCCTGATCCATAGAGCAAATGCTGAGATGGCCCCTTGTTTTGCTTCTGGACGTAAATGTAGCTTCACTGTGCGCACGTTTTGTTGAGCACTTCCTTTTGCTTGTAGTTCATTTACAGTTGAAATTGATTTTCTATAACTCGGGAAAAAAACATTTTTCAATATCTTTATTTTTCTAAAATAATTATTTTCTAAATTAATTTTTTCGTTTTCGGTTTTTTTTTTTTAATAAAATTCTGGCCCTCAAGAAAATGTGCGCAGATAAATTTCTTTCCCCACACGTCATATACAGTTTTTACTGTTTTTTGACTAAATAAATAAATAAATAAATAAATAGATTGTTTTTAACAGACGATGGATTGTTAAATCGTTATGCGACGCCGGCCGTTACGAATGGCATTTCGTTCTTCTTGTTGCGTCTAAAGAACAAGACTGTATTAGGAAAAATAATTAAATGTAGTTTCAGCCAATACCTTTTGGTAATTGATTTTGAAGATGAAAATAAAATGTTGGTTTTATATAATCGAAGCAGATAACGTTTCATTCAACAACAATTAAAATGTTAGCTATTCATGGAAACTAGCCATTCTCAATTTAAATTATCATTCCTAATATTAATACTATTCAATTGGATATCAAAGATTTATTCTTGACCGAAGGCCTGTCAGATGAAGTGTTTGAAGATTACTCAATATTTCGGTGTGGAATAAATGAGACGTAAATCATTGATTGCAAACGTGTTAATCGAACAGCGCAAGAACATCTGCGTCTGCTTCCTCGTGGCAGGTGGGAGCTGCAAAGGCATTAGCCCTAACATGCAGGCGGGCAGACCGGGAGGGAAGTGGGACCGGACGCGGGACCGGACGCGGGACCGGACGCGGGACCGGACGCGGGAACGGGAGCGGGAGTTGGAGTGAGAGTGGGAGTGAGAACAGTTGCGGAAATAGGAGCGGAAGCGGGTGCAGGCGTGGGAGCGGCACCAGGAGCAGGAGTGGGAGGGAAGCGGGAACGGGAACGAAAACGGGAGCTGAAGTGAGAGTGGCAGCCGGAGCAGGTGCAGGCATGGGAGCGGGCACGAGAGCTGGAGCAGAAGCAGGCGTGGGAGCGAGAACTGGAGCAGGAGCGGGAGTGGGAGCTGGACTGAAAACGAGATCAAGAGCGGGAGCGGGCGTGGGAGCAGGAGCGGGAGCGGGTGTGGAAGCAGGAGCGAGCGCGGGAGCTGGAGGGGGAGCGGACGTGAGAGGAAGAGCGGGAGCAGGAGTGGGAGCTGGAGCGAGAACGAGATCAAGAGCGGGAGCGGGCGTGGGAGCAGGAGCGGGAGCGGGTGTGGAAGCAGGAGCGAGCGCGGGAGCTGGAGGGGGAGCGGACGTGAGAGGAAGAGCGGGAGCAGGAGTGGGAGATGGAGCGAGAACGAGATCAAGAGCGGGAACGGGCACGGGAGCAGGAGTGGGAGCTGGCGCGGGAGCTGGAGGGGGAGCGGACCCGGGAACGGGAGCAGGTGCAGGCGTAGGAGCGTGCAAGAGAGCGGGAGCCGGAGCTGGACTGGGAGCGTGAGCGCGCTGGGGAGAGGGAGCAGGAGCGGGAGCGAGAGTGGAAGCTGGAGCAGGAAGAGCAAGAGCGGAAACGGCCCGTGGGAGCAGGTGCAGGAGTGGTAGCGAGAGCGGGTGCGCGC
Source organism: Acheta domesticus (assembly GCA_031308135.1). Lineage (NCBI taxonomy): Eukaryota > Metazoa > Arthropoda > Insecta > Orthoptera > Gryllidae > Acheta > Acheta domesticus. The sequence continues at coordinate 4,264,773 of JAHLJT010009436.1, read as the reverse complement.
GCGGGCGCGATCGGGGCGCCCCGTGGTGCTGCCCGCCGGGGGGGGGGAGGGGATGGCAGAGCGCGGGGGGGGGGCGAAGCGGCGGGCGCGGGGCGGAAGTCCTGTGGCGACTGGTGTGCGTCGCCCCCATATGTCGTCGTGACATGCGGCGCTGAATATGCATATCAATGCTTCGCCTCCGGATAGCGCGTGCTTCCAAATATCGCAAGTCACGAAGCAGAAGTAAGTTACTGCGCCCGTGATAGCGCCGACGGGTATATACTGCGCGCGGTGAAGTTTATGCGTGCCGCATTTAAAAAATCCATTCATGTCTTTACAATAAACGCGGATACCGCTGGACTTAACGTATAGTTTTGCGTAAATTCGGTTTATTTTTGCCTGTGAAATTGTTTGGATGAAATATCGCTGATGTTCCATGATCCAAAGAAGGCTTTTCTTGTATAAAATTATTTTACACAATAATAAAATAAGAAAACGGTTTTAAAAATCACGACAGTGTAGATGAAGGATGTGATTCCGTGGTTTTTAATGTTCGTAGTTCTATTCACGTAATGGATATTAATGGGTGACAATATCATACAAGTCAACGGCGCCGATCCTTTGTAAGAATTCAGAATTGTATGTATCTAAGAACATTTACTGTATCATTGCCTTACATTTTATTAACGGTATAATTAGATTGACATATCTCCAATGAAAATACTCTCAAAAGTACTTTCAGAAATTCTGAAGAGCCCATACAAGAAATATCCTATTTCATTTAGCTATTTTAATGAAATTAAACCACTTCTGATAATTACATCTCGCGAAGAAAAAAATGTCACAAAACGAAACAACGAAGGTAAATGCAATTTTCAGATTTGTCTCTATTAGATTGAAATAATCTCGTTCGCGATCTTTTTTTTTATTGAGTGGCGGCCAGCCCCTCCGCGTGGAAAAAGCGCGAGCGGCAGTAAAGGGGAGGGGGCGATTAGCCACCTGCGCGTCCCTTTAAGCGCAGATGAGCGATGGCGGCCAACCGGATCTCAGCGCCGGCGGCTCCATGAAACATTTATCCCGCAACAACTTACGCGCCCCGCCCCTCCGTGACCCCGCGCGTGGCCCCCTCGGCGCGTAATGCCCACCGTTGCCTCCAAGCGATTCCCCGCTCCGCTCTGCCTGCCCCCTCCCGGCACCTCGCCGCACGCTTGCTCTTCCCTCTGCGGCCCCACTCCGCGCTCTCTCCGCTCCCTCTCCGTTCCCTGTCCGTTCCTGTCCGCTCCCTCCCCGCTCCGTGTCTCCGCTCCGTCTCTCCGCTCCGTCTCTCGCTCCGTCTCTCCGCTCCGTCTCTCCGCTCCGTCTCTCTCCGCGCCTCCCTCTCCGCCTCGTCCCTCTCCGCTCGTCCCTCTCCGCTCGTCCCTCTCCGCTCGTCCCTCTCCGCTCGTCCCCTCTCGCTCGTCCCTCTCCGCTCGTCCCTCTCCGCTCGTCCCTCTCCGCTCGTCCCTCTCCGCTCGTCCCTCTCCGCTCGTCCCTCTCCGCTCGTCCCTCTCCGCTCGTCCCTCTCCGCTCGTTCCCTCTCCGCTCGTCCCTCTCCGCTCGTCCTCTCCGCGCTTCGTCCCTCTCCGCTCGTCCCTCTCCGCTCGTCCCTCTCCGCTCGTCCCTCTCCGCTCGTCCCTCTCCCTCGTCCCTCTCCGCTCGTCCCTCTCCGCTCGTCCTCTCCGCTCGTCCCCTCTCCGCTCGTCCCTCTCCGCTCGTCCCTCTCCGCTCGTCCCTCTCCGCTCGTCCCTCTCCGCTCGTCCCTCTCCGCTCGTCCCTCTCCGCTCGTCCCTCTCCGCTCGTCCCTCTCCGCTCGTCCCTCTCCGCTCCTCCCTCTCCGCTCCTCCCTCTCCGCTCCTCCCTCTCCGCTCCTCCCTCTCCGCTCCCGCTCCATCTCTCCGCTCACACTCCGCTCCATCTCTCCGCTCACACTCCGCTCGATCTCTCCGCTCACACTCCCCTCCCTCTTGAACTTCTCCCTTTCCACACCTCTCCGTTCCTTCCGACCTCCAATAATTCTCCGCCCATTCTCCTCCCAATTTCTGTCCACTGGCCGTCTACTCTCCGTTCATCCTCCCCCTCGGTCTATCCCTCGCTCTCCCTCATTCCTCACATCCTCACCCTCACTCCGCCACCGCCGCCCTCCGCTCCGCCGCAGCTTCGTCCCGCGCCACTCGTGCTTGCACTTCATTTCCAAATCGCTCCATTCCGCTCGTTGCCGCTGCTCCCCACTGCGTCCCAGGCTGCCGTGGCGTGTACCGCCTTCGCCTTTTTTTCGCCGTGCCCATGTACCTCTCCGCCTTGGACACGTCCTGCTCTGCCCGCGCCGCTTCTCCCCCCCTTCTTCACCCCGCTTCGCCCTTCCCCTCCTCCACCCCCTCTCCATCTCACCCGCACCCTCTGCCGACGCCGTTGCCCCCTCCCCTCCCCGCCCCCCCCCCAACGCGCGCCGGGACGCCGGGGCACAAAACACCCAATAACTCTGCACTCATCCGGCGCCATTAAAGTTTCACAGGCCGCCTCTTTTTTCCTTCTTCCCCGCGTTACCCATATTTCCTGCCCTCCCCCTCCCCGCGCCCCGCTCCCTCGCCCGCGCGAGCAGATGAGGGGCGCGGAGGCGGCCGGCGAGGAGAAGGGAGGGCGGGGGGAAACGGGGAGTGGGGGAAAGGGAAAGGGCGGGCAGCGCGGGGAGAGCAAAAGATTGATTGTTGGTGTTCCGGGCACGTCAACTACAGAGGTCGATAGTCCGTAAGTGTAGTGCATGATTTCCCCTCGGGAGGTGGCTGTGATCTTTCCACGCTGGATGGCGAGATCCGGCAACGACCTACCGTTCACTAGCGGGGTTTTCCCCACAACCAGGTATCTCACACCAGCGGGGCACCGCCCTAGCGGGGACAAGCTACAAGTTCCCGACTGGTCTCCCGGCATGTGTGGTAGAGGACTGCATGTTAGTATGTGTGTGTGTGTATAAGGCTTGAGGATATGACAAGGAAGAGGAAGGAAAAATCACGCGTAACCGTGGCCCGTTTGTTAGGGTACTGCTCCGGTATTCGCCAGATGTAGATCGGAGAAACCACGAATCAAAGCAGCTGGCCGCTATAATTCTCCTCCAGACAGCAACTGAATTGGACCTAGCTGACAAGCTAGTGCCGAAATTCCTGCCGCCGTCAGGACTCGAACCTTAGAATCTCCCGCTCTGAGGCACTGCAAGTGACTCTAGTTGGTGCACTGAACAATCTCTCCGGTAAGAAGAGAAAAGGAGGGATGGTAGATTGCGGGGGGGGACGTGCAAGAGCGGGGATGAGCGGGGAAGGGCGTGGAGAGGCGGGGCTAGGGGGAGAGAGGGGCGTTGCAGGCCGGGGCGGGGAGCGTTGGATTTGAACGGGGGCAGGGCAGAACCCGTCAACGTTTTGCTGGATGGGGCGGGGAGCATTGGAGTTGAGCGGGGCGGCGAAGAACTCGTCAGCGCTTTGCGGGGCGGGACGGGGCGGGGCGGGACGGGGCGGGACGGGGCGGGACGGGGCGGGACGGGGCGGGACGGGGCGGGACGGGGCGGGACGGGGCGGGACGGGGCGGGACGGGGCGGGACGGGGCGGGGCGGGACGGGGCGGGACGGGGCGGGACGGGGCGGGACGGGGCGGGACGGGGCGGGGCGGGACGGGGCGGGACGGGGCGGGACGGGGCGGGACGGGGCGGGACGGGGCGGGACGGGGCGGGGCGGGGACGGGGCGGGGCGGGACGGGGCGGGACGGGGCGGGACGGGACGGGGCGGGACGGGGCGGGACGGGACGGGGCGGGACGGGGCGGGACGGGGCGGGACGGGGCGGGACGGGGCGGGACGGGGCGGGACGGGGCGGGACGGGGCGGGACGGGGCGGGACGGGGCGGGACGGGCGGGACGGGGCGGGACGGGGCGGGACGGGGCGGGACGGGGCGGGACGGGGCGGGACGGGGCGGGACGGGGCGGGACGGGGCGGGACGGGGCGGGACGGGGCGGGACGGGGCGGGACGGGGCGGGACGGGGCGGGACGGGGCGGGACGGGGCGGGACGGGGCGGGACGGGGCGGGACGGGCGGGCGGGACGGGGCGGGACGGGGCGGGACGGGGCGGGACGGGGCGGGACGGGACGGGGCGGGACGGGGCGGGACGGGCGGGACTGGGGCGGGGAGCGTTTTAGTTGAGCGGGGCGGCGCAGAACCCGTCAGCGCGTATGCTGGATGGGGCGGGGCGGGCGGGCGGGGAGCGGCGCGGGCTGAGCGGAAGTGGTCGGGAGAACGGACGTGAAGCCTGTCATCACCCCGTCCGCCGCCGGAGAAGGCGAAAAGCCTTTTTCGCAACTTTCAGCCAAGTCATCGACTGCTTGTTCCAAATAATGAATTTGCGCCGCGCCCGCCGGAGCTACTCTTAAGAAGGGAAGGCTCTGGCAGGCAGTTCGCGCAGCGGACGCAGTCGCTCGTTCAGTTACTCCCGAATGGCAGAGAGCAGAGGAGCAAAAGGAGAAAACAGAACCAACATTTCATTCCATCCTCTGATATTTGGGCCACTCAACTACCATCTCGCTGAAATTATTTTTTTAAAATTTTTTGTTAAATCGTTTTATAGGAAAAACATAAAATTAATGAGTATAATTAGAATTACCACATTAATTTTTACAGTCCATGGATTCTGTAATAATATAATATACGTACTCGTGTAGTAATTAAAAAAGGCTTGTGTTAGCCGATAAAACCGGTGAGGATGTTTTCGCACAGTTTGAACTTTTTCACATATTCACAGAATATTTAAGCAATAACATACAGTTGGCGTTGATCTTTAAAAATTTACTTAATATTAATCTACAAGTAACGTCTAAGAAACAGGTTGGCATAATAAATAGGGATTGAAATATTTTGAGAATTACACAACAATCTTTAGTATTAAACATCTTACGAACATCCACTGCGTGAAAACAATTATTTATAAACAACAATTAAGCATTTGATATCTTAGTCGTACCAGTTTTCTTTGACTATCATATTCTGAATCTTTGTATTAGTTTACAATCATTACGCAACAATGATATTTTCTCTCAAGCAATTAAGAGAATGTGAATGTGTACCAACGTATGTTGACCAAAATCTTGGGTGATATGGATGATCTTTGATGTACTATTATGATATTATTTCAATTTTTGTGAATTTTCATTTCACGAAACATTACGCAGATAATCCAAGACAACAAATACTTTTGCTGTGCTTATGGAAAGATGTAGAAACACTATTTAAAAACGGTTGTATTACTTTGAAGCGTAATTTATGTAATAAAAATTAGCTTCTTATGTGGATTAAGAATAATTTTAGTATTAAAATAAGAAGATGAAGAGCATAGATATTTTTTATTTTAATAAAAATATTTGCAGCTTGCAAGAATGCTGCATCTTGTTACATAGTAAGCAAATTTGACCGTACATGAATAAGGCCTTACTATGCAGAAATAAATAGTTGAGCGCACAATGAAGCGAACTACTGGCAGATCATCATAAAATAGAAACAAATCAATGTCTTTATCAATACGCGATAATAGAGGAAAATCTGTTGTTATCCTTCTATCTTGTTGCTTGCATTTCAAACGTTTTCCCACTTTTCAGCCTCCCACGATCAGCCACGCCTCCGAGACGACTCCATAGCATCCCATGGCCTTGAGCTAGCAAACACGCGAAAAAGCCCGTCTTGTCTCCCGACAAAGAGCGGCGCGCCTATTTGTGTATCACATTACACATTTATGTTTTAATATTCCTTTGTCGGGCGGCACGTTCCTTTGTTCAATCATGTTCGTCAGCGGCGCCGGCGGCCGCGCGGGGCGCTTCAGTCGCCTCTCGCGCTCTCTTTTCGCCCTCTAATCTTCTCGGCGCGGGCGCGCGATGCCCGGCCCGGCCCCCGCCCCTTGCGATGCGCCCACCTCCGCCCCCGCCCCCGCCCCGCCGCCGTCGAAGACGCCGCGAAGAGCACCGCCGAGGCCTCGCCACCGCCGAGATCCCTGCCGCTGTCGTCCCTGCCGCCGCCAAGTGGTCGCCCCACAACTGCAGCCCTGCAGGCACCGCAGCCTTCGACGCTGCTGCCGCCCACGCCGCCATCGCCACCTCCCCGGCCTCCAAGACCCTGGGCTGCGCAGCCGTTGGCTCCAACGTCGTCCCTGCTGCCACTGCCGCCCCCATTTCCGTCGCACCCACCACCGGCAACGATGCTGCTTCCAAGTCCTACTTCAGCTGGTTCTACCGACGCCAACGCCGACCCCACAAGCACCGCCGCCTCCGAGACCCTCCCGCCGCAGTCTCCGCCACTTCCGTCCCCGCCACTTCCACCCTACCACTATCACCTCCACTTCCGCCCCGCCAATTCTGTCTGGGCGAATTCCCTCCCCCGCCACTTTCTTCCCCGCCACTTCACTCTCCGCCACTTCCATCTCCGCCACTTCACTCCCCACCACTTCCATCCCCACCACTTCCATCCCCGCCACTTCCATCCCCACCACCCCCCTCCCCACACTTCCATTCCCGCACTTTCGCCCCCCGCCTCTTCCACCCACCACTTCCACCCCGCACTTCACCCCGCCACTTCCACCCCGCCACTTCCATCCCCACCCACTTCCATCCCCGCCACTCCCCCTCATTCCATCCCCGCCACTCCCCACCACTTCCATCACCACCACTTCAACCCCAGCCACTTCAATCCCCCTGCCACTTTCCTTCCATCCCGCCACTTCCCTCCCTCCGCTTCCTCCCCCCATTGACTCCCCGCCACATCCCTCCCCCACTTCCGTCACGCAACTTCGTCCAGGCGACTTCCCTCCCTGCCATTTTCCTCCCCCTCACGACCGCCCCCCGTTTCCGTCCCCGCCACTTCCCACCCCCACATCCATCCCGCCACTTCCCCACCACGTCCCTCCCTGCCACGTCTCTCCCCGCTAATTCCACCCCTGTCACTTCCGTCCCCGCCACTTCCTCCGTTTCCTTCGCGTCTGCCACTGACAGCGCCACTGCCACCGCAACCAAATCAACGCCTCTCGCAATCATTCACGCCTTCACTCTCCACCCCACCGCTGCCGACCCGCTCCCGACTCAACCGACGGCGGCGCCGAATCCTCCTCACTCGGCACTTCGCCGTCAACACCTTCCCGCCACGCCCTTCCACTGCCTCCTTTCGCATGTTCCCATTACCGTCACCTCGTCGTCCCTTCTCTTCCTGCTGCCATGGCCATGACCGCCCCGCAACTTTCAGATTTCCCAGCTCCTCCGCCGCTGCTAACACCTCCAATAACACCGTCGTAGCCGCTGCCTCCTCCGACCCTGCTTCAGACCCTTGCACCTCGTGTTTCCGTAGCCACCGAAATCATCTCTTCTGCCATGGTTCCCGACAGAAAACATGCCACCCCTTCCGCACTACCTCTGCTACCACCTCTAAGCATCACCATCCCCACATCCCAAACCCTCCTTCACCATTGCTTTGACCGCTGCCTTCTCTACAAGCAATCGCGTCAGTTCCCCGCCGCGTCCCCGCCTCCGCCCAGAGCATCCACAATTTTTGCAATTACCCAGACCCCCGCGACGCCGAGAATGGCCGCCTCCGTCGCTATCCGCGATCAGCGTCGCCGCCCTCGCCGCCGCCTCGAGACCAAGGGCGAGGGCGAGGGCGAGGGCTGGCCGGGTGACGAGCGGCGGCGGGGCGGCGCGGAGAGGCTGTTGGGCTCGCCTAACGGCGCCCCGCCGACCCGGGCCACTTCTCCGTTCCATTTCTCACGGCAGCGGCGGCGGCGGCGGTGGCGCGGGCCGCCTCCGCCTCCGCCTGTGCCTTCGCCGCCCCCGGTCGCCGCGGGTGAAAGGGCGGCGCGCCCGGCGGCGTTCGGAGGGAAACCTTACCGGAAGCCCCATTTATCCGCCGGTTCCGGCGATTCCGGCCCAATACACCGGCGGCGGCGGAGCGGGGAGAGAGGCGAGCCTCTCATGAGGCTGCGTCCCCGGCCGCCGCCGCCGCCGCCGACGCTGCGAATAAGGCGCGTGGGGAGAGGGCGGTGCGCGGTGGTTCGAAGGAGGAAACGGAGGACGGGAAGGGAAGGGGAGGGGCGGGGAAGGCGACGCAGTGGGGGGCGGGAGTGGCGTGGAGTGGAAAGGCGGTGAGGATGGAGAGATGCCGGCACGGTGGTTCGAAGGAGAAACAGAGGACGGGAAGGGAAGGGGCTGTGAGGAGAACAGGAGGGAAGGGGCGGGGAGGGCGACCGCAGTGGAGGGGAGGAGTGGCGTGGAGTGGAAAGGCGGTGAGGATGAAGAGATGCCGGCACGGTGGTTCGAAGGAGAAACGGGGGACGGGAAGGGGAGGGAGGAGAACAGGAGGGAAGGGGCGGGGAGGACGACGCAGTGGAGGGGAGGGAGTGGCGTGGAGTGGAAAGGCGGTGAGGATGGAGAGATGCCGGCACGGTGGTTCGAAGGAGAAACAGAGGACGGGAAGGGAAGGGGCGTGAGGAGAACAGGAGGGAAAGGGGCGGGGAGGGCGGACGCAGTGGAGGGGAGGGAGTGGCGTGGAGTGGAAAAGGCGGTGAGGATGAAGAGATGCCGGCACGGTGGTTCGAAGGAGAAACGGGGGACGGGAAGGGGAGGGAGGAGAACAGGAGGGAAGGGGCGGGGAGGACGACGCAGTGGAGGGGAGGGAGTGGCGTGGAGTGGAAAGGCGGTGAGGATGAAGAGATGCCGGCACGGTGGTTCGAAAGAGAAACAGAGGACGGGAAGGGAAGGGGCGTGAGGAGAACAGGAGGGAAGGGGCGGGGAGGGCGTGGCGTGGCAAGGCGGTGGGGATGGAGAGATGCCGGAGCCGCGGGGGCTGTTGGAGGCAACGGGAGCGGCAGATTGCGGAGATGGTAAGAGCAGTGGAGGCTGTTTAAGGAAGTAGCAGGAACAGTGGCGGCAGCGGGAATGACGTGGACACGAAGGCGATGGGAGCCATGGGGAAGCGAGGTAACGGGGCCGGGGGGGGGGCTGTGGAAGCAACGGCGGCGGACTGGGGAGAAGATGGATAATCAGTGGAAGATGTGGGTAAGGTATGAGCGTAAGGACGTAGCAGGAACACCGGGGGAGGCAGGAAGGATTGGCTGTGAAGACGGAGGTGGCAGTAGCGCTGTGGGCGGCGTGGGCGGTGGAGGTTGTTTGAGCGGGTGGGCCCGGGGGGCTGAGGTGGTGATCTCCGACGGGGCGGAGGCGGCGGCGGGGGGGTGAGAGGGGGCGTGGCGGTCGAGGTGAGAATGACGTCGGGGTGACGGAGGCCGCCGAGAGGGTTGTGGGCTGCAAGGGCGGCGAGGGCGTTAGTGAGGACGGCAGCGGAGACACTTCCAAAGTAAATTATGTGAAACTGCTGTGCTCTAGCCGGATTTGTGCGTTCGTTCTGTAATATAAGGATGTGCTGTTTCAGAATGTTACTCATATTTCAAACAGTTGTCGTTCGAGTATGCACTTACACCTTTTACTGTGGCTGGAAATTGTCTTTGGCGATATTTTCAATGGAAATTGGCCTTTGGACACAATGTTTTATAATTAAATTGAATCTGATTAATGTCTGTTGAACGACGTTCGTGTATTAACAGAGTAGAAAGAAAATAATTTGGTGGGTATCATCTGATTATTTTAACAGATGTCTCAGAGATTCCGTTTCCATACAAAATATTCCAGTGATATGCAATTATTATTACTTTACAATATTATCTGTAGGGGAAGCGCACTGATATTTTTTATAACGAATTTAATTATTTTTGGCCTTAATAACAATTAAAGTGTGAATACAACGTGTTTGCGAAGTTTTCATACAATGTCTTTTACTGCCTTACTACCAAATATCGTAATAAGCTTTTTTGGCCTTTTTAATTCACAAAAAATAAGAATTATCAATGAAATCATACAATTAGAAGTTACATAACAGTGCAAGAATAACGAAATGTTAAACCTTTATTGTACGTCTGATTCCTATTTTATTGGACTTATTCAATACGTTTTTTCGTACACAAATTTACTAGTAGTATAATTATGGTCTTTGGAAACAAAACAAGTATATACATGTTGATCTTAAATTCCTATCTTGGATTCTCGAATACATTTTACTTCTATCTAATCTCTGCGAGTTTGCTTGGTGTCTTTCTGCGATAGTTTGTGTGAAGACATGTTAGTATGAAAACAACAATTGACATGTATGCCAAGAAACAAAATTCTAACAATTCGACTACGTAACAATATATATATATATATATATATATATATATATATATATATATATATATACACACACACATAGCAAGCAGGGATGTAGATACATTCCACACTAATAAATTTTAGACACACAATTATAGAACAAAAATATTTTACATAGGTATATATTCATGTAAGAGTAGTGAAAAATACATTAACGAAGTAGTATCAATTTAAATACGAGAAAAGGGTACACGTTATAAGGCAAACTGTTTGGGTGCTCCCTGATTTGTTCTCAAGAGGCTAATTTAAGTTACGTCCACGAATTGTTTTCACATGGACACACAAGAGTACTGTCGTCATGCAAGCGTAGTTAGATCCACGAAATATGTAGAATGAGAAGAGTCAAGAAAAAGAGAGCAGAAAACTTGATACTGCAGATGAAAATTAGAGCGTGAAAATGATGCAGAGTAATATAGAAATGAGAAGGGCGGGGGTGGGGGTGGGGGAAGCGGAGAAGAGCGGAAGGCGAGCGTCTTTTCTGTGCCCGCCGCCAGCGCCGCCAGCGAGCAGCCGTCGACGGAGCAGCGGGCGGCGCGGGGCTTCCTGCGAAGATGCAAACAGGTTATTAAAAGTTCCAGCAGACGGCCGACCGGCCCTCGAAACCCACTCGTCAACCCCGCCCGCCCCGCCCCGCCCCGCCCCACCTGCCTCGTACGTCCTCCCAGTCTCGTCCCGCCCATTTGCCCACCCACCCGCCCGTTCGTCCGTCCGCCCGCCCGCCCGCCCGTTCGTCCGCCCGCCCGCCCGCCCGCCCGCCCGCCCGCCCGTCCGTTCGCCCGCCCGCCCGTCCGTTCGCCCGCCCCGCCCGTCCGTTCGCCCGCCCGCCCGTCCGTTCGCCCGCCCGCCCGTCCGTTCGCCCGCCCGCCCGTCCGTTCGCCCGCCCGCCCGCCCGTTCGCCCGCCCGCCCGTTCGCCCGCCCGCCCGTTCGCCCGCCCCGCCCGTTCGCCCGCCCGTTCGCCCGTTCGCCCGTTCGCCCGTTCGCCCGCCCGTTCGCCCGCCCGTTCGCCCGCCCGTTCGCCCGCCCGTTCGCCCGCCCGTTCGCCCGTTCGCCCCGCCCGCCCGTTCGCCCGCCCGTTCGCCCGCCCGTTCGCCCGCCCGCTCTCCTGCCCGTTTGCCCTCCTGCCCGCCCTCCTGCCCGCCCTCCTGCCCGCCCTCCTGCCCGCCCTCCTGCCCGCCCTCCTGCCCGCCCTCCTGCCCGCCCTCCTGCCCGCCCTCCTGCCCGCCCTCCTGCCCCGCCCTCCTGCCCGCCCTCCTGCCCTGTCCGCCCAGGCCACCCACCGGCCGTCTGTTCGTCCGCCTCCGCCTTTCCGCGGCCCACTCCGCCATACCCCGCCGCTCCTTCCTCGTGTACCACCTCCGCCGACCGCAGTACCTCTGCTTCCTCCGGCCTCCGCCCCATTTGCCGCCCACCCCAAGGCTCACCTGCCCCCGCCCGCATCATCCCGCCTCCCCTCGCCCTGCCCGCCCACTCACTGGTCTCCCACAAACCAGCTCTCCACACCGCGCTACGTCCCATCCGCTCCAACCCCTCCCCCCCGCCCCCACCCACTCCAACCTGTTTCATCCCTTGTGCCTGCTCACTCAGCCCGTCCCGCCCTTCGTTCCTCCGTTTTTCGCTATTCCCTACCTCACCCGCGACATTCATCGTCGGCCCCTAGCCCATTCCCCCCATATCTTGCCCAGCCCTTACGACCCTCCTCTGCTCTGCGGCCCATTCCGCCCCGCCCCTTCCTCCCCTCCCCTGCCAGAGCCTTTCTCTTTCCGCGGCCTCTCCAACGGCGCAGCTCCTCCGCGCCCCTTTGAGTGACGTCCTGGCACGTAATTTGCAGAAGATTTGTAATTCATCTCGGATGCAAATTATTTACTTCGGCCAACTTAAATGTCAGAGTTGCTCCTTCACTCCTCCCCTCCTCACGGAACTCGGAAGGCGGGGCGGGGAGGGGAGGGGCGGGGCGGCCCGGCGTCCGATGCACAGCATCCCTTTATTGCCGTCTGCTAATAAACTCTGCCATCGAGAAGGCAGTGACCCTCTAATGAATTGAGCTCCTCTCTAGAAGGCAGTGGCGCGGTACGAAGAACGAACGTAGCGCTGCTCGAACTTGTCAATACTTCTATTTCGAAATGGACGCGCAACACGCCCGTTCTCGGAAGCTTTTCATGTAATGACTTCCCGCAAACTGCTCCCACGTTCAAGATTATGGCAGAGAAAAATATTTCGTTGAGGCGATATCCTTCTTTTTTTCGGAGGTGGACGGGCAGTAAGTTCGGTTATTTTTCCTCTTCAACTCAAAAGAATTGTACTTCGTGGGACTCTTGAAATATGTTGCGAAGTTTAAAGTGTTGTATACTAATGTTGAAACGCAAGTGGAGATGAATAATGGCCTGCAAGTCTTGCACCCGGAGAAGTTTTCCTCGTTGGTGGGCGCCAATAACGCTCTCCAAGCCTTCGCATTTTGAGAATGGGCTGTGAATGGTAATTCAAACAACACATTAGCTGACGTTCATGTGACAATTTTGGGGAAATCCAACATTACAATCTGACAAGATTTCTGTATATAAAATTCATCGATTGCTAGTCTTACGGATATCTCATTTCCTTTTAGCATTTTATAGGCTCGTTTCAGATATTTTTCTTAGAGTTATATGCTATGATTACAGTACAAACTGTTGTGGAAGTTGGTTGTTCTTTACTTCATCTTTGTATTTTAAAATATAGAAACTGGACAGTATTGAAAACTTAAATCGAAATACCGAAATACGCTCTCTAATGATACGTATAAATTTACCAACATCTGATGGAGCATAATTGATGAATTTTGTCGTAACGTAAAAATATATTCGCCCAATGACAAGCAAGAGACACTTATCTCAAAAACATATCCTTTTCATGCAGAACTTATGTGCCAGAAAGAGTCCGAAGATAGATCTTATCGCTTCTAATTTCAAAAATAATTCAAATTTAGGGAAATAAAAAGAGGAGTGGATTTATTTACATTTTAGCAACAAATTATTTGGTTTCGTTGACAGGTCGCAATTGATACGTGGCTGATAAATTTGCACCAGTCCTCCATTTCTACAATTATGTCATGCAGAATGCAATACCTAACGACTCGAAAAAATTTTGCTTAGACAGAAGTGGTAATTTTACGGCATAATGTATTTTAATTAGAGTTATGAAAAGAATTTGCACTTGGGTGCATATAGAATTCCAAATCAGCTCTTAAACAATTGTGCTTCAAAACAATCTGCGTTTTTTGCTAATTTATATATTGGCCGTCTAGTTCTTTTCCCGAGTATTTATTTAGATATGAGTTTTAGGAACCTATCAACTTCTAAAGTTGTTAAGGATCACGTGCAGAGAGATAATGATGTAAATTATGATGGAGAAATAGTGAAAAAAGAGGCAGAGGAACGAAATAAATCAGAGATCATCTACCGAAATTTCGCTTTGTCCACCACAAATTCCATGCTCACTGCCAGTGCATATGAAGCTCAGCCCCAGTGGTGGAAGGTGTATATCTAAGTCATTTCGCTACGAGCCCATTTGATACAACCGAATATTTCGTTCTGGTTTCTAATCTCGTTCTATGTTTCTGGTATCTGCATGCAGGATTATTCAAAATTTCTTTTGAAGCAACGAGTTGAGACTTTATGTCAATAATTATGATGGTATTTCTGTGACAAAACTGTGGACTTAACCGTCCATTTTGAAATTATCAAAGAATGTTACTTTTTCTATACAAATTGTGGGAGGCTTTTAAAGCTCTTGCTATTCTGTAGAACGTATTGATCATAGAAACATGTTTAAATTTCTTTAATGCAAGATGGTGTATGGATAAGGAACAACACGGCACATTTCAACGCCCAGTGCAGGATAATGCAGGCGGAAGTTTCTGTAGCAGTGTAAAGCGCTTCTAAGTGCCATTGTCTCATTTCAATACATTTTCCCTTCGTAATGTCGATTTAAAGGCCTCAAAAACTGCCGTCTGCATCAAATATTTGCCTCTTCAGAGTGCTTTATTCATTCTTCGTTGGCGGGAATAAGCTTATGATTTCCAAAGAACAGAATATTTCTGCATTGGATAGATGAAACCTCTATGGCTAAAGAGCCATATTTTCCTGGTGCCTAAAGGGTCGAGGTTTCGAATCACGCCCAGGGCATGGATGTTTGTGTATCTGTGTACCTTTACGTTACCCCCGATGTTCTTTACGGTGGTCCCTGTAAGACCCAAATAGTTGAAAGCGGCCCGTAAATACTAAAATGAAATTTGGAGCCATTTTTAGGAAAATTTTGAATATGTTCTAGAGGTATCATGCGAAGTACCTTCCAATTTTCAAGAAAGTGTTTCAAAAACGCAGCGTCTCGAGTGGAGCCAGATCGACTGTAGAATATCCATTTTTGAAAAAATCCTAGGTGTGGTTTAGACACTAATGGTGTTCACAGACTGATAGATGGACGGACGTTATTCCGTCAATTGGTTTTTCCGGTATAAGGGACCCCAAAAAGACAGGGATTCTGGCTACACCACGTGTTAGAGGATTTTTTCCTTAATTTAGCAACTGGTTTTATTCACCTTTTCGTTGTGAAGGCCCGGCAATGATTTTTTTTCGGCCGAAAATCCGCCGTTTTTTTGCGCAGCATTACATAACTTTCCCTATACTACGTATATCACTCCGTATATACGTACGTATATGAGAAAGTAAGAAAAACACATCACTTAGCTGCGGATTATTGCCTATTTGCCGACTTTTATCCTTCAATTAAAAACACGGTATTTTAGGTTACTTATATATTTTGAAGAATTAGGTGTTTTAAAATATAATACTACTAATGCCTCAAAATGAATATGTAAGCTAAAATGCTGCGTTTTTAATTGAAGGATAAAAATCGGCCAATAGGCAAATATCCGCAGCTTACACATCACATACGATGTATATCGTGGCGCAACGGCCTCCCAGAGGCTAGAAGGCAGCTTTGAATCACCGTGCGGAGGCGAGTGGCGGCTCCAGGCGGAGCTCGAAGGCATTTCTAGAGTCCATTAAACGAACACATGGACAAAATAGCTGATTTCTTTCAAAATCTTTACTCTTCCCCCTGTTCCACAATATTTATTCTGGGCCGCCTTGCTTCAGGGCCCCGTATTAAATCAAGATTCCCCAAGGATAGACTGAGGCCACCGTAACTTCTGTTTCTACACCTTTTTTAGCACTACCTAAGTTTCAACGTAACACCTCAAACCTGAACCTTGAAGCCTGAATCAAATCATCGAACCTTAGACCATGTTTTCACGAGTAGGAATGAATACTCATTTGCTATGGATGACCACATCCAAAACGTTATAATATAAATGTACTGTTGTCAAACCCCTCGAGAGACAGAAATGTTGAACGAGACGAAGTAAATTTAACAAAAGAGTCTCTAGATATAGAGAGTGGCGCAACTGCCGCCATTTATTAACATCCTCTCACCCGATAGCCCCGCCAGGCAGCATTCAGAAAGCTGAAGGAAAATTATAACAATTGGTGACGTTATGGAGATTTTTAAGAATATTAATATTGATTTGGGATAGATTCGTGGTTCCCAACCCACAGAATACCACACAGCTGCAGTTCACCTGACAACTGGACATGAAATGGCGAAATCGGAGAAACCATGGAATGCGCCACTCTGTCTGGGTACTCTAGGACTTTCCAGAGTCCCCAGATATAGAGAGAAGCGCAACCACTGCTATTTAACTTCTTCTCACCCGATAGCCCCATCAAGCAGAATTCAGAAGTTAAACAGAAACAATAACAATTCGTGACATAATGGACATTTTCAAGAATATCAATATTGATTTGAGATAGATTCGTAGTTCTTTACATACAGAATACTACACAGTTCCAATTCTCCTGACAACAGGACATAAAATGGCGGAATCGATGGAACAATGGAATGCGCTTCTCTGTGTCTAGGTACTCTAGGTGTTTCCAGAGTCCCTAGATGTGGAGAGTAGCGCAACCACTGCCATTTAGTATCCTCTCACCCGATAGCCCCATCAAGCAGAATTCAGAAGTTAAACAGAAACAATAATTCGTGACATTATGGACATTTTCAAGAATATCAATATTGATTTGGGATAGATTCGTGTCTCTTAACATACAGAATACTACGCAGTTCCAATTCTCCTGACAACGGGACACAAAATGGCGGAATCGGAGGAACAATGGAATGCACCGCTCTCTGTGTCGAGGGTCTCTGGGCGCTTCCGCCGCTGTCGCGCCCTCGCGGAGGGCAGAGGAAACGGCCTCGCCCCCCCCGGCGGAAGCGCCGCCATTCCACGCCGCCTGACCGGAAGCTGCCTGCCGAACGCGGCCCCGTTGCTCTATCCGGAGCCCTCAAGGGCAAGAAACCGTTTGCCTCCGTACAAAGGCCTTTCACATTTATTTTAACGTTTCTGTAGAAATTTAACAGTACAGTACTTTGGATCTGTACTGTGGAATTTGTACAGTACTTTGGAACTGTACAGTGGAACTTGTATAGTACTTTGGAGTAAGGACACAGTAGTTTGGAGTAAGGATATTAGAACGGAAACAAAGTCCATAGACTCTGCTTATGTCTTTGGTGGAGAGCACAGTGACATATGGCTCTGAAACTGGGGTACTTATCCAAGCTCTGAGAAAGAGAATTAATAGTGATGAAAACAATTTTTGGAGAAAGTGCTATGGAGTCACGCTTCTTAATCATGTAAAAACAGACGTTAAAAAGGATATATATATATATATATATATATATATATATATATATATATGTTTTTGAAATAAAAAGGTTGTTGTGGCACGGCATTTTTTTCATACGATGGATGCAGAGAGACTGCCGATAAGGGTTAATAACTCCAGCAAGACGAATAAAAGAGGTAGGCCAAGAGTGGAGTGGAAGGATGGTGTAACAGTAAGAATGAAAGAAGAGATATGTCACAAGACCCTTGATATGACAAAAAAAAAGGCAACATGGCTGCGATAAACCACCAATATAATGCTGTAAATCGAAATTGTTTTGTGACATTCCTTTACTCGCACGTTGGTTTATATTCTTACTCCCCTAGGCATTCCCACATTCACTAATTCACTTTCGTTTTTGGTCGTTAGCTCTCCTTCTCACTCATTAGCTTACTAGTCTGCTCACTCAATAGTTTATTGCTTCTTAATCATTCACTAACTCACTAATTTATTTCTTCATTAGCTTCTTTAGATTACTCGCTGACTATCACCTCCTCCCTTTCTCTCACCCTTCTCTCAATCTCATTTTTTTCTTTCTCTTTCTGTCACTACCTGTTTTCTTCTTCTTTCATACTTTCTCACTCTTTCACTCTTATTTTCTCTCTCATTCTTTTTCTATTTTCCTTTGTAATTTTTACACTTATGTTTTTGTTAGTTTCACTTTTTTCGGTTAGGAGTCTTTATTTTTTCATGTACTACAACACGCTTTAGAGCATACTAGTCAGTACTGGAAATCAGAACATTAGATGGCCGATTAATAAGTTAGAACATTTATGATATATTGGAGAATATTTTAATCTCTGGTTTTGGTAGTTGAAGGAATCAACGGGAATTTCAACTTAGTAAGCGAACTCAATCAGAGAATAGCAGATCTTACTTTCAAATGCATTTTATATTTCGTGCATAATGTAATTCAGCATATAGCATTTCATGAGAGAATGGAATACATTAATATTTTATTCGCATTATAGATTGTGCAAAATATATCACGCTTGTGCAGGTAGAATTTAAAACGGAGCTAAATAAATGGAAACAGAAAATATAGAATGAACAAATCATTCGATATTAGACTATACAACAGTACATTGCACATTATATTATATCATTTCAAATTTAACCCCCAACGTCCATGTTTCTGAATCAATGAGCTGCATAATGATCGGTTAATGCCATAGTGCACCGCTTAAACAAAGCACTTTATTACGAAACAACTTGATGAATGTCCAGTGAGTGAAAAGAGCTGCACGAACAGGCCTCGGGAAATGTTTCCTCGTGGAGCCGAGCGAGGAAAGTTGGCGCGCTCGGGCGGTGTCTCCGTTTCGCTCGGAAGAAACATTTCCTTCCGCGTAAGAAGTTACGCTGAAAAGGCGTGCACCTTCTGAAGGCGCCGCGGCGCTGCTCGCGAACGCAACCGCACGCCCAGCCCCACTCGCCTCCGCCGGGCGGCTCCGCCCCCCTCCCCGCCCCCCACCCCGCTCCCACCACGCCCCCACCACGCCCCCACCCACGCCCCCCAACCCGCCCCCAACCCGCCCCCAACCCGCCCCCCAACCCGCCCCCAACCCGCCCCCAACCCGCCCCCAACCCGCCCCCAACCCGCCCCCAACCCGCCCCTACACCGCCCCCACACCGTCTCCACACCGCCCCCACCCCCGCCTCCACCCCGCCCCCACCCCCGCCTCCACCCGGCGACTGACTGCAACCCCGCCCCTAGGTTTCCATCAGCCCTTCGTTTATTCGCGATTCCGAGTTCTCCCTGTCGAGCCAACTCTTTGGGAGTCACGAATTGTTGTTCCTCGTCGATCTTAATAATAATAATAATAATAATAATAATAATATAATAATAATAATAATAATAATCCAAACACATGCCCCAAGTGGTACGAACACTCACCAAAACCGTTGACGTCTGTTGGATTGTGTACGATATTGTACGACCAACAAATTCAAACTGATCGCACGATAGCGGCAAACAACCCGTATATAGTTATCCGCGATTTGGCAAAAAAAATCGTGTTTACTTATCGATGTTGCTGTACCTTGCGATCAAAACGTCGTTACCAAGGAGGCAGAGAAACGTCTTAAATACAAGAGTTTTGGAAATCGAGATCAGCCGAATGTGGGGCGTAAAAGCACAGGTCGTCCCGATAGTTATCGGAGCTCTGGGATTTGTTCCGCAAAATTTGAGTAAGAACTTGTCTAAACTCCCTGGTAATTCAAAAGACTGGGAAGTGCCAAGAAATGCTTATTTGGAACAGCCCACATTTTGCGTAAAGTATTGTAGAGGCACTGATAGTCACCGGATCTGCTCCTTAGGTAGCTGGTTGCAACCTGGAGTAGATCTTATATTCAGCCGACTCATAACATCTTTAGTCGTGATGTAATGGGAAAATAATAATAATAATTTCCCATCTCTTTTTTCAGAAATAATATACATTGAATTTTCTTGGAATTACTAAGCATCTTCTTGTGATAGTTAGCAATACTGAGTTTATAATTTATTATCTGTCTACTTGTACTTATTTAGTATTTTTTGTGTGTGTCCTGTTTTTGAAATATTTTTTTGTAAATTTACTATCCAAGTTTTTGTGAACATACAAAAATAAAAAAACCTAGCCTTAAAACAAAAATAAGTGAAAATTTACAGATATTTCAGCAATAGGTATATTTTCTATTCACAAATATATAACTCCGTAAATAAATTCAAACTTAATTTATACAGCATTTTTTTTACACATTCTACAGCCAACAGCCATCTTCTGTCCTCGATCCGCTGACCCTGTTTCAGCCAGTGCCCCGCCGTCACTTTTGTTCCTGCTGTAGTTCTCTTCCACAGCTGTCCTCTTTGTCCTTTCCTTGCTGTTGCATTCTAACTATCTCATTTTGCTCCTTTGGCCCACAACGTTCCCTACTATCACCATCACTCTACGACTCCATTCGCCGCCTCTGAGTTTCCACCAGCCCTCGTTGCTTCCGTGATCTCCGAATTCTTCCCGCCATGCCAACTCGATAGAAGCCGCGAATCCTTGTTGTTCCTCACCGATCTCGTTGTCCGTTGAGCCAGCTTCACCCTTTGCTCCTCGCTGTCACGTTTGTGCCCGCTGTAAACTTCTTTGCTAGCTGCTCTCTACGCTCTCCCCCTTTCCTTTGTTGTTACGCGTTGTTACCATACATTCTAATTATCTCATTCTGCCCCACTGGCACACAGCAATCCCTGCTTCCCCTCCACCCTACGACTGACGCTACTCTCCGCCTCTGAGAATCCACCAGCCCTCACCGCTTCTGCGTTCACACGAGTTCTTCCCCGCCCTGCCAACTCCTCAGAACCGCAAATGCTGCTTTCTGCTGTTCTTCGCCGTCCGTTGTCTCTCGCCAACCCCACTGTTTCCAGTCCATTCTCAGTTTATGATGTACTACATTTCCACAGATACTATCTGTACTCATCCCCCCCATTTTCTCCTGCTGTTACACGCCACCGCGTATTCTAATTACCTCACGGTTCCCCGCTGATCCTTAGTGATCCCACCACCATCCGATTGACTCTCCTTGTCTCTCTTGTCTCTTGTCCTCTGGATACCTACCGGCCACCTCTCTTCTTCTCTTCTCCTACACGCGCGCTCTTCGCCCTGCTGTCGACTGCCCCCCACCCGAGAAACCTGCTCCCCGCTCTTTCGACTGTCCGTTCTGTTGGCACTGTTCACGTTGATCATCGCTGACCCTTCTGTCCCCGCTCTACACTGTTTGTACCGCTATACACTGTTTGTACCGCTCTACACTATTTGTACCGCTCTACTCTCTTTGTACCGCTCTACACTCTTTGTACCGCTCTACGCTCTTTGTACCGTTCTACACTCTTTGTACCGTTCTACACTCTTTGTACCGCTCTACACTCTTTGTACCGCTGTACAGTCTTTTTACCACTCTACACTCTTTTACACCGACGTCTCCTTTGTTTCTTTATGTATCTCCTCTCAGCTTTACTCCGTGCTTTTTATTGCTATCGTCACTTATATCAAATAAATACACACCTTCATTGTACCTCGATGTCTCCTGCTGTTTCTTGTTCTTTGTTGTCCGTTGTTTCAAACCGTTATCCACGATCCCTCGCTGTCCTCCGCTGTTTTACTCTGACTCGCTCTCCCCAGTATTTCCTACAGTTTCTTTCCTACTCTACTTCCCTCTGTTATATCTTCGCGTCGTTCACCTCTGCTTTCCACTTTTCCATCTTAGCTTTCTGTATACCTCGGGTACCCAATGTTATTCCTGTCCTCCCCGTCGCCGCTGTCACACATACAACCCCGCTTCTTCCTCACCTCGTCTCTTCTCCCCTCACCGTCCCTCCACCCTGTTGCTCCCCCCCCCGCCGTCTCTTCACCATCCGCACCGCTCTCGCCGTCTCCCCCGTTTCTCACTCGTCTCCCGGTCTCTCTCCACCGCGCCGCGCCGCGGCGCAGCAGCAAAATAGCACAACAGCGGCTTACTTTAAATTGCAGAAATATGCAGATGCGGCCAGCGGTAATAATGATATATTCTGTACGCTTTAGTGCTACAAGTTTGTGATAAAGGCTGGCGCGCCTTCCCCCGCGCCCTGCCTCTACATGCTAAGTAGCTCTCGGGCGGTAAATCATCGGCCTGGAATTCATTTCACTTCATTAACGGGCGAGAAATTAACTGCTGCTAAATTTAAATTGCGCAGGCCGGCCGTCTTCTTTCGCGGTGAGCATCCGCCCGCCCCCCCCCCCCGCGCCGACGAAAGGAAAGGAAAGGAGGGGTGGGTTGGGGGTGGGGGAAGGGCGCCCCGCGCGGTCCATTCATCTCACCTGCCTGCGGGCGATCGCCCAATCGACCCCTGCGCCGTCGGCGGGTTGCGTTCGCAGGGGCCGCACGCTCCGCTGCTCCCCAGACTTCATTCCGTTCCCGCCTCCTTCCAGACGGCGCTGCGCGGCGCCTGAGACGCCACCGCGCTGCTTCGGAGGCTCCTTTTCGTCCCTCGTTCGGCTCAGTTTAGGCGTCAGTTTGATGCGAAGCTCAGTTAGGTCGGGGTCTTGTCTTGATGTGATACTCGTTTCTATCTTATGTTGAGTATAATCAGAGACTGTTCAATCTAGACTCATTTTCATCTGAAGCCCGTTTTAAATTCTGAGGATCCACGCGCTCTAACACACATCTGTGCTCGTTTACATATGTCTGCTCCGTTTCATCTTCGCTTCCCTTCGTTTGTACCGAATCTTTCGCTCCACTTCTCAGGGCTCCACTTTGCTCATTTCTGTTTGGCCGCTTGTTCTGAGATCTGTACAGTTTGTGATTACTTTCTTTCCAGGCTGATTACTTTCTTTCCAGGGCTCTCCGCCTTGCTAAACAGGCATCAGTCCGTGCCCTCTCAAGTTTTGCTCTGCTTCTTAAAGAATCTGCTCCGTTTTCCTGTTCCAATATATTTTGAATCAAAACCGCATCTCAGAATGTTTACTTCATTTGAATTTTAGCTATACGTGGGAGATATAATATGTATGCATTCTTTTTAACGTCGTTTGTGCCTTTCTGTGCCCACTGACGTAGGCTTCCTGTCTATCACGCCAATGTGGCTCATGAGCGCATATTTGTCATTGTAGTACACAGTTTGACAAGTGTTGCTCTCGACTCTCTTGCATATTGTCCTGTGTAAGACAGAGTCAAGCTGCACCTAGATGCTCTCAAAACTGATTTTATTCACTCTGCGCTTTCGGAATTGGTCTTATCCACTTGCGAGGAGAAACGTATTTATTCAACCATACGAATATCTCACGTATCTAATCCGAGAAATATCTACGACTCAATGTCACCAAACAATATCTTGATTACTTCAGTAGCACGAAGATTTAAATGCTTTTATTTGAAATATTTGCGTTAACGTTTAACAAATTAATTTCTATACCTTTAAGAACATGGATTTAATAAACATTGTTCACCACAAATTATCTTTTATTACTAATTCCATACTCTATCTAGTGATATCAATAACGTTTATTGATATCACGAACTCATTGATCACGAACTCATTGATCATATATCACGAACTCATTGATATTCAGCATCTCAGAATACGTACTTTTCCAAATACGACGATATTTCACAATGGTAAAATGCACCGATAACAATGAAATACAATTTGTAGACTTAAATATAATTGGGTCAAATCATTATAACGATTCTTTGTTTTGGTTTTCAAGCAAACAATAGACAGCAAATTTGAAATTGAACCTTCTTCCAACAATTGATTCACTATTACTTAAATTTATTAGAACTGTCTTTAATATCGTAATTACATCGTGGTAATCTTAATGAAAACTACATTTAAGTCAGTCTAGTCATTTACTTCACATCACATTAATGCAAGTTTGGACCCGAATATCGTCGTATTGACTGCGTTGGAACTCATAAATGCTATTTCATCAATGTAATATACTACGCATGGACGTCATCAATATGCATGGGAACGAAACCCTGATACCACCCAGTCATTTCAAGTGTCGCTTCAATATTCATCGGATCCATCTCGGCTACTGCAACTGAGAAGTGAACTTGTTGGGACCTTCAACGGCATACAGGAGACTGTCTACATGATCTGGGAGCCGTGCCCCACATGTGCTTGGATGCAAATGCGCGACCTCACGCCTAATCAAACACTAATTTTTACTCGCTGGTCGTGGCGAAGGCAGCTATTCGTCAGGCTTACCAACCACCCGGACGCGCTCTTCTCTTATCCTTCCCTCCACATCATCCGCTAGAGGGAGTTCGAGGCTGATAATTGCTGCGGCCCGCTATTGAATTTAATCACCACTAGGCTGGATGCAGGAAATAAATTATCGCATTAGCCTCGAGGTAGGGTGCCCGGCTGTTCGGTCGCGGGATGTCGGCGCCAGATCTCGTTTCGGACTGGTCGTAATTATGAGAGCTCTTGGCCTTTGAGTTTTAGATACTTAACTGAGAATATAATATACTTCACTCTCTCAAACAATGGGGTTTTAACTATTCGTAATTTTATGATACAAAGCAAGATTAATCGTTTTCTAAAAAATTGAATATTGTTGGCTTCCATTTTGTTTCTTTTTCATTGTGAATGATTAAATTTCTTACCAACACAAATAAAAACTAGAGGCCTACTAGAAACTAGAAATGCTGGCACAAAGTGAATTTTAAATAAATCTAATTTAGTGTTAATTTGATTATTTTTAAGTAAAGCATTAAAATAGTTTGAATTCATGAACGAGTTCCGCAATTCAGAACGCAAAGTTTTTAATTCTTTAAAATTTTTAAAATTTTTTGTAATTTAGATATATTATTATTATTATTATTATTATTATTATTATTATTATTATTATTATTATTATTACTATTATTATTTTTGTAGCACTGAAGATGGCCGCAATGCGACCGAAAAAGCTTTATGCCACAATAAACTGTTACGATGGGGAGCCTACATCTAATATTGATTTCGATGAACGAGTTCGTTTGCAAAATATTTGAGAAAACGAGAAAGAAAATGTAATGTTATTTCAATAAAAGATGGTTCATAAAATGCAAAATGCCATAAGTTCAAGTAACAAACAAATTCATAAATAGCAAGTAACAAACCGTTTACATTGCTACTTTTATACGCAATAAGTCAGTTTGTATAAATACTATTAACAGTTGATTAATGATGGAGAGAACAAAGCTGTAAATGCAATTTCATGCAATGAAACATTAAATATCACACATTTTATGCTCACTTAAAAAATTATCAACACGACTTTCAAAGTTAAATATGCCTTGAAAAGTTTCATCAAATAACTTGATAATATCATAGAACTATAAACAGTACTTCTTATAATAAACACCTTTTATGTAAACTGAGATAACAAAAGACCTCGTAAATTCATTAAATAAGTCCGAGTTATGTGTATTTGGATTGCACGTTTCTCATATTTATCACCTTTTTCTAGTTTAATCTCGTCTCTTCGATCTTTTTTCAGACTTCTCTGATCCCTGCATATTTTATCAGACTTTCTTGATCATTGTAAATTCGTCAAGTGACATTGTTATGCTCCGAATTTAGTATTTTTTTCTCCTCTTACGCATTTTTCACCGCTTTCCTTCCCCATGTTGCCACATTTGTTCCCTTCCCTCGGCCGTGGAGCGCCCCTCCGCACATGATCTACCTCCCCTGGCGGCTCTAATGGGCGCGCGGCTCCAGCCCTGTAGTAAACGGTGCTGGAGGTCCGTTCGGAGGCGCAGCTGCGTCGCGCGAGGGCGCGGGGCGGGGAGGGGAGGGGAGGAGGGGACGGGGAGGGAGCGTCCCAGATGCGTCGTCTGTCACGTGGGGGCGGCGTTCGCACGATACTCCAACCCTCGCGCCCGCCTCCACCCACCTGCCACCCCACCTTCATAGCCCCACGGCCCCACCGACCCTACCGCTGCTGCTGCCCCCGCCGCCCCCGCCGCCCCCGCCGCCCCCCGCCGCCCCCGCCGCCCCCGCCGCCCCCGACGCCCCGACGCCCCCGACGCCCCCGACGCCCCCCGCCGCCCCCCGACGCCCCCGCCGCCCCCGCCGCCCCCGCCGCCCCCGCCCGCCCCTACCGCTCTCGCAGCCCCCGCTGCCCCGCCGCCCACCTGCCACCCCAACATTCATAGCCAACCCCGCCAGTCCCAGTCCCCCGCCCCTGCCCCGCCGCCCCCACCGCCCCCGCCGGCCCCATCGCCCCCATCGCCCCACCGCCCCACCGCCCTCTCCGCCCCACCCCCGTCGCTCCTCCCGACCCCAACATCTCCACCGCCCGCCTAGTTTCTACAGCCCTTGCCACACTCACTGGCCTCCGTTTCCATCGGCCCGCCGCCCCACCCCCCGCGCCCGTAATTTCAGGAAACTGACGTCATATCCGGCCCATCGGATCGCGATTCGATCTACCTCCTCACCCCCCCCCGCACTGAGGAGGAGGAGGGGGCGAGGGGAGATGCTAACAAGTCGTTTCGGTATTCATGGAGGAGTCTCTGATTTATTTACATACGCTACCCTTCGCGTCCCCCAGCCCTGCCGCGGCGTCGCTTGTGCGTGTTTATTTTCAAGATCGCCTCCCCAGCTTCTTCTTCTTCTTTCAGAAATACCAAGCGAGCGATCTCTGAAGACTTGATTCGCAAAGTTAGTGCGAAACGATCGGAAAAAAATCGAGAGGATCGTAGTTTCTGAACATGCCAACAAGAAATGGAAGTTTTGAAACGGAAATAAATGAATTTTATAATAATACTAACTCACTGCAACAAATGTACAGCTCAGAATTACAATTTAAAATCAAATTTACTGAAACAGTTTCTTTCACGGTTTCGGAGATCATTCATAACAACACATTATGAGAAATAATTTAAAAGCATATTTTTGTACAAACTTCTTAGGATAAATACTCATCATAACTTGTATGAATAATTTATAAACTTTTCTGCTCTGAAAATTGTTCACAAACCATTATAACGATTCTTTCTTTGCTAAATATTATTTTATGAATTTATAAAATAAACTTATATTAACGATCACTGGCCAGTGCTTACCCTAAGAACAATCAGGGAGTACAACGGAAGACAGTAGAAAAAGCGCAATATAATTGAAAGAAAATGTTGATTGACAATACTTTCAGTTTCTATGAAGTGGTAAGATGTTGATCATTTTATCATCACGAATAACGATATTTTGATCAGTTTTTGCACTTGTGTCCTTTCCGATGGTTGCTGACGGTCACGTCATTTTTTGGAAAACCAGTTTGTCATTCACAATGTGGCTTTAATTTATCGACTCTTACCGCCATTGAAAAATACTAAAATAAGATGGCAGCTGGTAAATGCATAGTGATGGCAGTAAGAAAACACTGGAGTTTTCATGCCGTATACGCTTAGCGAAGGTTTTAAATTATTTTTGAAATTTCTTATAAGCCCTAAAGGATGAAGCTATTTACGTAAATAAAGATGGATGGGAAAAATTAGTCTGGGTTCCATTGTTTACCCCTAAACTCCCTTTTTAATTGCGATGAGCCTCTAATAGAGAAATTCATGTAGAACCATGTATTTGTTTGCTTACTAGCTGAAATTGGAAATAAAAGCCTTATAAAATGATTTTTTCTCGCGTTATTTATAAATTTATATTTATACAACGTAATCAAAACTTAATGTACTGAATTAAAATTTATTTTAGCAGAAAACTTTTCATTGCACCATCGATGTACTTAGAGGGAACTTTTTCTCGATCCATCGTAATGGCAAAAGCAACAATACTGAACGGAGGGGAGAACGTAACTAAATATCTTGGCGTTTAACCCGCATTCATTTCTTCAATCATTCTTTCAGTTCTAATTTATCTACTGATGTATTTATTTATATAATCACCTAATTATTTACTTAGTTATTTGCATCTTCAATGATATTACTAATTTTGTGGTTTAGAAAAAAAGCCTTTAAACTATATTTTATACGATTATTGCACTGGAGAATTCGATGAAAAGCTCCTCCACCGGCGTAGTAGCCAACCCCGCAAGCGAGCAGCCTCCCTGGGGAGGTGGGCGGGCGCGCGCGCGTACGGAGGCCTTGGGCCGTGCGCCGGCCACGCGCCACTTGTTGCAGACACGCAGGCACCACCACTCTCATCCCTCTCATCCTCCTCATCCCCCTCATCCTTCTCATCCCTCTCATCCTTCTCATTCCTCTCATCCTTCCCATTCCTCTCATCCTTCTCATCCCTCTCATCCCTTTCACTCCTCTCATCAAATTTTCAAATAAAATTTTGGCACAAATAGTCTCTCATCCTTACTGCGGGGGATGTCCGGGGAGGAAACGTCGAAACTTCGAAAATAAGATCTTAAGACAATTCTAAGCGTATTTTGTCTAATAACTACGTGGATATTCCGAATGGCTGAGCCGCAATAAGTACTCAAAATTGGTTTCAAAAATTGATTTCTAGGCAAAAATTTGCATTATGGAAGCATAGAAACACTCCAAAAACATGTAAAATATTTATTATATACAAAAGAAATGAATATATTTGCTCAGACACCAAAATTAAGCGAGAAATAAAAAAGCAGTCGAATTGTGTAAATTGGGTGCTTTTTCATTTCTCGCTTAATTTTTCTTTCTGAACAAATATATTCATTTCTTTTGTAAATAATAAACAACTTATATGCAGACACAAACACATACATAATCTACAGAATAGCAGTCCTATTAGGTTCATCTGTCTATATGATTAATTTATTAATATTCATAACCACTTTACTGCGTGTGCATATAGAAGTAAATTTTAGAATACTTGTAGTTAAAGTGTATTATATGCAGTATATATGTACACACACTTATTAAATATGTGCTTCTATATTATTAAATCAAAATTATACCCCTCGTCAACAAAAATTATCAATTCAAACATAATAGGTGAATTTTATAATTTATTGTTTATCTTATCAAGTTTCATTTAAGTTGTCATTGATAATTTTTCCTCTTTGGGAAAGCCTCCTTTCCAGCTCCTGCTCCAAGTCCACCCCCACCCTCTCCTCCCCTCCCCTTCCGCGCCGGAGGCCTTCGATTTATTTCCGATGTCGGGGGCACATTTGAGGGGAGCGAACGTCGGACTTTGTGCAAACACCCGCCTGGGGGGGGGGGGGGAGGGGAGGCGCTCGCTTCTTGCGACGAGACTCCGCCGCGACGCGGCGCTCGCGCGGGCACGCGGAACAACTGCCGCACGCCGCCGCGGGCGGCGCTGCGAGCGGATTTTCTTGTTATGCGAAGTGCGTGCACAAAAGTGAGGCAGCGATGGTGTAACGGTTAGCGTATAATAGCACTGTTATACCCAAGTTCGCCGGTTCAAACCCGATCGAAGCCACGGGAGAAAAAATCTTTCGTACGCCTTCCTTCGGAGGGGAAGTAAAGCCGGCTGTCCCATGTTAGACGCCTCTGAGCAAAATTCAAAATCGCCTGTTTGGTCGCCCATGGAATGCCTTCTTTCTACGCTAGTTAGTGAAAGAAGCGTAGTGAAATTTGCGTGGTCAGACGGAAGAGCAAGCCTCATGGCCTGAGTCTCGGTACGTTGAAAAAGGCAATTCATTTCAATTCAAAAAGTGCTAGTGTCAAAAGGGCTACCTAGCTCCACCATTGATTTCTTTGTAGGTAACGTGTTGGATGAAATAAGCGGAAATGTGCGTTGTTTTGTGGCCAAATCTGTATCGCAGTGCTTTGTATAGTGTAACGGCATTTGTTGGGGATAGACTGCTTTTGAAGTTGATGAGAAGTTTTAGTTGGGCTATTTTTATTTTTGCTTGCCGTTGTTTTAGCGTTATGTGTTTTTTTCCTGTTGAGTCTTGTGTCGAAGTTCAGCCCGAGATATTTTACTGTTTGGAGGTTGCAGATATGCAGATTGTTTCTCCTCATCCACAGTGTTTACTTTACGACCAAGATGATTGAGAGCGAGAACATTTAATGAATATTTCGGTGGAAACTTTGAAATCGGAGTAGAAGAGTTTTGTTTCAGTTCGGCAATCTACTTAACTTACCCAACTTATTTATTGTGTACAGTTCATTTTGTAAGGCCGTTTAATGCGCCGGGGTAGAGGAAGAATCATTCCATGTTCTCGAGTCAGCCAATCAGGTGCGAGACACCGCGATACTTGCCTCGCTAGTGCAGCGAAGATAACAACTCAATTGATGTGCAAGAAAGCGACGGTTTTTATACCTTTTACTTACCGTCATTTTACCTTTCACGATGGTGCTGTCAAAAAGTGAAGCTGTATGTTCACCAGAAAATATTTTCTCCAAACAAGAGACTGCGTACAGTACAAAAGAATAAATTTAACACAACAACAAATTAACTTTAATTGAGATTCACTTGCTTGTAATATTGAATGTAAACATTGTGGAATGTTTTATATTGTTTAATGATAATGTTAAATATTTCATTGTAAACAAAAATGTAAATTTTAATATGTAAATTAGGTTTGATCGCTTATGACCAACAAGTTGCACAGCGATTTAAAATAAATTAAAATAAATATATAACTTTGAGTCCACTACCACGCATGTGTAAGTTCCGAAGCCCTTTTCACTTCTGCTTTCGTGCGCCGAGGTTGTCAACTCCATTGAAGAGGAGAGGCATTTCTGCCGTGACCGTTCACTCAAGAGGTCACGAAGCGGCATCGTAGCATTTCTATTCTACTGATTACACTAATCAATTGTAGAGCTTCAAATAGGATGTTATAGTTGAAGCCCTCAGTCCTGGTGAATAATAGATTTATTGAGTTTTGTTCCTTAATGCTTTTACCTTTGAGAAATCGAAAGACATTCTTTAATGAAGAAAATCTAAAAAAAACTCACTTTTACGAGAAGTAGATTAGGGAAGATAAAATAAATTTAAATGAAATCGTGATAATATTAGATATAACTCTTGCAGTAGGAACTGTTACATTTTCTCGTTTCTACTTCCTATTTGTCTTGCAAAAGTGTTTGAAGGTTAATTCAATGAGCGTTGTGGAAATTACCTATAAACTCACGTTACATGAGAGATATCTGGATGTATCTGAGAATTTTTGAAAGACAAATGTTATATTTATTAAGATTACCCCTCAAGTAAAAAGGAAAATAATTTAAAACTAAGTTGCTACAAAAAAATCACTAGCAGTTGACTATAAATGTTAGACAAATTTACTACCTGTGGCTTGGTTGAAGAAAGGTCAATGTCAGTTTCCAGTGATTTTAGGTTTGTGTGCCCAATATGTGCTTTAAGTCATATTTTTTCAGTGCAAGAACAGCCAAAGCCAAAGTCACAAAAGTAGTAGGAGGAAAAGGAAACTGCCAGTCAGTAAATAAGTAATAAATTAGTCTGTTTTCGTTTGAAATAATCTATAAAAACATCTAGTGTTAGAAATTTCAAGACAACTGCTTATGTAGGCTGATCAACAAGAGATGAAACGACTCATAATGTAAATCTCTAATGGCATTTCACCTCATGAAAATAAATGCAATGAAATTGAAAGTTATTTATTACGTGGAGACGAGGTTCCATTTATACGCATTTTTCTACTTCATAGGCATTCAGAGTCAATGGAATGCGATAAAATTAAAACAAACAAAACCAGTGAAACTCACGGAATTGATAAACGACGAATCATTATTTTTTTAGATCCAATAACAAAACATTACATTATTGTACGGAAGTACGTTGGTGTATGTCAGCTAACGCACCAGACAACCATTCATCATGATAATAATATATTTACTGATCACAAATGAATACAATACAAACGGATAGTAAACATCGTTGTGTTCCTAAGAAATGTTATCCTAAACATTCGAATCCAATAATGAAAGAACGCTGCAAAAGACATGAGACGAAAAGGAGAAGTAAAGCCAGAGTTTTGTTAAGTAACGATTCAGAAATTATTTTATAGACTAAATAAAAGTAAATTCTGTGGTGGCACCAGAGATCTTGTGGTAATCCACGATAGAGTTCTAAGGATAAATAAGTATCAACCACAATAGTAGATGTGGTTATCTACTATTGTGGTTGATACCTCTTTATCCTTGAAATTTTAAATAAAAATAGTACATGATGAAATTTGTTTAGAAACATGTTCAGTGTTACAAACTTTGAATGATCAATTGATGAAGCATATAACCCACCTATCTCAAGAAAATTAATGTATTAAATCCCAAGGTACACAATTAAATATATGAGAAATATTGTGAAACGGGGAAGCAAAACTCATGCTTGTAGCAAAATAATCAGTATTTGTTGAAAAGATAAAGTAAAAATACATGAAGTGCTAAATAAACACTTTGTTATTATGCAGTTAAATGAGCGAAGGTGCAAATATTCGTAGTGAAAATAATTCACCTCCGCCGACGAATACGTAAAAAGCTAAAATGCCTTATTACGTGCAGGCAACTTACCATTCCCACGGAGCATTTTTTTTCTCCTCCTTTGGCCTGCCGTGCACGTCAAAAGGAAGCCGCGTTGAACTGTTGCAGGGGAGGCGGGGACGCGCGCGACTTCTCTCGTCGGCGGCGCAAGGTCTGGCGATTACCATGCATGGGCCGACCCTCCCCTTCCCTCCCCTCCCCTCCCCCTTCCCCTCCTCCGCCTCAAGCCTCTCCGCTAACGACGACACCCACGGCGGCGCGGCGACCGCCTCCCCGCCCCTTCCCGCCCCTCCCCACCCTCCCCGCCCCTCCCCGCCCCGCCCCGCGCAGCGGCGAGCTTCCGCCCCGCGGGTGCTAACGACTAACGACATCACCCGCAGCGAGGTGACCGCGCCGCCCCGCCCCTGCCCCCGCCCCCGCCGCCGTGGCCGCCGACGCTAAATCATGCAAATGCATGCGCGGCCGCCGCGCCCCGCCCCAGCCCCTCCGCCCCCACCCCAACGCTGCGCCCACCGGCCGCACCAAAAAGTCACGGACCGGCAGAGATGGCTCGGGGCATCAAGTGATGGCACTGCAGTCCCTCTGACTCGCAGCTCCTAGGTTCCAGTCCCAATGACGGCAATTTCGACGCTCGGTTTTCAGCTAGGTGGAATTCAGGCGCTGTCCGGAGGAGAATTCTAGCGGCCGGCTGCTCTGATCTATTGTTTTCCGTGGTTTCTCCGCTCAACGCCAAGCAAATGCCGGAGCAGTGTCCTAACAAACAGGCCACGAACCGCGCGCGATCTTTCCTTCCTTTTCCTTCCCCTATCCTCACCCCTCACACACACACACGTACTCTAACATGCACTACACTACCACATGCTGGGAGATCGGTCGGGAGCTCAGAGCTTGTCTCGGCTGGAGCGGTGTCCCGCTCGTAGGAGATACCTGGTGGGGGAAACCTCGCTGGCAGACGGTAGGTCTACACCGCATCTCACCATCCAGCTGGAGAAGTCCACCGCAACCTCCCGAGAAAATACATGCACAACAGTTACAGCACGATTTACCCTAGTAGTTTATGCGATTAAACTTTTTAAGAGTAGTAATCAGATTTCTGAAGCCACGTGCCCCTTTAAGAAGGACGTTTTGGAATTAATTAAAACATTCATTTTATAAAGTGGAGGATGTAACAATAACTTAATGTCATCGACTACTTTAAAAAATTGAAGAATAGTCGAGAAGTGAATGGATTTTTCTTAGCCACGGTAACAATTTAACCCGTGCGTTACCACGGGTTCATGAATACAAAATTCGAACCCGTGAATACAATTCTGTGAAAGGTTCTAGCTTAGAAAGCTCAGTTTGCTGTGGTTCGCCCGTTATTGTGTTCAAATATGATACACACATTTGATGAGAATAACGCTTATTTATCGTGCAAGTGACATCGCATGAGGCTGCATGGCGCCCGCTCAGGAGCGTTCCGGGCTCAGCAGAACTCAGTTTTCGCACTTCCTTTTGGCAAACGATTCAGGAGATTTAGCAAACGCTCGCGTGCGCAGTGTGACATCTAGCGTCCCGGAAGAGACACCACAGACGCGCACTTGAATTCTTGGCACATGGTGTCTGTTCCTTCCTCCCTTTGATACACTCCTACTGCTGCCTTGTAACTACAAAAAATACGCATCGTCGTAAATATGGAAAAATTTCAAATTAATTTAGGATGTAATATTATGAATTTAATAACGTAAAAGAAATATTAAAACGACATAAATATCACAGTAAAAAAAGAAAACTTTCCAAATGTGGGAACTTTTTGAAACAGCGAAAAGACAAAAATTTCCGAAAATCACTTGCATTTGAAAAAAAAATTAACAGCAATATAATTAACTAAATAATTTAAAACAAACAAAAATAAACCATACAAGAAAATAAAACGCCCAGATAAAAATAAAACTGTCCAAAACGAGGAATGTAATACGCACCTTCCTTAACAATGGCAATAAATCACACAATTCTTGGAATCACTGATAACACTAATATTTATAACCAATGTTTATTTTTATCATTGTTTTATCATCAAAATACCTATGTTAGTAGTATGTTAGAGGTTACTATTTATGTTTCTCCTCATGTCCCTTTCAATGTAAAATAATGTTCGCACACTTGAAAGTCAAATATTTTGTCGAACAAGTATTAATACATATATTAAAAAAACTGGTTACTGAGCATTAGAATGTAGTACACACTCCACACGATTGCAGAATGCACCGTAGAGGGTTTCATGGATCCCAATGAAAATACTCAAACAATATGTTTAGTGGGACGTATATGGTGGGACTGGTCACGAAAGGGGTAAAATTCAAAAGAAGGGTGTAAATGGTGTCTACTGAGGATAAGATACACCAGACAGGAAACGACTGCTCCTATTTTCAACATTTCACTGGTCTCCCAATTTACCGATTGGTGAATACGCACTCTTAGAATTTTGTATTTTGAATAAAAGATGTTGCCATTACCAACAAATGGCTTTCAACTGCTTTTTATTAATAATATAATAAATAAACATGCAGGCTTTGACACCGCTTATTGAAATATTTTAAATGTCAACCAGTAGTCTAATATTTTGGGAGTTAGTGAGATTTCATTTGCCGTCAATTTCTAATATAAGTAAATATTGTAAAAATGATCACGTTTTTCTTACTCTAGTAACATAAAATGTGCTCAAAAATTATTTTTCCATTTATAGCGCGCGTTTATGACACATATTTATTGTAATTCGAGATATCAGTAAGACACAATTAAGAAACTACCGATTCTGTTTACTACAATAGGAGGCAGTTACTTTCTCCTTCATACTCCTATTCCTTAAAAGTACCGTTTTTTGGGGGGGGGGGTCAATTGTGATATATTGAGGTACGCTATTCTGTAAAATCACTGCAAATAAGTGCAATTATGTGTATGTTTTGAAATGCTATTATAACTTAAGAGTTCTTGAGAGTTAAATGATTCTTGGAATATCTTGAAAGTGGTTCTACAAAGAACTTGGTGGAAAATAATTACAGGAAACTAATTTACAAGTTAAACGTCCATCCGCAAATAATAACTCTCAGGTCTGTACATGAGAAGCATGGCACTCTATCAGTATTTTTATGAGAGAATGCAAAGCACAGGAAGAAGTAAACAAGCGTCCTTCGCCGCTCTAATATTTTCTTTCTTCTAGCTTGTCTCCCTCGCAATTGCACCGTCTGAAAGATTTTCCTGTTGGCGTTTACAGGATGTGATTTCCTCACGATACCTCCGCCCAGTTTGAAACATATGATCGGATGATTATAACGATTTTAAAGCAAAGAAACATTACGCTGCGGTCATAAGACCGTGGTGTAGGACGCTGCTACGGCACTTCCGGAAAATGATTGGGGAAACCGCGGAATCCACCGATCAGAGCAGTTGGTCTACAATTTACCTTTCAGCGGGTGCCACAAACTCACAATTCAAGTAAATCTCTGTCATCTTCGCCGAGACCTGCGACCTTCAAATCGATTGCATTCTTGAGACGCACCGTATTCCAATTTACATATATCCACTACCGGTGTGTAGTTGGTTTGCCATTATAATAATTTATTGACAAATATTTGGCGACTACGACTAGAGTATAAAAATTACCGCAAATGATCAAAGGGAATAATATATTCACGCATTTTAGCTACTGAAATAAATGCAAAGGTGGTTTAATGACGCAATTTGTAATATAGAACATGTTTTTAATATAATCACGCTAATTTCACATATGTAAGATACAATTTATGTTTATAGCACATTAAATCATATTTGATTAAGTTTTCAGCACGGTGTTTGCCCTTACAGTGAAACATTGCAAAGTGTTCCACACCAATTTGAATGAATTTTTTATGATGAAATGAGACTTAAACATCTTTTTCCAT
Organism: Acheta domesticus; assembly: GCA_031308135.1. Classification (NCBI taxonomy): domain Eukaryota; kingdom Metazoa; phylum Arthropoda; class Insecta; order Orthoptera; family Gryllidae; genus Acheta; species Acheta domesticus. Next base: position 4,228,915 of record JAHLJT010009436.1, on the reverse strand, counting down.
TTTGCTGAAAAATACGTTTTAAGGGAACGATGTTCCCGCAAGCATGGGTCTGCTTCTCAAATATTTAAAAATATAATGTAAAATGAACAGGAACTTTAAAATCATTTCCACTGTGAACCTAAATTGTAAACCATCACTTGCACATGAAATACAGACAATGATGTAAATGATTCCTATAATATTGGCAATTTTTCAAAGTATTCAATTCAAATTTGAAGAGCATTTTAGTTCTATGTAAATGTCAATTTTAGTTGCAAGTAAGAAATGACGTTCCTTTCAATATCAAGAATGTTTTAAGGAAGTGCCTACGAAAGACAAAAATCATATCTGTACTGCGGTAGAAAAGATTTCCGAGAAGCCCAAATGGACATCAGCCCGTCTGAGTGTTCCATTGATTGAGAACAACTTGTCCCTCTCCCCAGCAAATATGAGCCGAGGAAGACGTCTTACGGAGATAAGAGTAGCGAGCGCTGCGAAGCTTCGCGAGACTGCCAGCGGCTTCGACAGCCCCCGCCCCCACCCCGCCCCCGCCCCGCCCCCGCCCCTGCCCCCGCGCTTATCAAAACAAAAGGCGGCCCGATCGAGCGAGGGCGCGGCCAGCCACACCCCCTCCCGCTGTCTCTCATCTCCCCAATCAGAGAGTCCGGCTTCGCTGGCTCCGCCGCCGCCCGCGTTGCCCGCCACCCACTTCCGCTTCGCAAGCTCTCCTTCCCCGTTCAGCCCCCCCTCCCGCCCCGCCCACCCCTGACACTCGCCCGGATTCCCACTTACGCCTGCCATGCCTACCCTCGACCCCGTTTACACACACACACACACACACACACACACATATATTTATATATATATATATATATATATATATATATATATATATTGTCATGCCTCCTACTGTCGATCGAAATATTATTTTCTGCCCCCACCACACCTCATATTAGGTGACCGCCCATTCCAAATATATATATTCATCTTCACAAGTCCGCCTATCTCATTCGCCAACGCTCCCTGCTCACATTCCTTCCGTCGGCCAGCGCGCACCCCACCACCCACGCGCCTCCCTACCCATGTCTTTCGCTCGCCCTTGTTCCCCGCGCCACCGCCCACCTGCTCGTCGTCGCTCCCGCCCACCTGCCACTCACATGCCGATCGCTAATCCCCATTCCCTCGCCCTCGCGTTCTATCCATGGTTCCCACCCGGAGAGGTGGCTCAGGGCATCAACTCATGTCACCGCAATGCCTCCATCTGGGAGGTCCTACGCTTCCACTTCCCTCGGTGGCAGGATTTTCGACACTATCTACAGAGCTAGGTCCAATTCAGTCGCTGTCTGGAGGAGAATTCTAGCGGCCGGCTGCTCTGATCGGTAGTTTTCCGTAGTTTCCCCTATCAACACTAGACGAATGCCGGAGCAGTACCCTAACAAACGGGTCACAGACCGCGCGCGATCTTCTCTCCTCTTCCTTGTATCCTCACCCATTACTCACGCTCACTAACATGCTCTACACTGCCACACATACAGGGAGGCCGGTCGGGGCCTTAGATCTGGTCCCGGCTGAGGAGGTGCCTTGCTGGTGGGAGATACAATCCTGCAGGTTGGGGGAAAACTCGCTACTCGGCGGTAGGTCGGCGCCGGATCTCGCCGTGCAGCGGGAGACGACCACCGCCACCTGAAAACACATGCACTAGATTCACGGAAATAATGATCTCCGTCGTAGACGCGTCCGAAATCTCTAACAATCAGTCATCATCCTCTATGATTATCCGGAATTGTTCTTCCTCCTGCCGTCAATACATTGCTCGCCCCGTTTCCACAAGCTCGCCAATACACCTAACATTCCTAGAACTAAACCTACTGCTGCGGCTTGCTACGCTATATGCCTCGGGTCTTCACCAAACCCTCACCCGCCCAGCCCTATCACTCCCGTCGCGATCTTTGCGCCCAGAGACCTCCGCCCCCGCCCCTGCCCCGCTACCGCACCACCGCGCTACCGCCACCGCCTCCGCCTCGGCCTCCGCCCGCGCCACCGCCTTCGCCTGCGCATCCGCCTCCGCCTGCGCCTCCGCCTCCACCTTCACCTCCGCCCCCGCCGCCGCCCTCCGGCCGCTAATTGACAGCGGCGAGGGCGCGCGCCGCCCCCGGAGACGCACAGCGGCGGCGGCGGCGGCGAGGGCGGCAGCGCGGCAGGGCGACCCGGGCAGCGTGGGCGGGGGCGGGGCGCCGCGCTTCTGGGTATTGGCCGGATGGAATGTCTCTAATAGAATGAGGGAAGCGATCGAACGAAGCTGCCCCCGCCCCCGCCCGCGCCTGAATAGGTCCTCGCACTCGCTAAAAGCAGCGGACCCGCAGACGGGGGGCGGGGCGCGGGCAGAAGGAGCACACAAGATGAGGGAGAAGGTCAGAGGAACGACGGGCGCAGGGACAAAAGAAGAATGGGTGAGGGGGCGAAAAAGAAAGAAAGAATGAAAGAAAAAAAACATGAAAGAAAGGAGAGCGCGGGCAAGGATAAATCAGGATTGTGTCGGCGCCACGGACGGTGCGGCGGGCTCGCGGCGCAGGGCTCGGGGGCGGGGCGGGGGCGGGGCGGGGGCGGGGGCGGGGCGGGGGCGGGGCGGGGGCGGAGCGAAGGCAGCGCCCGGCCCGACGCAGGACGGAGCCGAGCCTCCGATCCATATCTCTTCACATAGCCTCGGCCCAATAACAGATGGAGTCAATGCGGTTTTCTGGCTGCGTGCACGCCCCCGCCCGCGCTCGCCCCGTGAGCATGCGGGCGTAAACGCCGAGTTATTGTGGCTGTGGGACGGGACTTCCCCCACTCTGTCGCCCGCCCCGCCCACACCAGCCCGCCCGTCCCGCCCGCCCCCCGGCCCGCCCCGCCCCACCCGTCCCTCCTGTCCCGTCTCGTCCCGCTCGTCCCACCCGTCCTGCCCATCCTGCCCGTCCTGCCCGTCCCGCCCGCCCCTTCCCCGCCCGCCTCCTCCCGCCCCTTCCCCGCCCGCCTCCTCCCCGCCTGTATCTCCCGCCACGCCCACCCCTCCCCGCCTGTCTCTCCCGCCACGCAGCCCCGCCCGCCACGCCCGTTCTGCCCGCCACGCCCGTTCTGCCTGTTCCGTCCGCCCTCCGCGCCCTTCCTGCTCACCTTCCCCGCCCTCCCCAGCCACCTAATTCTTCCCACCCACCCCGTCCTCCCCGCCTCGCCGTCCTCGCTTCCGCCGCCCCCGCCAAGGAAGCGGCGACAAGCCAGCGCTTATTGTGTTGCGATATTGAGGCGCGCGCCGCCATATTTCAGACCCGGCCTCGGCCCGGGTGATCGTTACCACGATAATGCTACCATAAGAGGGCGACACGTGTTCTACTCGGGAGATGCCCTCAGACGTCCGACCGCAATGAATTCCTGGCGCGGCGCGACGGAAATATAAAAGAATGCGGCTGCTCGCAGTGCTCCGTCCTGAATATTTCTACGAGCAGCGAAACGTCGAAATGCTCCTTTTGCTGCTGATAGAATCAAGTACGCGAGGGAATTTTTTCTGGGGTGAATATAATAACTGCAACGTCTTCGTTATGGAGTACACGAGTCGTATGTTGTCGAGGTAAAAGCTGCAGTTTCTTTGTCTGTGAGATACTCATTTTAGGAAGCAATTAAGATAATATTTATTTTTTTGTCTAGCAGAAAGCAATGTTCATTGCTACAGATAAAATGCGCAGTCAGTTATCAGTCATGAGATAGCTCATAATAATTTTGTGGCTGGAAAATGGTTTACAAATACATTCTGAACTGACACTTAAAATTCTTTGGTGTAACAAATATAATCAAGACTTTTCGTCTCGATTGCCGATTTATTATGTTTATACGACATGAATCGAATGATTTCAATTTCATTTCTTACTGTAACTCAATTTGTAATTAGTTATCTATTGAAAACATGGCCTTGTTTAAAAGAGGTTACGGTAAGTACTTAATAAACTTTATTCTATAAGAAATAAATGAATATTACTTCCATAATGTGTTCTAAAGCATCAATGATCCTGTCATACAGGCGATTGTTTTTTACATTCTCGCTACTGCTTACACAATGAAGAGAAAGTATTGTAATAATTGAGGATAAAAACGGAGAATTTTTGACAGAAAGGCTCTTATTGGTTGGCTCTGGTAACAAAAAATTGGATAAATCTATTTCAGCAAAGCATGGGAATTTCTCAATGCTCAAGTACTGATGAATGTTTAAACTTCGCTTTCAGTAGCATGTAAACTTAATACTAAATACAAAATAATTATAGGAATTAAAGTAATGTTTTATATATTTTATCAATATAATAATTATAATAATAAAAACAATTTTGCCAGTCTGTGAATCAAAAGACAATGAAACCATAGTTTTACAGACTAACATTACTAACTTAATATTTGATATCAATTAGTATTTTCATTTCAATGTCTGTAAAAGAAAAGAAAAAAACATTTAACAATTTGCAAAACTCTTACAATGTTGTGGTACAACGTTTAGTGACAAGCGCTTTTACTGGGGAATGTACTACATGATTGATACAATAAACAAATGAAAGGTTGAACTAGTTTAAGCATTACAAAGTATTCTAGAACTTTCAAGGAAAAAAGAATGGTTAACCTAATCACATTTCGTGACTACAAAACAACTCTCATCTCTAGCCATAGTTATCTCGTAGGAAGTCTAAATGCACTCGAATCGCCGAAACGAACTTCTCGAGATGGTTATCTCGCGCCGAGATCTGCTCCGGTAGCAAGTCCAGTCTCTCCACCTCCGCAACGCCACGCATTCTCCCAGGCCACGCACTCTCCCAGTCCACGCCGGCGCAAGTCCAGCCCTTACTAACCACGCTAACCTCCTCTCGACCGACCGTTTAGTTTGACTCTCGACCGTTTAGTTTGAATATCACCTTCGTTTGAATATTATTAATCCCTGATTTAGTTCAGTTGAAAGATGTTTTTTGCTCTCCGGTAAAATTAAGTTTGCATGACTTATTAGCTTATTCACAGGATCAAAGAAATGTCTATTTATGTGGAAAATCGCTCTGTGTGGCTCCGAAATCCAGCCAGTGCCAGCGCCAGCGTCGGCGGGCGAGTGAGGGCGGCCGTGGGGCTTCCAGAGGCGGTTTAGTGCTAAATACTAAATATTTCTTGTCATTTAGTAATTCTGAAATATTTTCCCCCAACAAATTCGATAAAATATATTCTACGCAATTCTAAATATAGGGTGTTGTCTATTTACATGGAGGAAATACTGTGTCTCCCTTGCAAACCCTGTCCGCAATACTATGGTATTGGTCCGTCTAAATAAAGTGGTGAAAAGGTCTATTTACATGGAACATTACTGTATCTCCCTTTTGAGAACCCCGTCCGCAGTAATATAGTGGTGGTCCGTCTAAATATAGTGGTAAAAAATGTCTATTTACATGGAACATTACTGTGTCTACCTCGCGAACCCCGTCCGCAGTAATATAGTGGTGGTCCGTCTAAATATAGTGGTGAAAAATGTCTATTTACATGGAGAACCTCTGTATCTACCGTGCGAACCCCGTCCGCAATCCAGCCAGCGCCAGCGCCAGCGCCGGCGAGCGGGCGAGCGAGGGCAGCCGCGTGGGGCTTCCAGGGGGAGGGTGGGGGTGGGGGTGGGCGTCGAGGGCGCCGCGGCGCATGCAGCATTGAGGGCGAACAGCGCCCGCCGGCGCCGCGGCGTGTCTGGCGCCGGGCGGGGCGGGGCGGGGCGCAGCGGGGGGCGGGGGGAAGAGGGGCGGGGCGTAATCTCCGGACAAGGACGCGCTCGTGAATTAGGTGGGACGCCGGCGCCGCCGACACGTGTCGCGCAATTAGGCGCGGGGGCGCGGGTTCGCAGCCCGCGCGCGCACCTGACCGGGAGGGGCGGGGCGGGGCGGGGCGGGCGGGGCGGGGCGGGGCGGGGGGGGGGACGCGGGCGGCGCTGGGGGCCGGGAGAAGCACCAGCAATGCCACAATCGATACTTACGGTTCTGAAAATATTGGGAAATACAGTAGGACCATCGGTCGCTATATCTGGAATTGAAGATTTCCGCAAATGGAAAATGGAACTCATACAATGAGGAAACGGAAAGTAATCGATGACTGAATATGTTGAGAAATATTAATGCTTTTTAAGTTCTATGTTTCACGTTTTTCCTTTAGTACATACCAATCTGTCTAAGAGTCGACGGTATTATGAAAGTAATAAAGTTCATAATAGTGGTAA
>JAHLJT010009436.1:4156904-4221683 GCA_031308135.1 Acheta domesticus | reverse complement strand
GAATGGGGGTTCGGGCGGGCGCGGGGGCGTGGGCGGTCTCGGCCCCGCCCCCCAACGCCCTCGTGACCCATTCGCCCGCGCCAGCCATCGCCTCGGGCCGCGCGTGTCGTCCTGACTTGCGACACATATTCTCGCTGTTATCAATGCTAATACGTACGCCATGCTAGGCCTAAAGGCGATGCCTCGTTCCCGTTTCTAGTTCGTGAAATCGGAATGCTTTAAACATTAAAGTTTGGATTTTCATGAAACATTTGCGTTAAATTGTATTTTTCTTCTAACGAAATGTACTTCTACTTATTAAACTCTTTCCAAAAATATTTTTAAGACACCCCGTGATGAGAACCTGAGGTTAATAGTATGAAAATTTGATTTGGCACATATATTCACCACAATTAATCTTAATTGTAGTCAATAATTTTTAATAAACTATTATCTTACACAGCGGTTTTGTGCTTTACAAGAGTGTTTTGGCATTAATTATATACTAGCGTTCCCGTGCGAGAGCTCTCGCATGTTAAATCCCACCCTATCCCTATCCATTTGTCTATCCGTTCCATAAAGGAGAGGAACTACTAATGTACTTACAGAATATCAAACAAAAAACAACACAATTGATGTTTGAAACAAATTTTCAATTAAAGTTTATTCAACATTATAGAGAGATGTTCTTGGAACAATTCATACTTCTTTAAAAACAACATTTGAAAAAAATATTTCAATCTTCCTTGAGAGTTAGCTTTTCGCTTTCCTTGATAGTCAAATAATAGAATTTTTTTTACTCTTAAGGAAGCAAAAGTAAAATAATGCGAAAATACTGGATCGGGCAAGAAGAGACCTACTCATTGCAATATATTTAACTTTCCTTGATTTATTATGAAGAACCGAGTGGGTTTTGGAGAGTCAGGGTGCCAGCTTGCTGGGGTGAGAAAAGTGAAAAATTATTTGTTTACTAAAAAGTACTGAATTATTTTCTGCGTCCCTACGTACCTCAAGAAAAACAATTCCGAGCCAAAAAATAATCAAACTAAAGTTTTCACCTTTGAGTACTAAATACCATTTGTTAGCATGGTTCATAGCATGGTTTCACCTTTGAGTACTAAATACCATTTGTTAGCATTAGAAACAATTTAGTAGGCATTAGTAAGCCCACTTCGGTACATGGGAATGTTGCTCAAACTATATTTGCATTTTTAATATCTTAATGAACCGACACCTTGAGTTTAATATCAAACGGTGTTTTATTTACAATATGAGTTGCAGTTGTATAATAAATTTTCGCATTATTATACTTCCAGATACCGCCAACATTTAAATCGTGCGTTTGGACTGCGATCGTTGGCAGTTGTCGGGTGACTTGCACTATTCTTTCTATAATTTTAAATTTAGTTGTTTTTCAATTAATTCACGTAGTATTGTAGGCTAGCGCTTTTTGATGTTTGTTTTCCATTTATTTCAAGCTATTTTACTTTAGCTACTTTAAAAAGTTTTTTCTTTGTGTTGTGCCATAGCACAAGTTTTCCCCCACTACCTCTGCGTACCCGTGCGAGAACTCTCGCATGTTAGACCCCACACTCATCCCTATCCATTTTCATTCTAAGAGGGAAAGTAGTTAACGAAACGTGTTTATTTGTATCTATACTACTTACTGCTATCTATGCTACTGTACTTTTATTTGTATCTACAAAGGTAACTTGCAATGTACTAAAACAATTACAAATAAAAATAAAAAACAATGCAATTAATGTGTAAAATATTTTTCAATAAATATTTATTCAATATCATGGAGAATTTGCTTGGAACAATTCCCAACACTTACTTAAAGACATTTAAAATAATTATTCAATATTCTTTGTCAATTAGGTTTTAGTCTTTCGTGATAGACACAAAAATATTAGCTTTTACTTTTGAGAAAGCTAGGTGTCTGAATCCGTTGACTTGAAAATTTCATCGAATGATAACGAAAATATTGGTACGAGTAAAACACAAACACAGTCTTCACTCTTCACTGAACACCCAAATCCTTCCACAATTAAGTACACAGCACTTATAGACCATGAAAAAACGTTAATTGAATAGTTTCACTACACGCAAAGAAACAATCTTCATAGGTATATGTATAAAGCAACTATAATAGTACTTCTAGTTGTTGCTGGAGAGCAAATCTTGAATTAATGATTATGCAATAAACCTCGTCAGACTGCACAAACTACGGTGTTAACAGAAAGCGTAAATAGTCTAATCTAAGCCTTCTAGGCCTGTCTCCATAAAAATTGCTACCAGCAGCAAGGACTGAAATATTGAGGTGGCCTTGATAGTATTGAAGTGTGGAGCCGAAAAGTTAATGGAAATGGATCGGAGAATGTCTCATCTTGTAATTATGGTGTAAAAAAACGTTTCTTTTTCGGCCTCAAAAGTTACTTTTTAAGACTCTAAAACGCTTTGTTTGTGAGTTATTTGCCGATATAGGTTGTCATGTGATGCGGATTGCATTTTACATGAATATTTCGATGCGTTTTTTTAAATAAATCATCCATATTTTTAAAGTCAAAATGGAATTCGTCAAGTCTCCGTGAAATTCTTTTTCTTTAGAGCCCTTATTTATAAAGATTGGTTGTGTGTGAGAGCCGGAACTCAAAGGTATACTCCTGAAATAATACAGGAGACGATATATATATATAATATATATATATATATATATATATATATATATATATATAGATAGATAGATAGATAGATAGATAGATAGATAGATAGATAGATAGATAGATAGATAACCTAGAGTTAATCTCAATAAGAGCAAGGCCACTCGCTCTGGACTCCTCAATTTCAATGTTTGAATTTTGTGGTTGTGGTGATTTGTTCGAATTGTAGAGGGTAGGAATTAATACCATTCGTTAAGAAGAGGAAATAGGTTATTAAGAGGGTCTGAATTTATCCTTGGGGAACCTGGATTTCTGGGATCTCTTCTTTGTGTGTAGGATTTTCCCAGTCGGAAATTACTTGCGTCTGGAGAAGATAGTAATGGTGTAGAAAAATATATTGGAAAGTTTGGAAATGAATTGGGCTCGTAAGGGGCAGATCAAATTCTCTCTGCAAATGCTTATTAGAAGCAAACTAAGGCGCTTTTGCTGCAGTACGAAGTATTTTGTTTCGAAAAGTTTCAAGTGGTTTTACTACAGTAGGGCCAGTACCCCTCCAAATGCGGCAACTATACGTTAAAATTGAAGGGCAGATATTTGTGAAAACATTGTGAGATCGTTCGTGAGGGTGGATTTTCTGCCAATTGGGGGATAAAATTTGAACCGGGCAGCCAATGAAATGAAATACGTTCTACAATTCATAGACTAAAACAATGGTGACAAGGCTTTCTCTTGGTGGCAGTGGCACGCATCGAGCATGCCACGAGCTCCTCTGCGCAACTAGCGTCGGGAAAGAGAACTATTAGTAACCCCATCGTTTTACAATGAGGGTGGCGTTGTCTCTTGTGGCGGGGTGAGGAACTTCGTGGAGGGGCGATTTCGTCGTGGCACTCGTGCCACGGAATCCTGCTCGTGGCATCGACCTTGACAACACTGGACTAAAACATTTAATTTGCTCTGTTGAAAAAGCATCCCAAGGCGGACGAGCTAAATTTTAATAGAAGAATGCGCAAATTCCTTAATTGTATTTGTATTTTATCAAAACTTTGTAAAAATATTTCACTCCAATAATGATAAATTGACTAACCTATTTTGAAATTTTAGATAATGCGTCAAATATTCTCATGTGTTTTTGAAGAATGAAGTTTCAAGTTTTTGTTAGGATTTTTAATGGTAAGATTAATAAAGGATTGAAATTCCTTGAAGATACGTTTTGGGTCTCTTTTTGTATCTTATCACAACTAATCAATTAGCAAAGATGTTTGCAAAATAATTTGAACATCTTTGTGAATAGAAATAATGTTCTAAAAAATAATACTCAATTGTAATTACTCACTATTAATGTACACACGACACTAGAAATACGGATGCTAAGATACCAAGTGCTTACAACAAAATATGAAAAAAGACTTAAAAATTCATAATATTCATAAAATTCATTTTCGAAAAAATATTAAATTAGAGTAGTACATTACGAAAAGATGATGTAATGACGGCTATTAATACACGAGTATCGTAAACTTCACATGAGTGTATTTATACCCATTATGTTGGGTTTAATACGGTACTTTTACTACGACTTTTATAACTTAAACTTTTACATTGAATCATTTCGTGGCATGCTGGACAGTTGAAACATAGGTTTCAGCCAAAACCATCCTAGCGAAGGAGTACTATGCTAGTCAAAGTGAAATTACGATCCAATTTATTTTAAATAATACTCCACGGAAATTACTAACAATAAAAGGAATTAAAACTGAAAAGCTTAATATAATATCACGTGTAATTTTAATGTTCACAACCCAACGGAATATTTACTAGAACGATTCTCAAAGATTAATTGTCAATACTTGACTTCTGCGTGATTGGTCAAGAACCTGTATCATAATGAAATCTTTATCAACTGACTATCATGCAACTGGTCGCAGTCATCAAATGACAGCGTTATACAATGGGAGTACAAAAGGAATAAAATGTAATTTTATCCATTGGTACACGATTCTATAGAAATAAATGGATGCAGTTACTGAGAATGTATCTTTTATCCATTTATTGCTTTATGCTTCACGGATAAAAGATACATTCAGAATATTCACGGTTAAAAAGTGATGGCTTGATACTGTTCATTCACTACAAAACCAGTTTATCAATGAAAATAAAATTTTGTGACAAACATACTCAATGGTGACAATTATATATTCATATAAGGAGCGATAGTGCGCTCGTGAAAACTGTTCAAAGGGTTGGTTGACTCGGTAGCTTAGAGGTCAGAGCAGCTGGGCGTAAACCAGAAGGCCCGGATTCGAATCTCTGTCGGGCCGACCAATTCTTTGAACAAATTTAATTATACTCCTTCATGTTGTCAGTCAAACGATACAATTGTTTATCGTTATTTTTGCTGTAGACACGCAGGAAAGTATGTGCGCACCAATAAAATATAAAAGAGAGGATTGAGAATTCGAAAACATACATGTTTACAAATTCATAAGTTAATACTATTTAAAAAGTTGTTTGATAAGACGTCTCGTGTGTATATTGTGCAAAGTGCATAAAGGAAAACACAGTGTGAGTCACGAACGTAAACATTTTTCATTGCATCACCATCCACTCTCCGTTCGCGTCCGAGATTGTAGGGAGCGGCCGTGTTTCAGCGGAGAGAGGATGAACAGGCCGTGGAAGGAGCAGCAGGAATCTCGCTGGAATCCTGAGCTCGCCCGCGACGGCTTTGCAATGCTTCTGGGCGCGCCACATCTTCCCTCATCGCGCGACGGCTGGGCGAGGGAGAATGCCCGAAGGGGAGATGTAGAACGATGCAGCCAACAGATGTGAGAACCAGTGTCGTTGATTACAGGATCATATTTCTTTTATCCCGCTGAATAAGCTGATAAGTCACGAAAACTTAATTTTTTTTGTATTCCAGCATTATAAAAAACCTATTCTGTTCAAGAAATCATTCTTAATCAGGTGTTTTATGGCACAAATGATGACGTATTAGATTTTAAGATTCGAATGATTGCGTCATCACACATTCAGCCAATCGCAGCGAGAGAATTAGGAGGAGGTAGAGTTAAACAGAACAGCGGACAACAGTTTTCTCGCACAGATGTCAAATACCCGAGACATCAAAGGAAAGTTGTTCGCAAATTTAAGTTTCATTCTCTTATAAATTTATAATGCAGTCATACAAAAAAATAGCGTATGCAACTCGTTTATAATATTGCTTTATTGCATTCGTACAAATTTCAAAACTCGCTCCTAACGTCGCTCGTTTTCAAAACGTGTACTCATACAATAAACCTAAACATAATAACCTAAACATAATAAACTAATTGAATAAAATACTATTACAGGAGAGCAAAACACATTTTTCAACTGAAGTAAATAAGGGATTAATTATACGCAAACGAAGGTAATATTCAAACTAAATTTGAGCATAGGTTTCGTTTGAAATCATTAATCCTCGATTTTCGGCATCAGCTGAAAGTTGTTTTTTTTGGCTCTCCCGTAAAAAGCAAGCTTTCATGATTTATCAGCGTATTAAACGGGGTCAAAGATTTATAAGTGTCGTACTTAGAATTTTTTAATTGCCTTTCTTAAAGTTTTCGATTAATTTCTAGACTAAAAATTCCTAGATCACAAAAATTAGGATTTTTTAATCTGACCTTTCTGTGAACATCGATTTAAACTCTTTCGCCTCATTTTTATCTCATCTTTCTATCTCATTTTAATAATGAGAACTATTAATAACTGTATTAATATCTTGCGGAAGTTATTCAAAGCTCTATATAGTAATTTCTGATATTTCAATGCGAAAATAGGTGAAATCTGTTACCTTTGCCTAATATTGCAGTTTCGATTCTGACGTTCTCATTTTCAGCAGCGGGTAACAGTTCGTTTGAGATAAGAAATATTTGGCTGCCTAGATCGCTTTGCTGTCAGCGATACCTAATGTTTCGGTGATTTGGCAACAGATCGAGTGAGAGCTTCGCAGGTAATAAAAGCGACGTGGTTGCAATTGTTCTTTCTTGTGGCATGATTTTCTAACCGTCGCTCCTATATCTTATTTTTGAGCTCACTTTCCTTAATTTATCAAATCAATATTTCATTTTTCAAATTAATGTTTGATTTATCTTCTTGAAGCTCTTTCAGATGTTAGAATGGTACAAAATGTGAATATATACACTGTTAATTCATTATAGCTATTAGTTGATGTAGTAGGAAAGAAGTAAATACAGGAGATCAGTTGGGTTATTTTTGAGCATGTTTGAAACGGTTAAGCTCAAAAGGGATCGCCAAAAGTGCCGATAGCGAGGCCGATGACGTTATGTAATGTGGTGACAATATCCAAATAGGTGAAGTTGGGAACGAAATTGAAGCTGATGACAATTCAAAGCAGGTGACGATTGTCGAAACTACTGGTGCCGATGAAGTTCAATAAAATATCGAGACCGGGGACGATAGTGACAAAGGGAAGTGGGGAACCAAAAATGCTTGTTAATAACAGTGACAATATTGACGACGTTGACAATGGTAATGACAGTGACGGGAACAGTAATGCCAACTCTGAGCTAGCGGCGCCCTGTCCGCGTGCGGGCGAGCGAGCGAGGGAGCCGTTGCTGCAGGGGGCGATGAAAGCGCCGGCCGCCCGTCCGAGGGGGAGGGGAGGGGAGGCGAGGGTGGCAAGTGTCGCAGAGCATACCGCGCATTCCAGCGGCTGCGGCGGCGGTGGGGAGGGGAGGGGAGGGGGCGGGGCGTCATTGGAGGAGCGAGGGGCGGAGGCGCGCGGGTGGCAATGGAGACGTCGCGTCGTCGAGGGGCCATACCACGCGAAGCGGCGACAGCGGCGTGTACTACAGCGCAGAGGGTGACAACCAATCGGTGGCACATGGACATTCGTGACCCATGATGTCGTTTTATTGGTGCGAAAATACATTCAGAATTATTGGAAATCTCTGGGCTAATTAATCTACGAGGTTGGGGGCGGAAGTCGTGGCAACGATTTTTTTTCTAAAAGAAATGTTATCGGATCACGCAATTTCATTTGTAACGTGAAAGAAATGCTACAATAGGGTGTGTTCACATCCACACATTGCTGAGTGAGTGTCTCTATTAGCCCTGAAAGCGACGTAAAATCAGTTCTCCGACTAACGCCGTGCGAGATGAATGTAACATGTTTCCAGCAGCGCAAATACTTTAAGACCTTCTCTGTGGGAGAAATATCGGAGAATGTTACAGGGAATTGGTGCCAGGTCATGGGAATAATGCTCATAGGTTAAGGCCATAGGAAAATCGGACAGTCGCCAGATGGGCAGGAGAGATTCTGCGAGGACGCGTAGAAATCAGTGATCAACAACGCACGTGACGACGTGTGAGTCTGCGGACCGATGTGGCACGTGCGGTAATAGAGAATCTCCCTAATCGAATCTTTATAACTAAATGCTATCTAATTATTTTGCAATGTGCTCAAATGCTTTGAAACAAGAAACCAGAACTGTCATTTCAAATAACTTAATGAATCTGAGAAACCCAATGTTGGTGGGTCGTTAAATGTCCATGAACTTTGTTCTTACCTTGTCCTTTCATGTGTATGTTTCACATTTTCCACCCGTGCTTGTATTCTCACAAAAATAATAATTGCCATGACTTATGCCCCAACCCTCGTATTTTTAAGAAAACATTTTTTAATTAATTCATTTACAGTCGCATCAACGTCATGGTTATCAGCGACTATTAACATTATAATTGGATACAGTATTAAATCAACGGAATAAAAACTGGAAGTAATTTTTACGAGTGACATTGGTAACAAATGTTCAAAAACTATTTAGGGCTTTAGAGAATTGAATCCTGTTATTTTGAACTTCAGTGAAATGAAGTAATGTTTCATGACTAAATCTAAATAACTGCCTTAAATGCTTGATTCTTCTACAAATTTTAAAAAAGTGATCTGTAGTTGGACTTCACACAGTTCAAAAGTGGGAGGGAGATGATTTTAAAACAATTTTGTTTTAGCTCTATTATAAATATAAAATGAAATAAGAGCTTTATATTGCGAATTTCTTTGTAACAAAATGTTTCAGAAATTTAGAAACCCTCTTTCTCAAAGTGAGTGCGGATGGGTTGAACAGAAACGTAATACTTGTGGAAGAATGAACTTTATGTCGCCTTACAATGTGAAGGCTACAGACAAAGAAATAAAGTAAGTTTAAGCCTATCCCTCAGATGTGTCACACGAGTATAGTTGTACAATAATTAATATTTAAATGTATCAATTGTAGTTTTAGTAATTTTACTATCACGTAATAAGTAATACAAAATTTCTTTTTGGAATTAAATTACGAAAATAAAGGTATATTAAGTTGAAACAATGAAAAATTGTAAACAATTCATTTCTTCTAACGATTATGCTGATCAGCCGAATTCTAAATATGGTAGTCAAGGAGGGTGCGGCAGTCACTGTCGGCGGGCAGTATAGGGAAAATGCTGCTTCAATAAGCTCAGTTGGGAGAAAACATGACCACAGTTGTATAGACAAGACTTTCAGATATCATAGAGATGTATATTTACAAAGCAAAAAGCTCTTTTCTACTTCATAATTCTAAAAGCTTTCTGTTTTATGTGTATAAAACACTTACGAGCGGAAGCAACAGATGGCATGGTGCATCTATCCGTTCCCAGAGTGTATGATTTTAGTAAATGCATTATCAAATAAATACGAATTTATGTTTTCGTACTTCGTTTCAGAAGAGCAAATATGAGATTACAACGTGTTTTAACGGATATCCTTAAAAAAATAAATAGTACTCATAATTTCTCTGCATGTATTGGTAGTTCATTATAATTATCGATAATTCATATATTAATAGAAATCGTTTTTAAAAATAATATCTAAAATGAATCCTTGCAATGTTTTCTTTATTAGATATGTGTGTTTGCTAAGTAAAGAGTGTTTTATCCAAAATAATAGTTATGAGAAAAAACGTGATTTAAAAATTTGTTATTATACAAACTTTTTTATTTTTAAATTTATTTCAGTCGACGCATCTCTTCAAGATATTTCCAACCAAATCTGGACAGTCTTCTTTATACTTCAACATGAGTGTGTTTTTCTTTACGTTACCTCTATATTCAGAAGAATAATTGAGACTTAGTTCTTCATACCCATACGGATTTAACTTTTTAATACTCGTATGACAAAGTAACATTTTTGCGCCATTTTGAATATAAATTCTTTAACACAGCGAACCCACATATACACACCATATTCCATTTTATTTTCAGTAGTGTGCCAGAGTGTATCAAACACATAACAGTATCACAAAGTTTTTTTCTCTATACTAATATGAATTTATCTTCCAATGTTTCGGAAAACCTGAGTGAAAGCAATTTTATTAGATTAACAGTAATATTAAGTCTTAATTACTGCATAATTTTAAATCGGATTATACTGTCCCTAAGAACTCCGGATATTTACTAAATAATGTTAGTTGTTTTGGGAATTGTGTAGATGACATTATGTATTTTGAAAATGATTTTATTACATAAATTACTTCAATTCAATATACGTTTAAATATATTAATCAAAATTTCATTTTATTCTTCTTTTCCCAATCAAGCCCGAAGGAAAGTAGAGATGACTATTATTTTCTTCAAAAAATAGGTTATAAAAAATAAAGTCCATTTGTGAATGAGAGTGAGATTGACGTACGATCGCCGTAGTGTGCTGGAGTTTCTGATTCTAATATACTTTGCCCGCATTTTGACGCCTTTCCCAGCTCAATGATGTGTCTGTGAGTCGAGCTATAGAACTTTAAAATGTTCAAGAAAGTATCTCCTCCTCCGATGTTCCCATGTGTCTGCACAAACACAAAGGCTAACCCAGGTCTTTGGATGGAAGTAGCTCGATCATCTATATTACGGTCCACCTACAGTCTTGTATCTACTATCATATGTTTCGATGTTTAAAAGATTTTCTTGGTTATCAACGATTCAGCGACAACAAAGAAATGGGAACTGCAATCAGGAATAGGACTACGTGACAGACGGCAGGTTTCATGGACGTCTGAATTGAAAAACGTCTTGCACGGTATAACACATTTTTGAACAGAAATAAAAATCTGTTAGAATGAAGATGAAAGTATGTAGATTATTGAAAAAAAATTATAATGTTTAATACTTTCATTCTTATTAACACAAGGGCTCTATTTTACAAATTACTTGATGTGCAGATACTTAATGTGTAGTTTCAGCACTTAACCAAATTTCACCAAAGTTGACGTAAGAAGTTTTCGTCCGTGACGAGAGATTTATTTCGTGCGGCCAGGCGCAGGCTGCAGCTTCTGAGCGGTGCCAGCGGCGCGGAGTGGCGCGGAGTGGGGCGGGGCATGGCGGCGGCGACTCGTGAGGGGCGAGGGGGGGGGGGGCAACTCCGGCGTCACGTTCTGCGCTGTCGGCGGCGTCGCGGGGCGCGCGTCCACGGCTGACGTCGGCCCCTCCCCTCCCCTCCCCTCCCCTCCACCCTCCCCTCCTCCACACGTTTACATCCCTCCCCTCCCAACACTTCCCTTCCTTCCTCCCCTTTCAGCACACCACTCCTCCTTCTCCTCCCTTTTATCACCACTCTCTACCCTCCATCTCCGTCCTCCCCCTCCTGCTCCACGCGTTTACATCCCTCCCCATCCAACACTTCCCTTTCGTCCTGCCCATTCACCATTCCCCTCCTCCTCCTCCTCCATCTCCTTCCCCTCCCCGTCCGCACTCGTCCACCTCGTCATTACACATTTCCTCTTCCCAAACCATTCTTCCCCCTTCCTCTTTTTTCTCCATCCCCATCCTCCCCGCCCCTCCCCTTCCCCTCCACCCTCTACCCTCCATCTCCCTCCTCCCCTCCACATGTTTACATCCCTCCTCTCCCACCACTTCCTTTCCCATCATCCCCCATCTTTCCGACCCCACTCGTCCATCTCGTCACCACACGCATCCTCCTCCCCACCCTTCTTCCCCTTCCCCTTCCTTCTCGCTCCCCCATCCTCCCCGCCCCCTCCCTCCGCCGCCGACCGCGCTTTTGCAGGAAAATGCGAGCCGCGGCCGCCGAGTGAAGGATGGCGCTACCTCCGCGCTGACCCTCGGCCGAGACGGCGCTTCGCGTCGTGTCGCGTCGCCTCCGTTCAGCCCCCGCGCTGGACGCCGTCGCCCGCGCTCAAACTTTTCGCGAGAGGCGAAAGGCCTGCAATTCTGAGCGCGCTCTCAGGTGGCCGCACGTTTGCGGAGAAAATGCGGTGAACCTGCCGACGAGTAGTACACAGAATATGACATCTTATTGGCACGTGCCCGTCATGGATTATATGAATCTAAGATTATATTTCTTATAAATAATTATTTGAATGGATGAGAAAGAGACGGAAAGCTGCTGTAATGAGTGAAGTTAAAGTAGAAAAATTACATAATACATTAAAGAAAATAAAGTATCGTTCTACGACCCACAGAAATGGGAAAGTAAAGGAGAAAATATTATGAATGTGTCCTAGAATATTCTCTGTGAAGATCATTTCACAGAAAACTACTGATCCATACTTTTGTCAATGTTTAGATTGTATCTTCTTTCTGTACCGTTATAGCCTGTAGATAAGGAAAAATTAGTCCTCGAAACGTCGCTTTTGTAAATTTTCAATTTTTGTACCTGGATATTGTAAAAACAACTTTTCATCTGTTCTAAACAATCTGTGGCCAGATTCATTAAGATGGAAAGATCATTTGTTTGTAGATTGTGAATCAAATGAAAAGACCGACAAAAATGGTTGCAGTGACAATGACGAAGGAAATGTTCATCATATTCACTGTGAAATATTTTTCCTAACTGTATTCAGTAACATCGTTTTTATTATTTTGTATTTAGAAAACTTTTTAAAATTTCAATTGTTGCTGAGACAAAATGTATGCTCTCACACTGAAATCTTTTTTAAGCATAAAACCACCAGAATGAAAACATGAATGGTGAAGTCAACCTTTGTGCACTTTATTCAGAAGATACTGAAATGTACTTTTAGGAATGTCTAATTTTTCAAATACAGATTTCAGAAATAATAGGAATATCAAGAAATCATCAAATAAAATCAACAAGTATATTTTCACACATTGTTCCATTAGAGAAAAATAAGTGTACCATTTCATCACCACGTGTACATCTTCCTTATTTTATTTTCATGTGAAGAATAATTATTCTTTACTGGATATTAAAGTAAATATATCTAAAACGTGTTGACATTTTATTTAAGACATACGCATTAACACTTATAGTGTTTTGCAAAATTTTGAAAATGTTGTAATGATGGCCAATGTCAAAGTTCTATACATCACATCACGCTCACTTCTAAGTGTGTTAACTCATTATTACTTCTCCTGCTCAAAACTTGTACGCTCGTTCCCAAGTTGACGCGATGGAAACATTGCCTTTTGCCTTCAGATTCCTGGAACATTTGAGCTCAAGAGTGCGTTTTAACAATCTCGAGGACCAAGGAATTCGGTCTGCACGAAGAATTCAGCTCTCAAAGCAAACGCAAAACACGTTCAAATTTTGCAGTAGTTTGAAATCGTTACAAGTTAGTGATATTTTCTTTCTAGAAATATTATACACAATGACTTTTCATTACGCATAATGAGCGCACGTTTGTTCTAAAAATTCGAAAATGTTTCCTCATTGTTTCAAAATTACGAATACTACTTGTATATTCCTCGGAAATAACGAAGTTTATATTGAAATACACAAACTGATTCCGTGACAGTCAGACATTGAACATTGAACAATTCCGTGGCGGTCAAACAACAGTAAAATCGTCAAGTGCTGAGTCCCAGACGACTCGACAGTGAGTGATTGATTCATGTGTCCTGGCATTTCAACTGCTAAGGCCATTAGTCTGGTTAGTGTAGTGAATGTTTTCATAGAATAGAATAGAATATTTATTTTGCTACTTAGGAATACATGAAATACTTCCGGTGGTAACGTTTTCTAAGCCATTACTACAAATACACAAAAAAAGATCAGATAACATTAAAATATTTACAAGTTACTAATAACAATTTTACAAAATTAACGTATTAACCCTATCATGCTGAAACTGACCTTCATATAAAATAACAAGAATAGTACAAAAAATTAATTTTAATGTTAACATATTCTAAAAATACAGTTTATTTAACTAATTTTAAAATATTTTGACATTCTGAGGGAAAGTCTCCAACACTGCTACAGGTAATTCCTTCCAATTTTACATTGTTTTGTTTACAAATGACAATTTACCTACATCTGTTCTGTTTTCTTTGCCGAATTTTGAAGCCATGATCCTTCCGCGCGACCTATGTTAGTTTTGATAGTCTTGCCCGTACTTCACCCCACAGTCGATCACCTCTTATTGATTTGAATAATGCGCAAAGACGCAATTTCTCTCGGCGTTTTTTCAAAGGTTCCCACGATATAAATTCAGAATTAGAATGTCCTCTCCTAACAAATTTTGGGGCATATTTATGTACTTTTTCGAGAGATTTGATTAGTCCTAAACGATATGGGTCCCAACATATGGAGCCATTTTCCAAAATCGGACGTATTATTGAAGTGTACCCTAATTCCCTCGATTTTTCACTTCCTTTCCTAAGTACTCTAATCACAAAGTGTAATGCCTTCCACGCCTTTTTCACTACATAATTTACGTGTTCTGCCCAATCCAGATTCTCATTTAGTACAATTCCCAACTATTTACAGCAATTATCCCTCGGAATATCCTGATTTCCTAATTTATATTTGATGTTCGTCTGTTTTTCTAGAACGCATGGATCTGATACACTTGCACTTACTAGGATTTAATTTCATTTCGTTTGGGGTAGCACATGATTCTAGCTTATCTAAAGCATCCTGAAGTATTTATGTATCACTCTTGTTCTTAATTTCCCGATAAATTATACAATCATCTGCAAAAAGATGCGTGGAGGTGACGATGTTCTTCTGCACCGCTGGAAGGTGAAATGCGGCTCCGACCTGCATGTGGCTTCGGACAATTTCCCTTTCCACGTCTCTTCTCCTTCGAGGCACTGTTCAGCCGAGACCAGCTCTAAGTTTTCGACCGGTCCCTCCATGAAGTGTTGTAGTGTAATGCATGTAAATGTTGGTAATTTTGTTGAATGGAGAAAATGGAACAGGGAAGAGGAAGAAAATATCTCGCACGGTCCATGGTTCGTTTGTTAGGGAACTTCTCCGATATTAGAATGGTGTTGATTGGAGAAACCACTGCAAATGACCGATCAGAGCAGTCGCTTCAGACAGCGACTGAATTCGACGTAGCTGTGTAGCTGTTGTCGAAAATACGCCACCGTCGGGATTTGAACCCTAGGATCTCCGGATGAAAGTTGCTGCAACGTCAGCGAGTGAGTGAGAATTGATCTTGGGCACCTCATCTGCTTATACCCTTATTCCCGTTAGTGTAGTATACCTTACGTCGCGGGAGGGGGCGCAGTTCTACCCCCACTCCAATGTAATATCTGGCTCCGGCCAACATGTCGGCTTGTTAATCTCCCTCTACAGCCAGAGCTCCAGCCGCTCCCTGTCCCATTTGTTGGAATACTGATCTGTAATACCTCTGGAATTGAACGAAGAAACACAGAAAATACTGCCAGATCAGACAGCCTCTAGAATTGTCCTCCAGTGGAATCCTCCAGTGGTTGAATTCGTCCCGCCTGCGTAGCTAGTGTGAAAAATTCACCACCGTGTGGATGCAAACACCAGCTACTCGCAGTCAACGCTGTTGAAAATGTTATTGTGCACACATTTTATTGTCACGCCCATAAAGATACGTCATACGTACAGAACAGAAAGTAAAACAGTTCATATCGAAGGACTTGTACAAAACTATCAACTCTAGGTAACCATTAGTATTTGTTCTCCGTTATTAGTGTTTCACGATTCAAGTCGTAAATATTACACGATTGCATAAATAAACATAACAGAAAATATTACACGATTGCATATCGTAAACAAACATAACAGAAAAAACAAGGATGTTTCCGCGGCGGTATAGCATCAGTCCGAGATGAGACGTGTGCGCTCTTGGCGGCAACGAGTGGAGCGGGAGGGGGGGAGTGAGCGGGCGGGCAGCAGGTGGCGCGGCGTCGGCGGCGGATCACGGGCGACGCCTGTCACTTGGCCGGCGCGGCGCGAGGGGCGCGGTGGGCTCAGGGAGTCGGGGTTGCGAGGGTGGGGCAGCGGGGGCGGGGCGACGGAGACGGAGGCGCGGGGGCGGAGGCGGGAGCGGGGCTGCGCGGGTGGTGAGAGGGGAGCGGGCGGCGGGGGCGGGGTGACAGAGTCGGGGCGGCGGGGCGGAGCTGCGGGGCGGTGGGCGCGCTGGCAGCTGAAGTGGGTGGCTGGGCGGGGGGGGGCGGGCGCCTGGGTCGCGAGAGGGAGCGGGGGGTATGGGAGGCGGGGGCGGGGCGGCGGGCGCGATGGCGACCGGGGCGGGCGGTTGGCCGGGGCGGCGAGGCGAGGCGGCGGAGCGGCGGGGTGCCGGAGCCTGGCGGCGGGGATGACGGGGGGGCGGTGCGCGAGAGGCGCAGGTGCGCGGTGCGTGCCAGCAATTGAATCAACGCCGGCGGCGGCGGCGGCGCATACCTGCGCGAGCCAGTGGGCGGACGGACGGGATTCGGCGGTGGACTGTCATGGACGGAGGGGGCGGCGAGGGCGGCTGAGACGGCAGGGACAGAATGGCGCGTTTTAGCTGCAGGGATATGACATAGTGGTAGTGCTGGGATGGACGGGTTAGAGTAGTGGCTGGATCGGTGACGAGGTGCAGGGGAATGGAGTTGGTGAGGACGACGTCGACAGACGGCGACATTTCAGTCGCAGGTGCCAAAAGCCGTGGTGTTAAGATAGCGTGATCGGGTAGGGGCGGTGGCGGGGACAGGAACTATGGGGATAGGTGGGATGTAGAGCCGGCATCAGGAACGGCAAGGACGGTGGTGGAAGGGGGTTGGACACCAACAGCAGATCCATGATGGCGATGGCGTAGGACCGCGATTAAAAGTAGTCCTGCCCCCGCCCCTACCCCTGCCCGGGTCCCTGCCCCCGCCCTCACCCCTGCCCCTGTCCCCGCCCCTGCCCCTGCCCCTGCCCCTGCCCGCGTCCCTGCCCCCACCCCCGCCCCTGGCCCCGCCCCAAGCCCTGCCGCCGCCTCTACCCCCGCCCTCGCTCTCGCCACCGCCTTCGCCCCCGCCCGCACCCACGCCGTCGCCCCCGCCCACGCCCACGCCCTCGCCCGCGCCCTCGCCCCGCCCCCACCCCCACACCCGCTCCCGCCCTCGCGCCTCCATCCAAGGCCCCTCCGCACGTTCTGCGCCTAGCTCAATGCGCCTAAGCGCGTCAGTGCTGGATGCGCATAATCGCCGAGACGTCCGGCCCCGCCCGCCCCGCCTTAGACGCAACAATGGGCACGTGGGGGAATTCTACCGCAACGCACGCGGACGGTGTAGCCTATTGTTTGAGTCAAAAGTAAGTAGCACGCAGTAGTAGCATAAAAGGCAAGAATAATGTCGAAAGAGATTATTTTTTATTAAAATTCAACGGACAAAAGCCACTTTTGTACATCTCTTCATAATTCTATGTTTTCGTATTGTGCTACATGCTTGGAAATTTTAATTTCAATGGATTATTCAAATAAAGGAGGAAAATACATTTGTGCAGCATTGTCGAGCTTTGACCGGTAATGAAGAGAATCATTTTTGTTACGTTAAAATTCAATGAAATCTGTTTCTTGAAACTTTCAATTTTATGTAGGAATCGTTTGCACTCCAAATTCAGTAATTATTGCTTATATTCGGATGGTGTTTTCAATACATTTTCAATATTTTTCTTTGAAATAAATATTTTACCGTAAACCATACTTCTTCGTGAATTTCAAAAGGATTTAAGTTTTTGATATAAAAAGAATTATATCACAGCTCATTGTTCACTTCGAGGAAACAAGAGTAGCTTTTTCTATAATATTTAAAACCATATACACTTAGAGCTGAATTGCCAACAAAACTCTAATAACAATATGCCTTTTGGGTAATATTGAGACTAAATGGAATTTCCTGTATCATTTTTATTCGTAGCTTCAATTTAAGATGGGAAAACAACAAACTTTTTTTTCTCAATTACCAGTATTATATTTCAGGATGTTCGTTTATACAGTATTTATACAGTACCGCCTTACATCATAATATTCATATGTATGGAGAACAATTACCAATATTTAATTCAAAAGTAAAGTAAGTTCCTAATAGCAGATTATCATTACAATTACGTATCATAGAACGTTCAGTAGTTCAGTAACAATTGAATCGTGTATCACAACTGATTTCGAGACAGCAATGTAAAACTCGCGACCGTTTGCGGAACGAACGGTAAACATAGTGAATAAAGTAAAACATTTCTTTTCTATATTTGAGATATACGTTTTAAAACCGGGTATCTCAGACTCTTGTTTACTCTACATACTAATATAAAATATACCTCAAATTTTGTTTTCCCGTGGATTATGATATCGAACTCTCCATTTTATTTAATGTTTTGTTGGTCATAAGAGTATAACCTACAATTAGTATATAGAAATGTGAAAGTTTGTTCAATTGTGAAATTAATTTATGAAAGCAATTAAAATTCTCATTACTAAACTTTACTTTTGGATACAGAACAAATTAATTGTATAATAGGATCAAATATTAATAAAACCAAATGACCTAAAATACCCACAAATAATATGCAGAAATTGAAATGCTACATTTCATTAATGTTTACAGCAAATACTTGAAAAAATTGTGATTGATATTTTATCGGGTTTGAATTATTTTTAAAATCATTTGAAGTGCAAAATGACTACATACTGTCATTTTCCACATAACATTATTTGCCCAATAATACTTTATTTTAAAAAAGAAAACTAGTGGTGCTACAGAATGGCACAGACTTTCCCGTATTAGTTTTCTATTTTCTTGGGACTTCGCTAGCTATTCGGAATTGCGACATACTCTTTCTTACCAGCTACCATCTATCACCGCCAAAAGTACATTTTTTGTCATTTTCTTAATTTTTCGGTTTCCTATTGGTAGAACGGAAACATTAATTTTAGAATATTAAAGAACACAAAAACCTAGTCATAAATCGATATTTTCTTTTAAAAATTATGTGACGTTTAAGAGAAAATGTCGTTTTAACGCTACTAAAAATGCGAAATTTGAAGCTCATTTTCACAGAAAAGTTTTGAGTTTTCAAAATACTTTATTTAAAGTTATTTGAAGCATGTACACACACAAATATAATAATGTTTACTAATGGCTGCTACTATGCATATTAAAGATGTGAGAGATCTTTCAAAAAATGACAATTATGTAATTTTTGAAAAAAACAAAAAAATCTCACGATAAACTTTACGTCATACTAAGAGTGTAATTAGCACTATCCGTTACAAAAATTTCAAGAAAAAATGTGCAGCCGTATATGAGAAAATTGCGTTTGAGTATTTCTGAAAATGTGAACTTTTGAGCTACTTTTCACAGTAAACGGTTGTGTTTTCCATAAGCTTTACTTGACATTATTTAAGCCACATATACTCGTAAACATAATAATGTAAAAAAAATTCGCCGCTAATGTAAATATTATCGACGTGAGAAACATGTGAAAAATTTACATTTTTGTAATTTTTGAAAAAAACAACCAATAGAGCAATATGCACATATTGCACGCAATATTGCACGAAAACTACTAAAATTTTGAAAAACATTTACACGACCTTTATTAAAGAACTCAATATGCAGAACAAATTTTATTTGAAGAAAAAATCTCTATCTTCAATTTTGTAGTTGGAGAAAGACGCCGAAAAAAACTCAAACTTTCACAATTTTCGAAAATCCAGAGTTATCCGCGAAAATCGGACCTATGTCATGTTAATAAGTGCATTTTACTCTATTGATATAAGAAATTTAAAGAAAAAATTTGGAGCGGTTTTTGAGAAAATTTTGAAAATCCCCGGGGGCTTCATATAAAGTACCTATAAATTTTGAAGAATCTATTTCAAAATCTCAAAGCTTTGACTAGAATCAGATGGACCGGGGAATATCCATTTTGAAAGAAATCGTACGTATGGTTTAGGTGCTAGCAGTGTTCACAGACGGACAAACGTACGTTTTCCTTTCAATTGGGTTTT
Source organism: Acheta domesticus (assembly GCA_031308135.1). Taxonomy (NCBI): domain Eukaryota; kingdom Metazoa; phylum Arthropoda; class Insecta; order Orthoptera; family Gryllidae; genus Acheta; species Acheta domesticus. Next base: position 4,201,822 of record JAHLJT010009436.1, on the reverse strand, counting down.
CGGTATCAAGGACCTAGAAAACAGGGTTTCTGGTTACACCACGTGTTAGGGAATTTTTTTTCTTAATTTAGCAACTGGTTTTATCCACTTATTCGTTTTCACGGCCCGGCAATTAATTTTTTTCCGCCGAAAATTGGCCATTTTTTCGCGCAGCATTACATAACTTTCCCTATACTACGTATATCACTCCGTGTATACGTACGTATACGGGAAAGTAAAAAAGTAATTTACATAGTAGAATAATACGTGTATTCAATTTACTGAAAATTATTCAGGCTACATTTGATAAAAAGAAATATTGTAATGAAAAATATTGTATTGAAAAACAACGATCAACAAAACCAAAATTAAAAAAAGACCCTGAAGAAAAAGGACAATGTCCTTCGAAACATTGGTTGAATAAAAATTGATTAATAAAAGTTGTTATATGTGTGTCTGCCTGAAAATTATTAGACCTTCAAGGATTTTTTTTTTATTTTCCACAGGCCAGTATAATTGCTTTACAGGGATTGTTTTCATTTAAATCAACTCAAACCACAAATCATACAAACGTAAATAACTAGCAGGCATTACAATTCAATCATCAATTGAACAAGAGATAACATTCATATAATAATTCATTCTTTAATATAAGTAGAATTAAGGGAAGCCCAACCGGTACGTTATTATTGTTTATTATTTTTCAGATATTTTTTGTATTGTTTGGCCAAATTCTGAAAGATTTATGGGAGGTCACCAAATTGGATTAAATATTTGTCATATGGAAATCTGTTTTTTGATTCGGGAGGTTGTTGCTGATGAACCAAGGTTATAATAGTCACTTGCTGGTATATCATGTAAATACGTGAAAAAAGAATGTGAGCGTTTGAGCATTGTTTGGTGGATAGTGTCTGTTTTTAATTCTGAATGTAATTGAGTGTTTCTAATGAACCAGGGGGCGTTTACAGCTATACGAAGGATTTTGTTTTGGAAAGTTTGTATTTTCTTTATATTAGTTGCAGCAGTGTTGTACCATATCGGGCATGCATACATCATAATGGGAAGAATGATTGCTTTGTAAAGAACTAATTCTGTTTTGATATAAAACGCGACGCAGACTGCCGTTGATCGCACAGAGGTGCTTGCAGCGGTCGCGGGCGTCTTTGGCGGGCATTTGGCGTGCGGCGGGGCGAGCGACTGCGGGGGCGGGGCGCGGGGGCGTGGTCAGCGGCGGGGGCGTGGCGTGGCGTGGCGTGGCGTGGTGGGCGTCCGCTTTGAGGCCGCGCCGCGCATTGTGCCGCTAATTACAGGTACGCGTTGGGTTTTGTAGCCGGCGGTGCGGGACGGCGGCGCTCGGCGGCGGGCGGCGGGCCGGGGCGAGGCAGGGCGGCGCGTAGTCCGAGCAGATCAGCCCAGCGGAACGGGGCAAATCCTGTAAGAGAATTAGGCCTGCGAACGCACAATTGCGGGTATTATCCGGTGTCGAAGGGAGATTAACCCCCAATCACCCCAAGTGCCACCGCGTGTGTGTCGGCGTGCGTTGGGGCGTGCTCTCTCGCGTGCGCGTCGGGCCGTCGCCGCTGCTGTCACGCGGCGGGGAAGCGGGGCGGGGGGTGGGGGCGTGAGAGGAGAGGAGCGCGTAGCAGGTGTGGTGGAGGTGCGGTGCAGGCAGGTGAGCGCTGAGGAGGGGAGATGGACATTCCCAGACAGCGTGCGAGCGAGAATGAAGGGGTAGCGAGGTGAAAGCCTTGACGGAGCAAGCGTACAGAGATGGCGATGGCGTGGATTTGACGTTGAAGTAGATTTGGCGAGCGCGTGGATTTGGCGAGGGCGTGCATTTGGCGAGGGCGTGCATTTGGCGAGGGCGTGCATTTGGCGAGGGCGTGCATTTGGCGAGGGCCTGTATTTGGCAAGGGCGTGGATTTGGGGAGGGCGTGGATTTGGCGAGGGCCTGTATTTGGCAAGGGCGTGGATTTGGCGAAGGCGTGGATTTGGCGAGGGCGTGGATTTGGCGAGGGCGTGGATTTGGCGAGGGCCTGTATTTGGCAAGGGCGTGAATTTGGGGAGGGCGTGGATTTGGCGAGGGCGTGGATTTGGCGAGGGCCTGTATTTGGCAAGGGCGTGGATTTGGCGAAGGCGTGGATTTGGCGAGGGCGTGGATTTGGCGAAGGCGTGGATTTGGCGAGGGCGTGGATTTGCCGAGAGCGTGGATTTGGCGAGGGCGTGGATTTGGCGAGGGCGTGGATTTGGCGAGGGCCTGTATTTGGCAAGGGCGTGGATTTGGCGAGGGGGTGGATTTGGCGAGGGCGTGGAATGATGGCAAAGGCGTGGCGATAGCGAGGGCATGGAGATGGTGGAAGGGTGGAAATAGCGAGAACGTGGAGGTGGCGAGGGCGTGGAGATGGGGATGATCAGAAAAGTAAGCGAGAGCGTGCATATGGCAAGGATGTGAAGTGACGTGGATGTCAATGGTGGGAATATGAAATGAAATATGGAGAGTATGAAGATCAAAGACATAGAGATATAAGGGACGTCACAAATACACATTCCATGACTGTGGTAATGACAGAGCATGAAGATGACTAGAACATATAGATACGCCTGTTATATGACTTAAAAATGGCAAAATCCGGAAATAGGATCGGCAAGGAATGAACATGGAAGAGGAGGGGACAAGATATCAGGATGATCAGGAATTGAAGGCGGTGAGATTTGTCATACAGTTAGTAGTGTAACTCGAGGAGAAAACAAAGACCCGACATGTTGGTGAGGAGAGGAGAATTTCAAAATGATGACCACAGGACATGGAGGTGTTGAGGACCCGCACTTTTGGGAAGATAAGGATGTTAAGTTGGTGGACGTCATGTAGAGTGGGCGGAGGCGAGAAAAGGAAATGAATGCGAGAAATGGCCTAGGTTGGAACTGTAGATGATGATGACGAGACATGAAGTTGGAGAGAGGGGCGATCATGGAAATAGTGATATTGATGGAGATAAATTAATCCGGCGTGTAGATGGTAAGAGGAGATGACTAATTCACAGAGATGCTAGTGAGCGAGGCGTGGCGAGTTGGAGGTGGCGAAGGGCGTGCCGGAGTGTGTGTGGTGAGCGGTTTCGTTGGCAGGGTGGGGAACTGGGGGGAGGGGAGTGGAGAGACGGGGATAGAGGGGTGGGGATGGGAAGGGGGCTAGGCGGAGCGCCGGGGCTGGTTCGTTGGCGGGGATGGGGAATCGAGGGGAGGAGGGGAGAGAAGGGGATGGATTGGCGGGGAGGGAAGGGGGTAGCAGGTTCGCCGAGGGAGGATCGTTGGCGTGGGTGGGGAATGGGGGGAGGGGAGTTGAGAGACGGGGATAGAGGGGTGGGGATGGGAAGGGGGCTAGGCGGAGCGCCGAGGGTGGTTCGTTGGCGGGGATGGGGAATCGAGGGGGGAGGGGAGAGAAGGGGATGTATTGGCGGGGAGGGAAGGGGGTAGCCGGTTCGCCGAGGGAGGATCGTTGGCGTGGGTGGGGAATGGGGGGGGAGGGGATGGGAGGGCAGGGCAGGGCAGGGCATGGGTAGGGTAGGGTTGGGTAGGAAAGGGGTGTGATGGGGAGGGTGGGAGGGAATGGGAGAGGAGAGGAGAGGAGGGTAGTGTAAGGAAGGGTGAGGAGGGGAGGGGAGAGGAGAGGAAGGGGGAGGGGTTGCCCTCCGCGTCACAATGCCTGAGCGCTCGGCCGCCGTCATATGAAGAGCGGTGGCGCCACCATGCAACTCCATTGCGCATTTGGGGCGCGCCGGCTGATACGTGCAAGAGGACATCGAAACGCGAATAGAGGCTGCATTCAGCGGCGCATCAATAAACGTTTCCGGATGAGCAGTGCTTACATCAATGAAACGTCTATAGTAACCTATTGGAATTGGTTATGTTCTTACTTTAAACTGCGTTTTTATTGAATCAGAATTTCTACTCTCTACAGAATCAGTGTATAATGGCCAAATGTAAGACTGTGAACTATTTATTTTAGATAATTTTAGCATTATTTTGCGAGTATTTGAAATAAAAGGATATGCTACAGAAATATCACGTCCTTATTACTAAAATTCTCTTCTGAAAGTTTAGAGTGAACGATCATAAGTTTTCGTAATATCAACTCTGTACAATTTGAGCATGATCTTCGATTACCGGAAGGGAAATTAACAATGCCACTGGGAAAAATAAAATAAATATTCAAAAGATATAAATGGTAATCTCATTTTTAATCTTAGAATAGTAAAAAATGAATATTCTTTTATGTGATTAAATACATGAAATGAAGGGTTATTTGAGAATCGACTTAATTGTAATAATTCTAGTGTGTGTGTATATATATTATATATATATATATATATATATATATATATATATATATATATATATATAATGTATGGACATTTATATAGATTGACATAGAATTAGTTGAACATTTCTCTTTTGAGGAATGCACAAGCAAAATAAAAACGAACTACAGTATTTAATCAACAGTGGAAGTCGAATGTCCTATTTTTGGAATTGAACGGAATTTTTGTATTGGATATTAAATTCTTCAGACAAAAACACACAATAAACGCAGTAGACAATGACACGCCACACAGCGACGTGAATCAATGTAGTAGGACGCGCCGCCCTCATCAATATCCCTTGCGCGTAAGAGAGCTGCAGGTCGAGGACACAAGGACTCCTCACGGCAGCCGCCGCAAATGGGTCGCTGTTAATTTACTGGGCGCGGGCTGCGCGGAGTGGCATCGCCTCAGTCAAAGAGCCCGTCGCTCCGTCGGCGCGTTGCACTTCACCAAACAGGTATCTCCACCTTTGCGCGCCCCTCCCCTCCCCCCACCCCCTCTCTTTGCCTTTGTGGCGGCCGATGCCGTCCCCCCTGTCAAGAAGCAGCCGCTGCCGCCCCACTCCGCCCACGGCCTGTTCGCTCCAATCGGCCCCTGCACGTTCCCAGCCTCGCAGTCCAGCCCCCGCCCACTCTGCCAGACCCGTTTCGCTTCCACGCACTCCCCTGCACTATGCCCACGCTCTGTCCACATCGGCACGCCACTAAACACAGCCCCACGCGCCCTTCAAACACAGCCACACGCGCCCTTTAACCACAGCCACACGCGCCCACTAAACACAGCCACACGCGCCTCCTAAACACAGCCAAAAACACCCCCTAAACACAGCCACACGCGCTTCTTAAACACAGCCACACGCGCCCCCTAAACACAGCCACACACTACCCCTAAACACAGCCACACGTGCCCCCTAAACACAGCCACACGCGCTTCTTAAACACAGACTCACACGCCCCCTAAACACAGCCTCACGCTCCCCTTAAACGCAGCCACACTCGTCCCTAAAGACAGCCAAACGCGCCCCTTAAACACAGCCCTTAAACACTACCCCTAAACACAGCCGCACGTGCCCCCTAAACACAGCCACACGTGCCCCCTAAACACAGCCACACACGACCCCTAAACACAGACACAGCCTCCCGCCTCTGCCCCAGCCACCTTCACTCCGTTCGGGCCACAGCCATCTCCATTTTACCTTTCTCTCCGCGTCTTACTTCTCCTTCCTCATCCCACACATTCCGTCCACCCCCATTCCTATTATTCTCTACTACTATCCTTTCCCATAATCCTCTTTCTTCCTCATCGCTGTCCAACTCTGCTCTTCCGGTCCCTTTAAACTCTTGGTTTCGCCCTATCCCCTTTCGCTATCCACCTGGCCTTGTATTGTACATTCTCCTTACCCTTTCCCTCCATCTCCACCCTCTTCTCTCAATTCCGTCCAACCCCTTTGCTCCATTCCCGCTGTCTGCCGCCCGATTCACTTTCTCTGTCTCTCTCCTGTCACCGTCCCTCCCGCTCACCCGACCCCACCCACCCACTCGCTCGCCACGCGCCCCCGCGTTTGTCGGCGTCTATGAAAAGCGCTCGCAAAGCCGCCCTCTCTTTCTGCGCGTTCGCCTCTTGCCCGCCGCCCCACCCCACCCGACCCCATTCCACCGCCACCGCCCGCCCAAGAGAGGTATTGGTATTCCACTCCGGTCTCCCACCCCCACGCCCACCGCCTCGCTTCGCCGCCGCGGCCATTTTGTTTGATAACGGAGAGATCTAGGAGGCCGCGAGCCGCGCCGCGCCCGTATCAAGGTGGCCGCGAGGGTCGGATTCATTAAGCAGATGGCGTGCACTTTCTCTGCCACAAGTTGATAAATATTTCAACATTTTCTTCGCAGAGAAAGAGGAGCGCCGAGGGAGCCGCGAGGGCGCGCGGGGGCAGAAGCAGTCCGAAGCGGATAGAAGCACGCGTCACAAAGCCCCGCTATTGTTCTTTCCGTCTGAATGCGTCCTTTGTGTATCCCCGGTCGCACAAAGGAGGAAATAAGACCTCTTTCTCCCCCCTTTCTTGTCAGCAGAATAAGACGAATGTCCATATGGGAGATTGAGTCTAGAGAGAGGGATGAATATCACGGACAATGCCGGGCCCGAGGTCCGTGTGGGAAACCGCGATTAGATCCAATAACGCTTTTCCTCGCTTTTCCGAGGCTCCGGGAAAAATATTTCACGGCTCTCTGAATCCACGGCGAAGCTACAGTGGCGTCGCTTTCAACGCAGCTGGGGAGCGGGGGCGGGCGCTATCGGGGAGAATCGGAAATAAATTGTTAGCCGGCGATCGGCGAGAGGCGGCGCTCACAAAGCGCCTCTGGCGGTGTGCGGGGGAGGTGGAGGGGGAAGTGGGGGGAGAAGGATGACTTCTCCTTCGGCCTCTCCAGGAGGTCATCCCCATTAACCCTCCGACGGGCGCGTAGCGGCACTCAGTGCCGCATTCTTACATTTGTCTTGATATCGCGTAAAAAATTGGTGTCGCACTATTGAGCTCATAGTTATTCTTCATTCATTATATTTTCAACCGAATAACACTCAAATGCACTATTTTCGACACTGCCGATCGACCGTTATTCATTAGTAATTTGCAACGGTTGCTGCACTCCGCACCCCACGCGCATTGTCATGAAAGTGTAATATTTGCCTATTTTATCCATTAGAATACTTACTGCTTCTTTGTTATTGAGCTTTAAGACATATATTTTGGAGTATTAACTACTAATTCAAATTTAAATAAGTTGTTTCGAAGAAACGTTTGAAGGCACGTTTTCACCGTATTCATTCCCCGACAATGAATGTAACACGTTCCAAAACACGGAGGAAGCGAGTGGAATGGATTAGATTCTTATTAATATTGTTATTTCGTTTGGTATTTACTTTTTATGAAGTAAAATTTATAGAAATATAAATAAGAAATATTTACCTCACATTCCACAACAAGTGTAGTAACTATTGACGCGAAAATTGAAGTTGATAAATGCGGCATGGAGTACCGCACGCGCCTGCTGATAGAAAATGATGGGACGCGCCCGCCAGAGGGTTAACGGAGGTCGATCCAAAGAACCTGGAGACCTCCACGTGCTCACAACGCAATCACTGCCGCATGTGTTTTTACACTTTGGAGTATACCCATAAATAGAAGTATGAGTACCCACAAATAGAAGTATGAGTTTCTCGTGTTATTTTTTTTAGTTTGGCGTGAAAAAAATGTTGGCGTTATATCGCGGAAAGGTGTAACCAATTTCGCGTTAATTTCTCTGTATTGTTTTTGAATGTAGGTGTTAAGAAACACTCGAGCAGTTAGTTTGATTGTATTTTTAGTTTAAAAGAGGGCAGGGAATAAATGAAAGCGTCTTTGTTTTTCATTTATTTTTGTACACTATCGTAATATATTTATATTATCATAAATGAATAATTATACATAAATTACATTTACTTTGTGAATGGTAACATAGCACAGGTCACAATAAATCCACCTTTGGTCTCATAATTGGAAAACATTTTCGAAGCCATTCACGAACTGAAGTGAAACGCACAAACCTTTATTGGAAAATTCTTTAGCTCTCCTATCAACTGTAACAGTCGTTGAGTGACCCATCTTCGCAACTAACGTTTGAGTCCGCGCTGCAAAGAGATTCTCGACCATCGCCTCGTCCACGGAGTCCTTGCGATATTCTTTATTTTCCGTTACACAAGCCAAGAGGGCAGGACTAACTTCAAGGAGGATAACACACCATTACGTTACGCATAATTCCACGAACTGTCAGAGAGAATAACTTCAGTTGAAGATGGCATCGTATTCAGCCATGAAACTTCCCTGGACTGCATTTTCCCTTTTGCGACGAGTTACATTCGTAAGTAAGACGTGGCCTATGTCGGGTTAATGAATTTCGTGATTATTCCCTACTTATCGTGAAAATGCCCCAATTTCGCTTTAAAATCATTTTGTTCCCAACATTCACGAAAAAATTACAGCGAATTGTGAGTGCAATCAACTCAAATCGTCAAGAAAATTCGAGATCAATTTAATTAAGTTTTCTTCTCTTTTATCGTTAAAACGAAAATCTCATGCCTCTACCCATATACTATGCATCTACCCTATCAAAGCTGGGTCAATACATTTTATGTGGTCCAGAATTTAATAAATTGCTCGCTCGACCATCTCGAAAAAAACCATATTTTTTACATAAATTTCCTTATGTTTTGACTGTTTAAAAGTTTTTTAACTTTTTATATTGTACCTGGTTTAGAAATGGCGGCCATTTTTGTTTCACGCCGTGCGCCATTTTTCGCGTTTGCAGACATTAACTCTTTTCTAAATTACTCCGCCCTAGGCTGTTCTAGCATTCTAAAGTAAAAAGCATTCGATTAAGTATATTCTGGCCTGCAAATCGAAATTTTATTTACCTATCTTCTATGTGTCTATCTGGGGAATATTTAGAAACAAATCTATGGAAAGCGAGTAAATGAACGATTTTCAGAGAGTAATTTCTCAAAGATGGAATAGAATCATAGCGTTAATTTTTTTTCTGGCTGCAACCAGTTGCATAATGGTACTCATTCCCACAGAGAACTTTAAAAAAGTATTAATAATTAATCATTGAGAATCATTCGAGTAAATACTTCGTTCCATTGTGTACATTAAAATCACATTTTATATTAATTCGTAATTTAACTTTGATCCTATTTCACTAGCGCAGTACTCCCTCGTAGGTGGACTGGTGGCCACCGCCACCTGCGCCAGCATGTGAGCGTAGGGTTAGGGAGCGTCTGTTAGGTGGCTTTGGGTAAATTCTTTATGTCAACGGCCACGAAACGATTCAGTGGGAAAGTTTAACTTATAATAGTAGTAGAAAAAGTACCATATGAAACTCGATGTAATGGGTATTAATACACTCGTGTGACGTTTAGGATACTCGCTCGTTCCTCGCTCGTCTCGCAATATCACACTCGTACAAAACATATAATTGGAATACTCGCACTCAATTTCACGTTTTAAAAATTGTCGATCTGTTCATGTAACCCTGTAGCATAGGAAAATTATATATTATCCATTGTATAAAAAGCTCTTTCGCAACGCGGTTTATAAAGCAACTCCATCTGTGTTCGAATCAGTAGACATCAGAGCTGTAATTCGATAAATTATCATACAAAGAGGATATTACCCAACCCACTGCCGAATTATGTCAACGATGTTCGGATAAATAATTTAATTCTGAACAACATGAAATAATTTCCGAAAGAATCGCAATATTGAAATTGAATTACGTTTCAAACTACCGACAGTACTCCAATTAGAGCGGGCACTAAACAGCTATGGATTATTCATGCGAGTTGTGACAGCTCCGTGAGCCTCATCGGCGTCCCGCCACCGACGCCAGAACGAAACTACTTTGCGGCGCTGGCGGGCGGCGCGCGGATCAATTTGTTTAGTTTTAATTACAGCTGGCGGCACGCGCCCGGCGCGTCACAGACGCCACCCCCTCGCCCTCCCCACTGCCCGACACCCACCGCCCCACTGCCGCGCTTCGTTGCCAGCCAGCCACCTCGCCCCTTCAGCCGACTCGCCTCCCAACCCCAAGCCTCCCAGCCATCACGTCTCCCAGCCGCCCAACCTACCAGCCACCACGCCACGCAGCCCTCAATTTCCCAGCTACCGTGCCTCTCAGCCACCAGCACGCGTTCCAGCCACCGGGCGTCCCAGTCACCAGGGCGTCCCAGACACCACGGCCAACGCGTCCCAGCCACCACGCGTCGCAGCCACCACGCGTCCCAGTCACCACGCGTCCCAGCCACCACGCGTCCCAACCATGCCACCCCACCTTATTTCCGCCTTCCCCACCTTCCTTCCACACCACCTTCCACCCTCACCACGTCTTTCCCCGTCTCCCACCTTCCCCATTTTCCCGCCACCCCTCTGGTCAATTGGCAATATTGACAAATTTGATACACGCCTCCGTCCCCTCGCTGCATTACGCTTCTTACTGACATCATCAACCACGCCCACTACCGTCGCAGTGCTTGTTGACACTTTTTAAAATTTATTTTCTTGAAGAAAGTACGTAGGTCAGTTAATATAAATATACATATGCATTTACAAGGGAGAGAAATTCTCATTTCGGTGTCTGGATTCTGGATCTAAATCTGCAAATAGCTTTTTAGGAATATGGGGTATGGATATTTGTTTTTTGTTCGTGTTTGGAAATTACGGCTTTTGGCCAGTTTGAAAGATGAAAGAGTTGGGATTTGAGGTAGATACAATAAAAGTTTGTGGCCAGATATGTGATGTTCTATAGGTTCCAAGTTAATTAATTGTAGAGTTGTTGGTTGGATTTGTAATTGCCAAGGGACATGAGCATTTCTTCTTATTAAGAATGTTTTTTGAAGGATTTGAAGTTTGTGGATGTCAGTTTTAGCAGAGTTGATCCAAATTGTCCCATCCGCTACCATCGCGACCGCGACCGCCGTGACCTGCGACCTCACCGCCCGCCCGCGCGACCACCACCGCCAGTCAGCTCTCGGCTCAACCGCAAAGCGGGGCGGGCCGCCGCGCGGCAAAGCTCGTGATCCGGAGGCCCGGATCGAACCCCGGGCGCGCCTCCGCGAGCGGGGCCTTGCGCGGCGGCTTCAGCGGATGAAGCCTGTGATTGTGCTCTAATAACGGGCTTCAACCGGTGCGCGCGCGTTCCACCGCCGCCCCCGCCGCCCGCCCCCCGCCGCCGCCCCCCGCCGCCCGCCCCCCCCGCCCGCCCCCGCCCCCCGCCCCCGCCACCGCCACTGCCGCCTGCCCGCCATCTCCCCGCCGCCACCGCCGCCTCCCCGCCACCTCCCAGCCACCTCCCCGCCACCTCCCCGCCGCCGCCGCCTCCCCGCCGCCTCCCCGCCGCCTCCCCGCCACCTCCCCGCGCGCCGCCTCCCCGCCGCCGCCTCCCCGCCACTTCCCCACCACCGCCCCGCCGCCTCCCTGTCGCCTTCCCGCCGCACCGCGCTCCCCGCCTCCCCGCTGCGGCGGAGGAGCGCTGGTCAATTTGGGCGCGCGGCGCGAAAGTGCAGCTGGATCGCGCGCTGAACACGGGGCCGGTGCAAGCGGTCACAGCAGAAAACACTCATCAATTTCTGAGATCCATTCTTAACGCCTCATGGTTCATTTCTAATAAACAGCTCAACAAGGAATTCAATATAGAATCATTAGATAATCACATCACATACCTTGCTACAAATTTCTATTGTAATATCCATCAAATTCCAGCACTCTCCGAATTCAGACTCACAAAAAAACCAATCTATAGAACGAGAATCCGAAATAAATACGCATTCCATGTTTTCCAAATCGAATTCGCCGACATAGAACCAGATTAGAGGACCCATAATAGGACACCCATTGTATAGTATGCAAGCTTAGAATAAGCTAGTGGGTAAGCATCAAAATTACGTATGTAAATTTTAAATAACTATCTACGTATCTACCTTTAGGGAAAAAATAAAAAAAATTAAAGAAAGCAGAAATCAATGCAATACCCTGGATGCAAGTGGCTCAGAATAAATATTCGGTACAAATCTCTAGCGCACGTAAGCGGTCGAAGGCTGCTTTTTGGCAATGAACAAGTTGTTGATTGATTGTTAGTGATTCCGGGCTTGTCGACTACTGAGGTCATTAGACTCGTAATTGTAGTACATGGTTGTTTCCATCGGGAGGTGGCGGTGCTCTTCCTCCACTGGATGGCGAGATCCGGCGCCGACCTACCGTCGACTAGCGTGGATTCCCTGAACCAGGTATCTCCCATCAGCGAGACACTGTCCCAGCCGGGACGAACTCTAAGCCCCAGACTAGATATTTTCTAACTACATTTCTAGATATTTATTCTAGAAATGCAGTTAGTATTTTATTTGGATAAGCTACCTTTCATAGAAAGTAATATTGATGAATAGTTTTAAGTTACAAAAACTGCATATTTGCGTAGTCTTCGATAATCATTACCTGCGCATTGATGGGAAGAGATTATTAACACGTTTCAAACTAATTAGAATCGTTATGGAATGGGCTCTGGTCCGATCAACACCTCGTCTCCAGATTAACGAAGAGGAGAGCGTGCCAGTCGAGGCGCAGACGTCTCCATCCAGACGCCGGCGCGGCGCGGGGCGTGGGGCGTGGGGCGCGGGGCGGAAAGCGCGGGGCGGGGCGCGGGGCGGCGTCCGCTTTCGCCGTAACTTTGTTGAGCAATTAGCGCCTGCAGCGCTCGCGCACCTTTGGCGTCGTCACGGGATCCGCGCTCAAGAAGGTAACACTTCATTTGGACGGGAGAAGCGCCCGGCCCCTTCCCACAGCCCCCCCTGCTCTTCCAGCACCTCCCACCTCCCACCTGGCACGCCCGCCCGCCCGGACCCTTGCCTTTGTTACCTGACGCTCGGGCATTTTCCTTTCCCGCCCGCCTGTCCGCTTCCACTGACCCGTCCGCCCTACCCTTTCCTCTGTCCCACACGCTCTCATCCTTTCCTTTCCCGCCCGCCTATCCGCTTCCACTGATCCGTCCGGCTCGACTCTTTTCTCTGTCCCGCATGCTGGCACACTTTCCTTTCCTACCCGCCCACTTCCACTGACCCGTCCGCTCGACTCTTTCCTCTGTCCCGCACGCTCACACACGTTGCTTTCCCGTCCGCTCGTTCGCTTCCGCCACACCATTCCGCTGCTCACTCGCTTGTCTGTTCCACCATCCCGATTGCTTTCCTTTTTTGACAGACAGCTTGCCCACCCTCCCACCCGTCGTCGACCCGGTGCGTACGGACCCGATCGCCTTCCTCTGTCCACACGCCGAACCGCTTTCCCCACCCCTGCCTGCTTGGGTTTCTTTCGTGCCGTCCGCGCTGAGACAACGCGAACAGCGGCGTCCGTGGGGAGATGGGAGCTGATCTGTCGTTAATGGTGAAGCGAGTAGAGAAGCGATGAAGTGCAGTGGTGAAGCCAAGTGAATACGTTGGTAAGTGGTGGAGACGGAAGATTGCACTGATGCCGTGGTTGAAGGGGGGTTGGTGTAGAGAACGATCGGGATAGAAACTGAGCGAGGGAGCCGACAGTGACAAAGAGGAGAGAGGGACTGAGCTGGGAGGCGAGGTGACAGCGGGGCGTGTGGGGCGAGCGCGGTAGAATAACACAGCGTGGGTGATGGAGGGAGTGGGGAACGGAATGAGGGGGTGGAAAGGGGGTGGGATGCAGAAAGACTAGGATAGAGAGAGGTGAAGAGGAGGCGGAGCCCGAGCTGGGACAACGCGCTCTGCTGGATCAGTGAGACGAGAGCGATCCGATGTTGATGCTGAAGCGGTTGGTGAAGTGAAGACGTTGGTGGTGCAGGAGAAGGGAGATTGAGTGGTCTCAGGGTGAAGAGGGGTTTGGTGTGGCGAAAGACCGGGGTAGAGCGATGTGGAGGGGAGTCGGCGCCCCCAGCTGGGAGGAACGGGGGCGGAGTGAAGCGAGCGGGGGGGGGGGCTGGGTGGTGGCCGGGCGTCGGAGCGCGGCCGCCGGTATTTGGCCTGCAACTCAATTTGGCGGCGCGCGAGGGCGAAGGTCGGGTGAAGCGCAGGTGGGTTCGAGCGGCGGCCGCGGCGGCGGGGGCGGGGCGGGGGCGGGCGCCGCGATACCATCTGCTGCCCGCTCCCGCTCACGTGCCGCCGCGAACACATGGACGACGCTCGTTACCACGGACGCCGCGCCGCCTAGCTCTCTCCGCCCCGTCACTCCCGCTCTCTCCCGTCCCTCCACTCCCGCTCTCTCCGTCCCTTCACTCCCGCTCTCCATCACTTCACCCCCGCTCTTTCCGCCCCTCTTCTCCCCCCGCTCTCTCCTCACCCCTTCACCCTTCGCTCTCTCCACCCGTACACCACTGCTCTGTCCGTCCTTTCACCCCCGCTCTCTCCGTCCCTCGTCCCCGCTTTTCTCCGCCCCTTCACCCCCGCTCTCTCTAATCCCTTCGTCCCCGCTCTCTCCGCCTCTCCCCTCTCTCTCTCCACCCTTCACCCCGGCCCTCTGCCCCTTCACCGCCGCTCTCTCTCCGCCCCCTCACTCCCGCTCCTCTGACTCACGGGGGCTTGGATGAAACGCTCTGGAATTTTCGGAGCCCCGAGGCTGCTAATGAATGACTTTCGTGCAACAACTCGTTTTTCACTATTTTTATTTCGCCTCTGTCTATATGACTCCGGTGGTATGAAACTGTCACATTTTTTCTAAATTTACAGCGTTTTAAATGTTGGTCATCTGAAAGAAAGTAAACGTGCTTTTTTTGAATTAAACTAACTTTTTTGTTAGTCTTTTTGACTGTATATATTGAACAATTCCTCCAGGAACGGCAATGCAGTGCGTTAAAATAAAATAAGTTGAATGAAAGCGTAGACTTCCGCGGCTGTCGATAGTATCTTCTTGGCTGTCTGCGTCCTAGACACGAATGCCAACATTTCAGCCGTGCCGCTGCGACCTTTCTCAGAGCGAAATGCATGAAGGTCGCGGTATGGCTCTCAAAAAGTTGGTGTCTGGGCCTAGATCGCGGCGTATCTCGGAGAACCAACTATGTAGTACATTATATTTAGCAAATTTTACAAGACAGCGATTTAAAGTCACATTTGTCCTCTACACCAAAGTGGCAATGATGCGATTCTAAGTCCTTTTAATTTTGTAATTAAAGTATTTTAGGCTTATTTCGCAATATCTGTAGGAAAAGCAATGGAATTTAAGCGAGTTTTTTAAAATATTACTTTAATGTACAACATTGACATAATTCTCTTTCCCTCCGAGACACAAATGTGATCCAATACGCGAATATGAAGGTTTGTACGATTTGTAATATCCGCATCGCCGTCGACACAGAATAGTACGAACGTGCTACTACAGCAGACGGAATAAATCTTTAGGTGTGTCTCAAGCAGATTTAAGATGAGTAATGTAAACGTTTGTAGATTTTCTATTAAACAAATCAGAACTTTCAAATGCATTCTATAAACCATTATGCTGCAAAATTCACTATGGCATTATCACTGGAAAACGATGCATTCATAGCCAAAAAATATTTTGTAATCTCTGAACGTCGAGTTGTGTTTCTTAGACTGCAATCTACGAAATGTTACATTTCTAGAATTATTTTTCTGTATTTTATTTTTTAAATCAATCAGTAGTAGCTTACCATTTAATAGGCAATAAATAAATTGTATTTCATGTAACTGTAATTATAGAAATAACTTGCTTTTTAATAGAAGCATAACGTTTTACGAACTAATTCTTCCCATTTTCAGGTACATATACAGGGTGTCCGGGGGGAAACGTCGAAACTTCGAAAATAAGCTCTTAAATCAATCCTAAGCATATTTTGTCCAATAACCTACGTGTATATTCTAAATGGTTGAGCCGCAATGAGCACTCAAAATTTGGTTTGAATAAATCATTTCTTAGGCAAAAATTTGCATTATGGAAGCATAGAAACACTCGAGAAACATATAAATTGTTTATATTTACAAAGAAAATGAATATATTTGCTCAGACAGAAAAATTAAGCGAGAAATAAAAAAGCAGTCGAATTGTGTAAATTGGGTGCTTTTTTATTTATCGCATAATTTTTCTTTCTGAAGAAGTATATTGATTTCTTTTGTAAATAATAAGCAACTTATATGTTTCTGGAGTGTTTTCTATGCTTCAATAATGCAAAGTTTTGCCTAGAAATCAAATTTTCAAGCCAACTTTTTAGTGCTTATTGCGACTCAACCATTCGGAAAATCCACGTAGTTTATTAGACAAAATATGCTTAGAATTGGCTTCAGAGCTTATTTTCGAAGTTTCGACGTTTCCTCCCCGAACACCTGTTTATGTTCAGTAAATATGGCAAAATTATTTTACAAATAACAATAATATCTATTAATGATAAAATTACAAGTAACACATGGAAATGCAAAATACAATAATGGGTTGAGTCTCACATAATCATGTTTTATTATTTTTATTTTATTCAAAATAAGCTCATATGAAGTCGTAAAAATATTACACTCTGATTTGAATTTATTGTTTTATTAATTTCAAAGACTTTCAGCTCTAAGTGGCGAAACTGCTGAGTTGACGTTTATAACATATCAGAAGAATATCCATCCGTATCAGAAAGTATTCTTTCAGTTGCGTCACTCTCCATTTACCGGTTGCACGCCTTCCACGCCTTCAGATAGGAGTCATGCCTCTAAAACCTGGAACTGGAACCTCATCAGTGTGTACAGTGGTCGAATTGATGAAAGGATATTAGGATACAAAATCTTAAGTTTGCTTCACTTTGCCAATACACTTCTAAAATACTAAAAAAAGGAGTTCTGGTGTGATCCGTTTATTCTCACCTGATCAAGGAAAATTCCAAAAGGCAAATCCTTGCGTTCCCCTGTCGCCCAGTCTCGCAACATTTCCTCGCAGTTGTGACACGGTATGTAGAGCCAATCTTTGTCTTCAACTCCAATATTAGGTCGAAAGTATGCTGTATAAGTGCTTATCACAAATAATGTTATATTGCGCATTGGAAGATCGAGGATGAAGTATCCACAAACACAGACGTGTTTGATGATTGACGTGTCTTTTTAGACATAACTTGAAAGAAGAACGAAAAATTATCCCTGTTAATAACGAAAATGTGCAAAAAAACTGGAGAAATAATCTCAGATCTACAAATAACACTCGTGTTTTCAAATAAACTCCATGACGTTGCCAATGACGTTTCTAGCACTTATAAAAGTTCCTTCGCCTTCGCGTGCAGATTCGGTTCGCACTGCTCGAACTCGCGGCGTTTCTTAAGAAATTGAAAGAGGAAGGGTGTAATTCGAAAGTTCAAGTTTCAATAAAAGTGGTCAAAATAGTTTTCCCATTTTAAATCAGATCAAAATTACTAAGATTCTCTAAAAATCATTCAATCGAAAAATATCGTTGAGTAGTGTTATCTATAAAAGGAGAAACTGGCGTGTAAACGTCAATCCAATGCTAGATGCACAAAACGCATTTAAATGCATGAATATTCACTGATCATGTTACAATTCATTAAAAAGAACATCCCAGAGAAGGTTTTTCTAAATTTATCCCCTGAAGAGTTCGTAAATTTTGGTTAATGCAACCCGCAATGCATCTGGACATTGCGGGTTGCGGCAAAGCTCCGAGCTTGTTGACGGGCGGGCAGACGTGGGCCGTGTCCAGGACAAGGTGGTAGTGGTAGAGCAAGGTAGAACGAGGATGGAGTCGAGGGACGGCAAGATTGGAACGGAAAGGAGTGAGGGCAGGCGGAACAGGGAGGGCTGAAGGAAGAGAAGATGGCGGGGTTGAGCAGGTAGAGAGGCGGGGATTTCAAGGCAGGCTGAGTGTAGCTTGAATATCAGGCTCGCAAGTAAAGTTAATATTTCTACTCTCATTGTATAATTCTATCGTTCGATAGCCGCAACCTGTTGCATACCTGACACTCATTACGATAGAGATTTCATTATGATACAGGTTCTCGACCAACCAGCGAGAAGTTTACAACCAAGTATTGACAATTATTATATTAAGAATCGTTATAGTAAATGTTGCGTTCGATTGTGTACATTAAAATTGAATTTAATTTTGTATTATGCTTCTCAGTTTTAATTTATTTTATTATTAGTATTTTTAGGTATAATAATATTTAAAATAAATTGGATCGTAATTTTACTTTCATCCTATTTCACTGGCACAGTGGTAGTTATTGGAGGGAACATTTCACTGACGTTCAGATCAGAAGCAGTAAGTCATTTTGTATTATATGTTGCCGTGTGTTTGTTCATAAAAATCGGCCAATTCTTTAGTTTAAAATGACTAGTGAATCAGAGGCGGAGTTAATACCTCCTAAAATAAGAGACAAATCCAAAATGGTGACGTCGGAATTATTGTAGAAACTTCTGTACCCCCTCGCAGGCGGTCCTGATAAGGACAAAGCCACCTGCGGTGTGTAGGGAGCTGTGCCCTAGGTGACCTTGGCTGAATCTTGCATGTCAATTGCCACGAAACGATTCAGTGTAAAACTTTAACTCATCGAAATCTCATGTAACACTAGTTCACTTTCAATTAATAAACTCGTGTGAAGTTTACGATACTCGTTGGTCGCTTATATCGTAATATCCCACTCGTGTGTTAAAACCGATCATTACATAATCGTTTCATAATGTGCTATTAATTATACCGGCTGAGTTACCTCAGAAACAGCATTGACGCTGTTTCTGCAGCATCTCTGACCTGCAGGTCCTAGGATTTGAGTCACGACATAAGCTAGTGGGAAAGTTGAATTCAGCTCATATCAGGAGGAGAATTTTAGAGGTCGAATTTTCTGATCAGTTTTCCGCTTACCAGCACACGCCCTGCAGTATCCATCCTGTCGTGAGTCTATGTCAGTAGCGTAGAGGCTTATCTCAGTTGGGTCAGTGCCCCGCTGGAGAAATACATTGGAGGCCGAAATCCGTCCCAAATGGACGTGTACGTCGGCACCGGATTTCACCAACCAGCTGTGAAGGAATCAACGCCACATGTCGTGATTTCAACATACACTCTATAACAGGACTAATGATCCTAGCAGTTGACATTCTCGTAAATACCAATCAATCCATTTACTCTATGAACTATTTTTTCCTTGTAAATTTCTTGCTATACATCAATTATTTACTGACACAAAATTGATGGCCAGCGAGAAATATTATGAATAAAAAGTGACAAACACCACATATTATATCCTTTCCATTGTAGTGTATGTAAATAAAATTTATCGATTACATGCATCTTTAAACCCTGTTAACACTCAACAACCCTACAGGTTTGTTAAGAGCACTTGTACTTGCCTGTAGGTTAGAAATTGTCATTCTTAGCAACTTAAATAAACAATCATCAATTCATCGCAAGTCAAATGTTTATTAAGAAAAAAATGGCGATGAACAAAACAAATCAGATTCAAACAATTCAGAATAAAAGTAACTCGTATTTGTTTTTTGGATAATTATTGTTAATTGTAATAATAGTAGTTGAAATGTGTATTAGTTAAATTAACCTCATTTGCCTGGCATCCCACCAAATGAAACTCTTCTCCGATAATCATATTTACCGAAGATCTGAAGGTGTTGCCACTGGAAGTCGACTTTCTCACCGTACGTCATTACTTTAGATATTTTTAGGTTCAGGGAAATTATTTGCATCCATCTTTTTCCAAACCACGGTGTACAAATATTGTTTAAATAGATATATCGCAAGCAACATCCCACAATATCGCAGTAACGTGCTCCAGCAACAGAATTCATTTGTTTCTTATCACAGTAACGTAACTGTTGGCACAAACAGTGAGATTATTGGTGACCGATAAAATGTTGAACACACCAAGAAATGTTACTGTGTTATTACTACCTCGTCGAAATTAAAAATCTCTGCTCAGTTACACTCCGCCTCAATTTTTAAGTTTTGGCCTCTGCAGTAATAACACTCACACCATTTCGAGGCATGTTAACCCTTTCACTGCTACGCATTAGGAACGCTGGCTGCCGCGCAGTGCTGAGTCTTCCGCCGCCGCCGCTCGCCGTGTGCTGACGGCCCGCGGTGCAAGCAACCCATGGTTTCACAACACGTGGAAAATTCTCGCAACGGAAGGATTGAAACTCTATCTACTAGACACCAAAATAAACTTTAAAGTGTTGAAAACAGGACCCATGTTGGGACAATCGCCTAATTTCAACCGCGATCTAAGAACAGCCACGAGAACCTGAAAGAGCAGCGCGACGCACCGGTAGCACGGCGAACTCTGACGCACCGGTGCGGCGTTAGCACTACGGGCACGGCAATGCTTGACGCACGGGTGCGTCGCTAGCAGTGAAGGGGTTAATAGGTAGAAAAATAAACATAGTGGCAGTGCGGGGTTGTTTCGTGTAGTAGCAATGTCGTGAGGGTGGGTGGCGTGGGTGCGTCCGAAGCTGACGGCGCGCCCTCTGTCCACAGGCTCGCGCACCCGCGACGTCAGCAGCAGGGAGAGCGCCTTCCAGGACCTGCTCAAAGGTGAGTGCGGGCGCCCTCCGCGCCCTGGACCTTGGCACGTCTCAGCGTCATGGCAATAATAATAATAATAATAATAATAATAATAATAATGTCACACAGAAAAACGACTCGCTCTTAATAAATGGAACGAACAGATAGCAAACACACGCCACTAAACTTGTACCCGTATGATAAAGATTAAGTTTTACAACTGGACCACCTGACCAATACTAGTCCTGGAAATGAAAATACTCCACTGGAGACATCGACGCGGTCTGGAACAGGGCTATGTCGACTTGGAATCGTCGAATGCCTGGCATTCCCGTGGCAATTTGCTTGTTGAAACCGAGGGACTCGTGATAGCTATCCAGGATCAGGTCATCAACACAAGAAATTATTGTAAATATATCCTTAAAGATTGAAATCTGGACAATGATTTATGTAAAAGGTGTCATCTGTCCAGCGAGACAATCAACATATCATATCCGCCTGCAATACAATAGCCCAAAGCGATGACAAACACAGGCATGACCAGATAGCCAAAATTCTTCACCCAAGCAATAAACAGTAAGTTTCTCGAAAACAAGCAGCCATATTACAAGTACACCCCTACAACCGTGATAGCAAATACTGCTTGCAAGCTATATTGGGACAGAACCATAATTACAGAAAGACGATAGCACATAATAGGCCAGACAATTACGCTGATTGATAAAATCAACAAAATCACTTCCATAACCAAGGATTGTGTGTGGAAAGCGGACACGCTGACCAATGAGCTACCCGAGGGACAAACACAGTACTACCGCAGGTAAATCGTCTTGAGGGCGACTGTTATCTCTTGAGGTAAAGTGGTCCCTCCCACGGGGTCATTCTGGTTTAGGAAATTCTTTGAGCTTAGGTTGTTCGAGGCACTAGAAGGCGATCGACACCTGTTACGTTTCTCCAACGAAAGTCCAACGAACTATCTTCCAAGTCTGTACTTTTTGACAAGTTCAAAATTATAGAGTTCTTTAATTATGTTATATTTGTGACCGTTGATTCATTGTAATGGATTAAAGTATCTTTTGATTATAGCCCGTCAATTTCAATCAAAATGTTTAAATAAATTGTCTGTCTGCAATCAATAGATACATGAATCCGTTGTGATGAGAGTTTTTCGTTCACCAAGGTAAATGTTTCATAGGGTTTACTTGAGCTAAAATTTAGCGCGAAAATCTTTAAATTAAATGATCACAGGTGTTGTCATTGCCAACAATGTTGTTTATTTCAAGAGCAGCTTTTGATGGCTTAGCCATCATCATCAGTTTTCTAGTACAAGAAAATAGCAAACAATTAATTAAACAATTAAAAGCAAGAGATAACAATAAAACAAGAGATTAACATTAGGAATGGCGGATGACTAGTAATTTAAAAAACAGAACTAACATTATGTGAAATGAAAACAAAGGGAAAGAACATTTTTTATATAACAGGAATTTAAATCTACGCAAGAAAGTGGATGAAATTGAATAGAACTTGAGAAAAAACATTTTGTAACAGAAACATGAAATGTAAGTTGAGCCGTTCCTTACCTGCTGTCTGGAAGCCACGAAACGACTACGCGGGTTTGGGTGGGCCAAGCGGCTTAAGTACCGGGCTGTGGGGTGGTGGAGGAGATGGAGGGTTAATGGCCTGGGTGCGGTGTCCTGTCTATTGCACCGCCCCGGAGGAGTGCGGTGTGAGGGTGGTGTCTAATAATAATTTCAGTAGAGGGGAGGGATTATGGTTTATATTTTCATTCAGAAGGTTGTCATTTAAATGGATGTGGAGGTTTTCCAAAGTTAATCTGGTGTGATAATGATTTTCTATTTCCAGTACATGAATATCTGTATGTGGATCGAACGTGTGGCCTGTCTGAAGAAGGTGATTGGCAAAGTGAGATTTACAGGAGTTGTGTTTCCAAGCGTGTATGTGTTCTTTTATTCTTGTGTTGAAAGTTCTGTCTGTGATCGCTCTTGAAATAAACAACATTGTTGGCAATGACAACACCTGTGATCATTTAATTTTAAATGCCAACGACATTTCACCACTAAACCAATAGCGAAAATCTTTTCTTTTTTTCTTCCATAAATTTACATACTTTGTTCTTTCAACCATCATACGCAATTTATTTGCGGAAACGATGGTCTAATATGTGGCGTGCAGCATTGCAACCTTCCTAACTACCGCCTCGGAAAGGAAGGGCGCTCGACCTCGCGGGAGCAAGCGGATGCTGCGAGAATGGGCGGTGCGAACCACAGCCTTGAAAGTGGATCGCTACAATTCTAGATCTTAATGGATTTGTTCTCTTGGGATTTGACCTTCATTGAACAACACTAAAGTAAACAACACAACAAACACATTTTATATGTATGATCGATATACAATTGGGAACAAAACGATTAAAAATGTAATTCCAATTTTTACAATCAATGTTAGTACATTCGTGATTTTTTTAAGTTTGCTGAAAAAAGCCATTGACTTGGAATCATAAAACCTATCGTAAAATGTTTACTGTAGAGACCGTAGTCAAACTATTTCCTTTTTAAAAGAATATCTTTAAATTTTTTAAACTATCCATCAAAAATATATTATTACATTTAACATAATCAATAGAACAGCTTCCGTTTCCAGACTAAAATTACACTCACTTCAATTTGACTACTTTACTTCTCCCGATAGAAACACAATTCTTTTCCAAAGAAACTAACATACCCTTAGTGAGTCAGCTCTCAACTGACACTTCAGTGGCCCTATTACTTAGCGTTCTACTGGCCGCCCAGCTCCTCCCTGATTAGTCGGAGTTCCGCATAGCAACGTAGTTTGCAGTGGTTTCGAACGCTACAGATCGAACAGAATTTATCAGAAACATCAAATTTTCTCGTCATAATATTAAAAGTGCCCGTTCGAGGATCCAACTTAATGAGTTATATCTACTCCTTGCAATTTTCAGTTTCAACTGCTGATGCCAACCCTTGACACTTCGTGCACACAATTCACATGTTATAAATAGAATATTTCGGTGTCCTCTGTAAATAGTTGTTGTAATTCAACTCACCGAAATCAAGACATAGCAATCTACGAATTTGAATTATTTCCGTCACGATTAACAACATGTAGGGTTCATAACCCGTTAAAACGTTTCAACTATCCAATCCTACAAACAATCTAACTAAATGAATAATTTTACTACAACAATATTACATACAACTACATCAGTATTGATCATCCTACAAAAAATGCTCAAATGGTGTCAATTACCAACGTTATCCAATGCATACGATCGTCATGTTGATCGACAGAGAAACTTACCAAATGGCAATGCAAGGTTATGAAGAGGCTGTAGCTGTCAATCAGAAATTTAGAGAATTTACGACGATTCTTTTAATGCGGTCCAGCTCTTCTCACTAGAAAACTAATTTCCCCGACGAGCGGCTCTGGAAATCAGCACTCGCATCACGGCTTGAGAGAGACTATCTGTGCACCGCCTCGCCCCTTCTCACCTACCCTCCCCCGCTCCCTCCCATACTCCCTCCCTCGCCCCCGCTCCCGCTCTCGACCCAATCCCACCCCGACCCCGCTCCCGACCTCGACCCCCTCTCCCGCCCCGCCCCTCACTTCCGCCCACGCTCCCGCCCCCACTACCGCCCCCGCTCCCGGGCCCCGCTCCCGACCCCCGCTCCCGACCCCGCTTCCACCCCATTCCCGACCCCGCTCCCGACTCCGCTCCCGACCCCGCTCCCGACCCCGCTCCCGACCCCGACCCCGACCCCGCTCCCGACCCCGCTCCCGACCCCCGACCCCGCTCCCGACCCCGCTCCCGACCCCGCTCCCGACCCCGCTCCCGACCCCGCTCCCGACCCCGCTCCCGACCCCGTTCACGACCCCCGCTCCCGACCCCTGCTCGCGCCCTCGTTCCCGTCCCCGCTCACGCTCCCGCTCCCACCCCCGCCCGCGCTCCCACGCGTCCGCGAATCCGCGGCCAGTAATTTTCACGCGACATTTATTATTAATGGCGCGATATTTATTATGAATGCAGCCATTTGCAGGAGCCGGGGCGAGCGCTGTTCTCTTCGCTCGGCGGCGCCGCCAACGCGCTATCAGTCACGGGTTCGATTGCCGCGCGCGCCGCATTCATGCGGTCCGACGCACGAGGCGACCTATTTGGAAACCTCTCCGCGCTATTGTTCTCGTGAAATTTGTTAATTTTAGTGATGAAAATGCACATTTCGGAGATATATTAATTCGAGTTGAATTTGATTCAACGTAACAATTGGAATGAAAATGGCATTGTCGGCCTTATCCATGGCCCCCTTCACTGCTCTCAGATACACGCTGCCCTGCTCAGACGGGAGCCATAAAACGATAACTGGTTCGTTGTAGGCTGTGAAGGATTATTGTGACGAATGTGTGAGGGAGTGAAATGAATATGTGGACGGATAGACGCAATGCGGTGAAATGTGTACTCCATGGAATACCTTTATTATAAACAATACTAAACAACATTAAAAGTGTTTTTTTCTGAATCGTTTCATTATTCTCTTTCTTTATTTCAAATATACGTGTGTGTTTTTTTTGTTATTATAGTCATAAATAATTAGGGCCAATCGTTTAATCCAATTTGTAAAAATAAGAATTACTTTCAAATTGGTTGTAATATTAAAATTCTAATAATAACAAAAATGTACACTATTAGTCACAATGCTTGGTAATAATTCAGTTGAAGAAACTAAATGTCATATTTCAAAAAATTATCGTGTTCTGTAAATAACAACTCATTTCAGTTAAAGCAAAATAGTAAATTTACTAGTAAAAGTTAGAAGTTACAAGACAATTAAATCTGTGCACATGATTTTCTCTCCAAACATGATGAAACTTTGTAAATTAAAGGTGGTTGTTAATATAATCAAAAATAATAAATATTTGAGTAGATTTACTTCATTTATTTTGAAGATTTTCCTTTCTCTGGTGATGTGAAACAATTATATAAAACAGTATTATAAAATGTATAGTATTTAACATTACAAGTTGGTAAATGTGTACTAATTTCAAATCTACCAGAGAATTTGGAGAAGAAAAAAAATTAACAATAATTGTATAAACTACACATATTACTTCTGAATATCATGTATCCTATTTTTCTCCTTTCGTCTGAATTTCATATGTATATGTTTTATACTAGAAGTCACTTTCAATTTTTTTTCAAAATATGTACATTGTAAATTCAATTCAGTATACGAAAAATATAAACAAATGATAAAAATTAAACACTGTTTTGTAATCACAACCGGACATTGCTTTCATTCTGCGTAAATAAATCCTTTTCTAAAGATGAGGACTATATTGCTAATTGTTTAAAATTATTATGTAAAAAAATCACATTACTATTGTTTTAAAATTATAAAATTTTTGTACTAAAATATTAATGAATTTAATTATGAATAATGAATTAAAAATGAATGAAATATTAATATTTTAGAATAATTATAAAATTAGTTTAAGACTATTTCGCAAATTCCGTGAAAAGAGCTCAACATAGTCAATTTGCATCATATGTCTATCTTTTGAGCTCACAAAGAACGTCTGTTTTCCCGAAGTTCTTTCCTTCCACAAACAGAGAAGGTACAGTTAACACGCCAAAGTGGAAAACTTCGCCGTGCCCCAGCCGTTTCGGCGTGCATGCAGAACGGTACTTAGGTCTACAAGGGCTCCCGCCGCCCCCTTGTGGATCCATAAAACTATTCGCTGCTCTGAGACATGAAACTCGGCGAGAAACTTCCGGGCAACTGCTTCCGTTTCAAAGAAGAGCAAAGAAGAGGTTTAGCTGCATTTCTCGAGAGCAACGCCACTGCAACGGTACTGTTTGAGTTAACTAGAGGTGTAAGTTAAGTCGAGTCATATGTTACGGATTAACTACAGCAACAGAAACATTTTGCTCCGTATTACGAGTCGGGGAGCCCCACGTGACCAGTTTGCATAAGTAATAGATATTTACAAACTTTCAGCGTACATGGAAATAAAAGAAAGAGTTACGTACTTGCAAGAGGAAAACTTTTGGAATAGAGCCACCTGGAATTCTTAAGAATTTAAAGTACCGTAAAGTTTAAAGTTTTATTTGTTTAGGCATTATAATCTTCATACGTCTTAGAATAATAAAATATTTTATTGATACATTGTAGAGAAATATCTATTACCTCAATGTTATGTATTAGCAAAACAAACAAAAGTCCATGCTGAAATAGGGGAAGACCGTTAGTAATAAAATGAAAGAATGGTAGAAATGAGTCCTAGCAGTATTTTATTTTCAATTATTTAAGTCTTTCAAAAACTCCGGGGGCTGTTTCCAAAAGCGAATTCTCAGAGATTAAAATAAACAGAAAGTAGAGATATTCATTTGTACGTTGTTCTACAGTGACAACACTCTCCGATCGCGCGATCTATTTGTGAAGCGCTGCGTTGCTGAAAACGCTGGCAGGTCTATCGCGATCTTGCTGTTACCAATAGACATCTAATTAGAAATTTGATTTTCCATTATTTAACTCTCTTAACAACTCCGAGGACTGTTTTCGAAAGCAAATCCTCAGTTATTAAAATAAATAGAAAGTAGAGCTATTCATTGATGGCTTGTTCTACAGTGACAACACGCGATCTATTCGTGAAGCGCCGCGTTGCTGAAACGCCGGCGGGCGGTCGCGCCTGCATCCGGGGCTCGTGCGTCTAGTAGCGCCTGTTTGTCCGCTGTGATTGAAAAGCCCTCAGTCGAGCACGCGCACTAATGAACATCTATCCGATCAGCGTGTTTGCGGGGGCGGCGCCGCGCGCAGAGCGCCTTCCGGGCGCGGACATCCATCTTCGCAGGGCGGCTGCGTGAGAGCGCTCTCAGCCCCGCCCCCCGCCCCCGCCCCGCGCACCGTCCGGCGAACAAGTGAACAGCTGTGCGGCCCCCCCGATCCGGCTCACCCCCGCCAGCCACACCCCGTCACGCCCCACCCGCTGCCGCAACGCGCCATCCTCGCTTCGTCTTCGCCATGTCCATGCACAGCCCCCACTTCTCTTCTTTCTCGCCGCTCCCCGTCCGACACCGAGCAACTCCTCGCCTCCCTCGCCTTCACAACTCCGCCCTCCTCTTGCAATTCTGCCAATCCTTTCCCACTGCCGCTCCTACACCATCACTCCACCTCTCCTACCCACCCTCGCTTCGCCGTCACACACTCCGTCCTCCACTTTCAATCCCGGCCGTCTCTTCCCAACGTCTCTCCTACACCATCATCCCTCCTCTCTCTCTCCTCTCTCTCTCTCTCTCTCCATATCCTCCCTGCTCTAGCTTCGCCGCCACATACTCCGTTCTCCACTTCCAATCCCGGCCGTTCCTACCGCTCCTTCCACATCATCACTTCACCTTTTCTCATCTCCTCCCCATCCTCCTTCTCCATCACGCACTCAGTCCTCCATTTGCACTCCCGGCCATCACTCCTCACCTCCCCTCCGCCATCATCACCCCACCTGTGCCCAACTCCTCCGTGCCCTCGCTTTGACATCACCCACTCCGTCCCACACTTTCAATCCTGCCCGTCCCTTCCCGCCACCCCTCTCACACCATCACTCCATTTCTCCCCATCTCTTCGCTGCGCTCGCTTCGCCATCACCCACTCCGTCCCTCCATCTTTAACCCCGCCCCTACTCTGTCCCTAACCATTCGGCCCCCACCATCACTCCACCTTTCCCCATCTTCTCCCTGCCCTCGCTTCATCACCCACTCCACCCTCCACCTTCAACCTCACCTTTACTCGGCCCCCCACCATCACCCCACCTCTCCCCGCCTTCTCCCTGCCCTCACCAAACCAGCAGCCCCTTCCCCGACTTCCACCAGCCTCGATCCGTCCGCGCTCTTCCCCCACCCTCACCTCTCCGCCCCCACCCTCGCCTCTCCTCTCAACAAACCCCGCCACTCCCTCACCCTTCCTTCCCGCGTCCGCCGGCGAGCGGGCGAGCGAACAGCTGCGCCACAAAGGCGCGAGGCGAGGCGAGGCGAGGCGTGTGGGCGGGGTGGGAGATCTCTCTTTCAGCGCGCCCGCCGCCGCCGCCGGCTGGGCCCGGCGCGGAGAGGGGTGTGGAGCGTCGAGCACCGCCGTGGCGGGCGCCTCTTTGATAACGTAATTAATTTCCTCATCCGCGGGCGATTCAGGTAAAGTGCTTCTTTTATCCGGGGGCGGGGGGACGCGGGGCGGGGCGGGGCGCGGGCGGCGAAGATACGCGGTCGAGGAGCGCATTAATATTCGTCAGCGGCGTGTGGGGGGGGCGCGATGGAGGTTGTGGCGGCGTGGTGCGCGAGGGAGGGGGGCAGCGGTTTGGGAGGTGGGGGGAGGGCGGTGCAGGGAACCGCCTAGGTGTGCGCCGTTCCCCTCCCATCCCCCCCCAACGACCGCGGACGGCGGTCGGCCGCAGAGGTTCCCTCGCCCAGGGCGGGGGCTGTTACGGGCGAGGGCAGCTAGTAAAATGCACCGCCATCTTCGGCATTTAAGAGAAAGCCACCTGCGAGGTGCGAATGAGGTGCGCTGAAGGAGTTTGCAGCGCAGGAGTGGGAGGAAGGCGGTTCACTGCCGTTTTGCGAGGGCCCGTACACGTTCCTTTCTCTATCCTACCTTCCATCAACTGAAAGTCGAGATTCGAAATTTTCCGCTGTGCAAGAAAGGAGAGTGATGGCAGATAGGTGTGCGGAATTGTAGCTCTTGCGTGATTTCGTGTCAAATAAAGAGACACTCAGAATAAAAAACGGAGTTTAGTATACGCGAACCAAATATTAAATTATATCTTCCTCATTCACAAATCTCCAGTTTTTGCTTTGGCTAATTACCACAAATGAGCCTGTAAATTGTAATCTTTAAATATGCGTCAATAAATATACACATTAAGTGCTTCATTAGTTCAAAATGACATCGTTTTAACTTCATAATGATTCCACGTTTCAGCATTTATTTTTTTTCCTGGCTTGTGAACAACCTAAACATTATTATACACACTCTATTAATTAAATTTTTAATGAATTTTGGCATCTCATAATATTGACATTGGGCCTGTCATTACATATTCATTTTCACTTACAAAACGCAAAAAAAACCTATCATTTTGATATATATCTTATTGAAGCCAGAAACGGTTTGAATCTCATTGCTATTACCCTCATTCCGTGTGTAGGGATATTTCATGTAGCTTAATGTAGTCACCGCAATTAAACTTAAATTATTTCCAAGAATTTTCAAAGTATTTGTAACACAAACATTCATTCTTTTGAGGATAGTTTGAAGACGACCATTTACGGGAACAAATTTTATAAATAAATTCTGTAGTATCTAATAACATTAACAAACAACAATTTTCTGCAAAACCTTTATCAATATATTTGAGAAACACGCATTTTACTCTCTGGCAATTACTCTCAAATATATTGGTAAATTGGCAACAATTTACATTGCAACAATCATTCGAATACTTTATCCAGCACTAGACGTAAAAAGAAAAGGACGTAATGAATGTATAAACGATTGGAATTTACTTGAAAAATATAAAATGTGAATAAATCTTCAAAATAATCAGCCTGAATACCAATTTCAGAGAGCTGAAACAATTCGAATGGTGGCTCCCCATTTTACCCGCAACCCTCTTCAATTCTAGAGCTTGTAATATCGGCTTCAGTTCTTTTTAATTGATAATAATTAGTTACGGAATAAGTCCTAGTTTTTGTTAAGGTAATACTGTTTTAATTGCGTGTTAAAACGTACTCTTATCAACACTTGAACTAAAGAACTAGACGCGAATAATGGCTACATGTAAATTGAAGGATGCCTATACTAGAGCAGGATCTTTTCCAGGCAAAATGTTCCCAATACTATCGGATTGCGAAGGATTTGGGATTGAAGCTGCTACATTTCCATACGTTTGCATTATACATGTGGAAATGTAGCGGAGCCTTGCGTCTCGTGCAGCGGGCGGGTGAATTCTCCATCTGCAGGGAGCGGGGAGGAATTTGTCGCCTTTTGAAACTTAGCAGGCGGCGGGGGGAGGGGAGAGGGGGCGTGGCGCGGAAGACGACTCTCTCGCCAAGTGACACTCGGGCACGTGACGTCGCAAAGCGAATCTCCGCTCACGCCTCCCGTCCTCACCTCCTCCTTCTCCATCGCCCTCGCTACAGGGCCTGGACTACTGCGCCTCCGCATCTATCCCTAACGCCCCGACCCGTTAATCCCGCCTTCTGCCCTGAGCGAAACTTTGCCACCGCTCTTTCCCTCCTCCCTGCCCTAACCCCGTCCTCACCATCACCCTAACTCTCTTTCCTTCTCCCTTATCCTCACTACCATATCTACTTTTACCCATATCCCCACCATCAGACCTGCGCTCGCTCCCACCCTGAACAAAACTTCACCGTTGCTCTTTCCCTCCTCACCGCCCTCACCATCACCCTAAGCTTCTTCCCTTCTCCCTCATCCCCACCACCAAATCCACTTTCACCCTTGTCCCCACCGTCTGACCTGCGCTCGCTCTCGCCCTGAATAAAACTTCGCCACTGCTCTTTCCCTCCTCCGTGCACTAACCACCGCCCTCGCCATTACTCTCTTCCCTTCTCCCTCATCCCCACCACCACTTCTACATTCACCCTTATCATTACCATCTGCTGTGCGCTAGATCCTACCCTGAACAATACTTCACCATTGTTCTTTCCCTCCGTCCTGCCCTAACCACTGCCCTCACCAACACCCCAACCCTCTTCCCTTCTCCCTCATTCCAACAACCAAATCCACCTTCACCCCTAGCCCCACCCTGTGACCTGCGCTCATCCACGCCCTGAACAAAACTTCGCCATCGCTGTTTCCATCCCCCCTGCCCTAACCACCGCCCTCACAATCACTCTCCTTCCCCTCCTCCCTCACCCTCATGAGCACTTTTACTCTTATCCACACCCTCCAACCCGCAGTCACTTACGCCCACCTTCACATCCCTCGTCTCATCTCCGCCCTTACTTTCACCCTCACCACGACTTTCTCTCCCTTCCTATCACCTCTGCATTCGCCTCTCCCCTTCACCCCTTCACCCATGTTCTCGCTCATCGCTCTCCCCCCTCGTTCTGTCCCTCCGCAAGCGCTACATTCTCCCTCGCCTTCGCCCCGGGCTTCGCACACGGAGTGCGATGGCCCGGCGACAGGCTCAGCCGTCACTCCGGCGCTAATTCTCCGGCGCCGGAATGTAGTCGCGTCTTAGCACACAGTTCGAGGCTCTCTGTTCGCGGCCCTCGCCCACCCGCGCGCGGTGGGCTGAAACGGGAGAGTAACGTGCACCGCGAGATTAGGGGGCGCGGCCTCGCTGCAAACAAGCGCGATGCGCGGACACTCGCTCTCCCACTCGCCTAGCTGCGAACGAGCGATTACAATTTACGAAGATGTCACCACATCGGAGACAAAAAGGAGAAGAATGGAAAGCAACTAGGCTTGAAGTCCTAGCAATTGAAGATTATCAAACAAACATTTTACTGCATCGTAATGTATTCTAACACAAAATAATGCTATATAGGTTACTTACAATATCGTCTCTTTGCATATTATCAGGCAAGAGAGGAAAATTACCAAACAGCTGAATTTAATACCTAATGGAGAAAATATAATTTATTTGGAATTTTCTACTGCTTGTAGCAATAGGTTTAACATTTTTTTACTAGAAGATATTGACTTTTAAATGTAAGTAACTAATATTACAGCAGTAACGACATATTAACCCACCGGCGGGCGCGTAGTGGCACTCGGTGCCGCATTTTTACATTTGTGTCGATTTCGTGTAAATAATTGATGTCGCACTATTGAGCTCATAGTTTTTCTTCATTCATTATGTTTTCAACCGGATGACGCTCAAATCGCGATTTTAGACACTGCCGATCGACCGTTATTCATTAGTAATTCAAACTCTGCAACGATTGCGGCACTCCGTACCGCACGCGCTTTGTCTTGTAAGTGTAATATTAGCGTATTTTATCCATTAAAATTATTACTGCTGTTTTGTTATTGAGCTTTATGACACAGATTTTGCAGTACCAGCTACTAATTCAAATTGAGATGCGTTGTTTCCGAAGAAACGTTAGGAGGCAGGTTTGCATAGTATTCATTGCCCTTCATGTAACACGTACCAAGACACTGAGGGTGCCAGTGATGGATTAGACTCTTATTAATATTGTTATTTCGTTTGGTATTTAGTTATTATGGAATAAAAAATATATATAGATAAAGAATATTTCCTTCACATTCCATAATAAAAGTAGTAACTATTGACGCGAAAATCAAAGATGATAAACGGAGTGCCCCTCGCACCTGCTGGTGGGAAATGATGGGACGCGCCCGCCGGAGAGTTAACATTTTAACATTAGTGCTTAAAAGAACATAATTATGCGAAAGAACATAATGCAGTAAATTATATAATAAATCAATTTTGATATAAATGTAAAGCAATATAAAATGGATCATGTCATTTAGATACGGATTATTATCACCGCCATTGCAGTGCCCCTGACCGAGTGGTCCTGGGGTTCAAGTCCCAATGGCCTGGGTGAGAATTCTAGTTGCTGGCTACTTTGATAGGTAGTTTTCCTTGGTTTTTGCGATCAACACCAGGCGAATGCAGGCGGAGCAATACTCTAAAATAAGGGCCACGGATCTTTCCTTTTCACGCGCGATCTTTCCTTCTTCGTCCTTGTCCTTTTCTTCATCCCTTGCTTACACACACCTACACTTGCATGCACTACACTTCCACACATGTTGGGAGGGCGAACCGTGAGCTTAGAGCTTGTCCCGTGTGGGGTGGTACCCTGCTGCTTGGAGATGCCGTGTTGACGAAAATTCCTGCAAGACGACATTGAAGAATCCTCATCCTCGAGATAGCAGCGCAAAAATTAAAGATTGTAGAATCTGATGATCGTGTGGCAGAAACGTGACCCTATCGTTTATTTGACTCGATTTGCCATACGTTTGACCAGAGCTTGCGGTCACGAAGACAAGCGTAGAGGCTGCCACGGAGGTGGGGTCTGTGGGCGCGCAGATGGCCGTTGCACCTCAGAGAGCCCGCGATGAGCGGGTCCACACGCAACTCTGCCGAAAAAGAAAGTTGTTCAGACAAGATCCATTGTTACAGTGATTGGATTGTAATGCACAATGAACATTATTTCAAAACAGATTTTAAAGTATTGGAAAATGGAATTTGGAGAAACATATTGGAAGTTCTTAACAAACTGGGTTGAGAAGAAAGGGATTATCAAATGAGTGACCATTACAAAATATTCGCAAGTTTAGATGAGCAATGCTGTTGGTAAAGGCTTTTAATTATCATCTTCACCATCATTCTTCAATCATAAAATATAAATTACGTGAAATAGTAATGAAACATCAAAGAAATTAACGAAAAATAAATTAGCTCTTTTCCTCGAATTGTAGAAAACCATTATTCGGTAAGGAAATTAATATTTTAAAATATTTCGCAACCTTAAAAAAACAGAACCAGCGGTATATTATCAACTTTGTCATTATGAATAAGTAACAATATAAATATATTGAATGGATTCATCATGTCAGTGTCACCAATGTCATACCAGGAGACGCCACTGTTCATGACCAGAAACGTGCGGTCACGTGGTCACGAGAGTCGTAACGGACCATTGGGACATCATTCATGGACGCACAGGTGGCGGTTGCACAACGAAGCGTGCCGATGGCAGCCATACGTACATCACGAAGTCGGGAGCGTTGAGTGTAATGTGTTTTGTCAAGAACGTCTTATGATTCAGTATATTATTAATGTTAGTCAATTTCGGAAATTCAAAAACATTGATAAATCGATGTATCATAATCATCATTACGGGCGCGACAACTGACATCTATTGCCTCTCCACCTACAATAAGGAATCAATTCAATTCATTCTGTAATGGTAGCAGAGATCTTGTGGTACTCCATGATTAAAATTGCATGATAACAGAGGTATAGACCACAATTAGAAGGCTATATAAATTACTTTGCAGAAAATTCAGCCATACACGTGTTTCCAGAATTTTTCCCATCATCAGTGGCTCTACAATATTAAAAATTGAGTTACAAATTAGCACAAGAGTAACTAAGGAAGTACATAATCTGATTCAAGATTAAAATTATTTAAATAGAATACTTACCAAAGTAATGTAGATTAAACACATTAAGTATACATAGTGATCAGATCTAGGATGCCTAAATTTTGTGATTCGTACGAGATACGGAGACAGACTGAGGGAAGGTGAGGGAGGAAATAAAATTTGGGAAAGCTAGTCACTAAATAATGTATGATGGCGCTGGATTTTAATTGTGATTGTTCATAAAGACATTAGGTTATGATTTTTGTATAATATTAAAATTTCTAAATTTTCCAAAATATTCAATTTGTTCCCTTTATTTTGGAAATGCAGAATTTTGAAGTTGTCAGAATGATTGTCTTTAATTAGGTGGTTGGCAAATGTGGAGTATTCTTGTTTCAGTCTCCATGATCTGAGATGTTCTTTTAGTCTACAGGAAAACTTCTTACCTGTTTGTTCTCAGTTTCAATGCAATTCAATCTAAAGCCACAATCGCATATGACGACAGCGTCCAGGTCAGAAGCGACCGCGTCTATATTGGTGACCTTTGCAGCACAGCGCTCACACGCAATACGATGCTGACAGCGCTGATTATAATGCCGTTCAATAATTTATTATCTAATGGTTCACTGTCCTAATTAACCCACTAAAGCCAGAATTTATTTTGTGCGCATACCACTGGCCCGGACGTGGACACCTGACCAGGTGGAATGGACAAATTCTGTGCGAGAGTTTTGTTTACTTTTCACACAGAAACTTCCCAGTTTTCTTGAACACTTGAAGGCCCGGATCTTGCATTTACCGAAAATGCCCACGGGCCATCACTTTGATGGCTCATGTTTTTAATGAGCTATTTCTGTATTTTGGGGAATTTATAGCACAAAAAATGAATATACGTATTTCAGTTATCGTGTTTATTGACTGATAACAGTAATTAGAAAAATATATGCAAAATGATATCCAAATAATTACGAAAATGTTTGCTACACACTTGTGAGTTGCCTTTAGTCGTAAGCTGAACAGTCCCGATAGGGTTTCATTTTATCACCGACTTTCAACATCGATACTTCAGACATGATGAACACTAATGCTTTTCAACAAAGAGATCGTCCGTGTGTCTCAGAAGAGAGATAAGAACAAAAGTTGACACACGATCGCACACTATTAGGCAGCTATTGGCAAGCAGGTCAATTTTACAGCTGTCGGGATGTTTAGATAAATCGGTGAATATAACAATTTCGTGTTGATGTATATTTTCTTAATTTTCACATATACTTTAATTCATAAATAAATTTTAAGTCGAGTAATCACAATGGCTTACTGCTTTATTTTGATAAAGAAAATATTACTTGAATATGTTGTAGCCTTCAAAATGACGGCGTAGGGTCGTTCTAGGGTGAATGTTATGTGTAATATTTATTTCCTCACAGAAGTTAATAAGGAATGAAAGGTACGATTGGATTAAAGTTACAGTGTGCAGAGAGTACAATGCATCACTTTATGCAGATAGCAGCACTGCGAAACAAGGAGTTTTTATGACATTTTGTAAATTATCGAATGTTCAAGAGAGGATACTAATTATTAATAGTTTGAGGCAGGCATGATCTCCGGATGTAGCGTCTCCCTGCGATGTTTCTTGAGAGATGTGTTGAAGAACACAGATACAAAACAACGCACGCACAATGACGTTTCATAAGTATACTAAAAGAAATGTCTACTATTGGCAGGACTATTTTAAAGGGCTCCAGAAGGCCCTATATTTCCTTTGGTAATCTGAAGGATTTGGTTCTTTCTTTTCTCAGAAACTATTCATACTAACTACATTAAAAAATTGAGGTGAATTTTAACCCTGAAACAAAGTTCCTAGTGCATTCCATCACCGTAATTTGCTCATCAGAGTCTTCTTCTTAAGTTTCTTCAATCTTCCTTTAGTTTCTTCTCATTACACATGCCGTTGCTTCTATTTTTTCAGAACTTTACTTGAAGCTTTCAATCTCGCTTTATTAAGCGTTTCTTTCCAAGATACTAACCTTCGTGATTTTTTTTCACTTCTTGGTAAACTTGTTTCATTTCTTGAAGCTAACAATTGAATTTTGGGTATACCCACATTCTTCCACTTTTTGAAAACACGTAAAGCGCTTTTAAACATATTGTAGAGGGAGAGAGATCACTAAAGGTAATTAAATCACACCTTTAACTGTGATTTAACAACACTTTTCACTTCAAAGGGAAACCAATGCTCACTTGGCTAAAACAACACAATGCAGGCAAACCCTCTCTGAAACGTGAATTACATGTGGACACTGTGCAGACAAATTAAGATCGTGGAAGTTTCGCCAACTTCCTAAGTTGACATTTGGTATTCTACCGCGGTAATTCAAAGTACACAAAGCAAATCACACATTGATATAGATGCCACCACTGTCAGTTGCCTGAAGTCAGTTGCCACGCCTCCACTTTTCAAAAGTAATTTTAAAGTTTTATCAAGCTGCAAAGTTCCATAATTATTACCAAATTAAAGATATTTTAAATATTAATGCGACTTCAAAATTTCATAATGTTTTGTTCCGGAACGTATAAATGAGTTTAATCGAGTTATGCATGAGCCTCACTGGTGGATGCGGGGGCCATGACTCTCCTCCAAAAGGCCTAGAGTTTTCCTTTACCTTCCTTTATTGGAAAAATTTGTTTAAATATTTATTTATGTTCCAATTATGTAATTATTTAAACAATAATATTGTATAGTATATCTTCAGTACATATATAATATACAATACAATAACAAATGTGTTTATTATTTAACATAAATCTAGGAATGGGGGGCATGTTCCCTCCCCAAATGATCTGCTGGATCTGCCCTGATTGTGGGCATAGTAGGAGAGCATTTTCGTCATACCTGCAAGAAAGTGTGGAAGCACGTAATACACAGGGGCCACGCAGATAATCGAACAGAATCCCGCGGAATGCATCGCCTGGAAGGTCGGAGCGCCACGTCAGCGCAGTTCTTGAATACAACCTGCAATGTAGCATTTAGAATGATGAAATGACCAGTAATATTTTAGAACTGAGCATAATCGTCATCGTGAACACTGCGAATACTCGTGAATATTTAAGGTGTATCGATCAGAGAACTAATTAATCGGTTGTCAGCCGGCTGCTTCTGCGTAGGACCCGAGCTACGGTCACGGGATCAAGACAACGTATTCACCACTCCAACATGAAAGCACCCACGACCGCACGAATGGCAGTTGCTCCACAGAACGCTGACTGACTGTGCTGTACGGTAATCTGCTCGTTATGTTTATAAATATTACAACAGTTACTGCAACCTTAAAGAAAAATAAAGCTTCGATTGAATAATTGATTGATTAGTGATTTGGGGGCGCGTCAACTGCTAAACACATTTGTACCGTAAGTGTAGTGCATGATTTCATAGTGGAACGTGGTGGTGATATTCCCCACTGAATTGCGAGTTTCGGCGCCGACCTTCATTGGCTTGTGGAAATTTCCGCAACCAGATACATCTCACCAATTGCCCAACGGGGACAACTTGTACGCTCCCAATTGGCATGCATGGTAGTGCAGTGCATGCTAGTGTAAGTGTGTTAATAACGGGTGAGAATAGGACAGGGAAGAGCAAGGAAAGATCGCGTGCGGTCCGTGACCCGTTTGTTAGGGTACTGCTCCGGCATTCACCTGGTGTTGATCGGAGAAAGCACGGAAAACTCCAGATCAGAGCAGCCGGCCGATAAAATTCTTCTCCAGACAGCACCTGAATTGGACCTAGCTGACAAGCTAGCGTCGAAAATCCTGCCGCCGTGGGGAGTGGACCTCCCAGTGAGAGGCTCTGCAGTGACATCAGTTGATGCCCTGAGCTACCTCAGCCGGTGCGTCTCCGCTGCCTGGAGCTAGCGCTGTGTGTGTGTGGGCATGGCTGATCTGCTTGGCGGGGGCGGGGTGGGGAGTGGAACCCTAGGACCTCCCAGTGAGAGGCACTGCAGTGACATCAGTTGATGCCCCGAGCCCCCTTTGCCGGTGTAGAGATTAGAAGTGGGGATATCATATTGATTGAGGTGCATTCCTGAGCGTGCAGCGTGAGTTGATGGTGCCACCGCCGAAGCCAGAGCAGCAGCCGCGGCGTCCGGTCACAGGGCCAGAAGCGCCGCGGGGGAGTGGCCGCGGGCGGCCGCACAGGTGGGCGTGGCGCCACGCAGCGCGCGCCGCCGCAAGCGGCTCACTCGCACCTCGCGGCGGCGGCGGCGGCGGCAGCTGCGCGAGCGAGCTTTGTGACGCCTGTGGCGGCGGCA
Organism: Acheta domesticus; assembly: GCA_031308135.1. Classification (NCBI taxonomy): domain Eukaryota; kingdom Metazoa; phylum Arthropoda; class Insecta; order Orthoptera; family Gryllidae; genus Acheta; species Acheta domesticus. The sequence continues at coordinate 4,162,971 of JAHLJT010009436.1, read as the reverse complement.
GCGGCGGTGGCGGCGGCGGCGGTTGTGGCGGAGACGGCGGGGGTGGCGTTGGGGTTGGTGGCGGCGGGGGGTGGCAATGGGGTTGGTGGCGGCGGGAGCGGCGTTGGGGTTGGTGGCGGCGGGGGCGGCGTTGGAGTTGGTGGCGGCGGGGGCGGCAGTGGGGTTGGTGGCGGCGGGGGCGGCAGTGGGGTTGGTGGCGGCGGGAGCGGCAGTGGCGTTGGGTTTGGTGGCTGTGAGGGCGGCGGCGGCGATGGCGGTGGCGGTGGCGGTGGCGAAGACGGCGGGGGCGGTGTTAATGTTGATGGCGGTGGGGGCGGCGCCGGGATTCGTGGCGGTGGGGGCAGCGGCGACGGTGGCGGCGGCGGAGGAGACGGCGGGGGCGGCGTTAGAGTTGGCGTTGGGGGCGGCGGCGGTGGCGGGGGCAGCCTAGTGGGCGTTGGGGGCGGTAGAGACGTTTGGGAGCCTTGGCGGCGTTGTCGGCGGTGGCAGGATTTGGCGGCCGTGGGCGAGTGCGGGGCGACAAAACGGCCGCAGGCGCGCGCACCTGCCGCCTCGCACGCCCGCGCCCGCGGCCGCGCCCATTAGCGCCACTCGGCCCCGGGCGCCGCCGCGGAGCGCCCGCCGGCGGCCACGCTGCGCTCTGTGCCCTTGTTGTCTCGTGCCGGTGGTAGATGAAGGCACTTGAAATGGCTTTAGAAAATAGTTGACCATTCAATCAACTCTTTCATTGATCTTGCAATATTCTCTTCATTACTTCTTTTAAACTTTGAACTGACCGGTTTTAACCTAACCAAAAGAAATTACGTCTATCGTAATCAAAAGAAATATCGTAATCCGGAGATTACGTTATGATGTCCAATCCAGTTGGGAAACAGCAAGAGCTATTTCATTCTTGCTTTTCAACTTTTGTTATCTGTTTTTTTCCGTTTTGGTGGTTTTGAAGCTCTCGCATTTGAGAGATTCTTCCCTTCTTTTGAGGTTGCTTGACGAGGATGACGAGACGGGTAGGTTGTTAGACGGAGGACATGTGTGCGGGTATTGTTACTGTAACCCATAGGCAGTTATGTATCACACATTAACCTATTGTGTTCTTCATTAAGATGTCCTGATGAAGATGTCTCTGGAGTTGTTTACCATTGCTTTCTTCAGGGACAGTGAGCTTCTGTGAAGAGATTCTATTTGACTGTGAGATTCTTTGAAGACCTTCAGTTCTTGCTGTAATCCTCTTCAACTTCGAAGTCGGAAGTCAGCGTTGGTTTGTCTTTTATTAGCCTATGTGGTTTCCAACGATCGTTTTACATGCCAAATACATATTATCTGTTCCGCCAGGCACCGCGAAATCCTGTCAACTCTAGGCGTGTTTAAGTCTGGGACTTTGCTTTGCAATTGAATTCTAAACCAACCAACGATGCAATTAGGAATTCGTTAATTTGTACATCAGCGTTGGAGTAATTCTAATTTGACTATTATTTTTAAGATTCGTACTTTTATTAACACTTCTAGAAGAATTTTTTGTTAAATATGTCTTAGCTTCAAACATTTTTTCCTATATTTAGTGATTACAGCAATTTTCTCTTGAAGGTAATATGCTGACATATAAGAGAGTCTAGAAATAAGAAGATGAAAACTAACAACCAATTTGTTTTACTTTTTAATCTGATTTCTTATGGTTTTGTTTATTTCAGTACATTCTTTCTTGAGACACTGTTTCTTGATATTTCAAGTCTTGAAACGCAATCCAGTTTTTGTCTTCCTCGAGAAGGGCATTCAAAGGTATTAGCTACATATTTGATATTTATCTTATCCAACTACCATAACACATGTTGATATCAATCAGGTCATGAAGTTCAGATTGAAGCATCCATATAACTATCATTCATATCGGCATGATTAACGCCATTATTAACCGTTTTAATTTTTCTGGATTTTAGAGACTTTTAATCTCCTTCTCAGTTCTTACATATACGGGGAAACAAACCTCTGGTCACTACTAATAACCAGATTTTTCCCTTCCAACGAAAGATGCACAATAGTTATTACAAAAATTGTTGAGTTATCTGAAAATTATATACCCTTTAACACTATCCGTTTGCTTTTGCAAATGAGCGTTCATAAACAGAACTGTCACTGCGGGAAAAACACGAAATGTAGAGATGAAACGTATTACATTTCCCAAACCGTGACAAGAAGTAATCTCAAAGGTTCTCAGAAGTAATAAGGATCCAGCACCACCGTTACGCATGAGTGATACACGTGCACTTGCAGAAGAATTGCCCATCAGAAGCGGGTAACCCGTTCCCGCTTGTGACGTCAGCACGCGAATGAAGACACATTTCCTGCAGGTGCTGCCTCGCCTCCTTGGCGCTCGTCACTCGCCACTCGTCTTGGCCCCGGCGAAGCGAGAATCAGCGGAAGAAACAGGCACCGGCGACGAGAAAGAGCATAGGATGAAGACTAGCGTCAGATAAAGGGCTCTCGGCGACACAGGGCCAATCCTCATTTCACCCGTTCAAAATTAGAGCTTACTGAGAAACAAAAATTATGATCCAAACGGTTTATAAACCTGTTAACAGAACTGTAATATGTACTTAAAATTCAGCCGGAAGTGTACAGACAAATGGAGAAATGTATTGATTTAGAAAACCTTGTTTCTTTTCTGGGCAACACAAATTGTAGATATGAGCCATGTTACTCTGACTCCGGTAGTTGGAGAGTTGAAAGTGATGTGTGAAGTATATTCATAAATACCGTACCTGGCTCTTCATTTGTGTATTCATTTATGTATTTACGCATCAAACTGGTAACACTGTGGGAATGACATTCTTAGTTCAGGCGCATCATAAATGTTGTTGCGACAGTCATTGGTCACCCCGTTACTAGCACGTTGAAATATGGGAATGATGCTGGTGATGTAAGAATGTGTAAGACCGAGGACGTGGTCCATGGGAATAGAGTAAGTTGTGGGGGAGAGAGACGAATATTCACGACAAATAGAAATTCAGCCCCCCCCCCAGCAAAAATCTGATAATTGGCTTTTTGCACCACAAATTGAAAGGATGGGAGCAACGTAGTGGAAACCGTCATATCTGTAATTTTTGAGTGAGAGAGATAAAAAATATTTTGTAAATTCAGACATGTCTAAGTTTCTGCATACGTATAAGCAGCTTTCTATGTACGTACTGTAATTCTATCAATTCATTTTTAGTGTTAGAACTGCCGTAATGACTTATTCTTCACGAATTTCGAAGATCTTTACTTTGGATACGTAAAATAACAATTGCCCCGAATCTTTTAATTTGACGAGGAATGACCTGGATTTGCATCAGCGCAATCTGCTTGTGCTTGTAACCGCGCCGAGCGTGGGTGGAAGGATTGCAGCCGCATCCGCATCTTAACAATACTTGTAAAAGACTCTCATTACTTTCTGTATTCAAATTCAACTGCTATATATGGCTTACTGAAGGGAACACAGAACCATGAAAACCTACACAAAATTAACTTCTCCCCGTAGCACGTCACACACAGTTTTCAACTGTTTTTGACGTCAACAAAAATAAAATATAAAATAAATATATCCGTTTCAAGTGCCCTGTGCGTGCGAGTGGCGAACCCACACTTCCCCACACACAATGTGTGACGGCCGCGGTGGGGCCCGACGGCCGGCCTGCGTGTGTGACGTCGTCATGAGATGAGGAAGAACACAGACACGGACTTTGCTGTACATATTTATTTACAATAGTTTATTACAGTATGTACACTCCTAAGGAACGCTGCTCTCCACAGCACTCCGACTCCTGAGACGAGCCGTCTCAGTATCTGCCAAGAGAACCCCAGCTCGCTACCCTTGCGCCGCCCCTGGTCTCTTGTCACGTGGCGAAAAGACCTCCCAAGACACTCCCAAGACGCTGCTCGCGATCACCTCCGCACGTCGCTACGGTCAACCTCGAATGCCGTGGAAGCTTATTCCACCCGCCTCCCTTGCGAGGCATCACGTGACCGACCTCCCATGCACAAAGCGTCATTTCCTCTCGAGATTTGGGCCGGCTGCACATGGAGCCTGCCGTCCATCTGCAGACGATTTCTGTCGTCACACATCCCTTGTGCGAACGGACAGCCACCTTCTCAGACACACCCCTAGCTGAGAGACCCTCGAGAGACCCCGGGGGTCCAGCCGCCCCTGCGCGGCACGAGAGGACCAACCCCTCCCCCTTGCACGACTTGTGCGGTCGGTCGCGCCCAGTGCTATGACGCTACACGTGTACTAAGCGCGTAAGAGGGCGCGCTTATACTTGGGTTTATATTTCTTGGCGTTTATTTGTTGGACTGACATACAAGAAGGACTTCTAGGAAATCTGGCGCGATGCTGTTTTGGACCCGCAACATACAACAACTGTTGAGTCCCAGCAGTAGCGAGGTAACACGCTCACTGGTACACCATAGAACGCATCATGCTATACTACATGCACCTTGATCGAGGGTGAGGTCTACTGACAAACTTTTCTCGTGTCGAGCACATAAGAAGGCACTAAAGGGGGAAAACGACTCTGTTTTATTACATATCATAAAACTAGGAGATATTATAAATAGGTAAGATTGTTATTCTTAGTAACAACACAACGGAGGCAAACTCTCTGATGACAAAACGTTAAACATAAGATAGTTTGATTATCTTACGTATGAACAGTAAATAAAAATAATTTTAATAAATTTTAGTTTCAGCTTCATCATATACAAGTAGTAGGTAGGTAGGTAGGTAGTTTCGGTCGCGTACGACCTCTAGTGATCCATCAGGATATTCTCAGCAGTAAGGGCTGCCACCAGTCATATGTTCGTTCTTTGTATTTTTCGCTGTGGATACGGCTACTAATCTTCAGTTTCCTGCGGTCAGCGGTCGCTTTGAAGATTTCAGCCCACTCTGGATTTATGTTTTTTCTTATTTCATCCGTCCATCTTGTCCTCCTTCTGCCTCTACAATCTTCGGTAGTCTACAGTATTAATTCTTTTTTTAAAGAATTTTCTCTTCTCATAACACATCGTATACAGAACATACTAAAATAGCATCTCTAATGTTATACCATGTAAATTCTCAGAGTAGAATTTCTGAAATTCCGCGCAGCGCCGATCGCCCGTACGGGCACTGTAGCAAAGGAGGGCAATCCGATATATTTTAAATTTTTTCGTATCAATACTGTTCTGTTTCTCTCTCCCCCCACTAGTCCCTTCCTAGTCGCTTCTTGTCCATCCTTCTCGGTCCCGCACACCACACGCGAGCCCTGTCCGTTCCAGCCTACCCCGCCCCTCTCCACCCGCGTCACCCGTCCTGCCCGCTGCGCCCATGGTACTTGCCTCTCCCAACCTCCCTCCTCCGCCAGTCCTCAACCGACTTGAACCGGTTCAGGAACCGGCTCAAGCCCGCTTGAACCCGCCCTTCCCCTCCGCCCCTCCCATCCCGCTCTGCTCGTCCTGGCCCCCCTCCCACTTCGTTTAACCACTGGGAGAGGTGGCTCAGTGCATCAACCTGATGTCACTGCATGGCCACTGAGCGAGAGGTCCTAGGCTTCCACTCTCCACAATGGAAGGAATTTTCGACAGTAGCTACAGAGCTAGGTCAAATTCAGTCACTGTCCTGGAGAATTCTAGGGGCCCGGCTGTTCTGATCGGTAGTTTTCCGTGGTTTCCCGATCAACACCAGGCGAATGCGGAGTAGAACCCTAACAAATGGGCCAAGGACTGCGCACAATCTTTCCTTCCTCTTCTTTGAACTATCATCACCCCTTGCATACATTTACACTAACACACTGTACACTACCACAGATGCTGGGGGACCGGTCGGAGGCTTAGAGCTTGTCCCGACTGGGGGCGGTGCGGTGCTGGTCGGAGATACCTGGTTAGGGAAACCCCGCTAGTCGACGGTAGATCGGACGCCGGATCTCGCCATCTAGCCAGGAAAAATCAACCGCCAACTCGCGATGAAAAAATAAACTTACGGGAATAATGACCTCAGTAGTTGTGCGCCCAGAATCACTAACATTCAATCAATCAATCCGTCCAACGCGCTCTTACGCAC